>JADRCH010000154.1:1091680-1143187 GCA_019843965.1 Rhynchomys soricoides | reverse complement strand
CAGAGGCAGAGGCAGAGGCAGAGGCAGAGGCAGAGGCAGAGGCAGAGAGTGAGGCTCCTCCGAGAGACAGCACATCAATGCCAAGATAGAAACAACAGAGAATGCACCACCAGCAAAGATTCCAGCTTTCAGCTCAGTTCAGACAACCCTATGACCTCATTTGGTGAGGAAAAGAAAGACAAGGGCCTCTGTGGGGAAACAAACATTAGATCAAAAAGCAGCATTTGGGAGTATTTGCACTGTATTTCCTTAAGTACCGGCTTTCCTCCTTCTTCCATTCCTGGAGCTCCCACAGCTTGAAAGCTGCATCTTCTCGAATGCCTGTGTCTTTGAAAATACAGCCCAGAGACTGTCCTAGTCAAAAACCTCAAATAAGCAAACACTTAAAACTCAGTGCATGGACTTAAGGGTAGTTTCGATGTGGTTAGAGGAAGAATTAGTAACCAGAGAAGAAGTCATAAGGAATATCCTGAATGAATATGAATCATGGAGCCGTCTGGAGGAGGAGCTTGGGAAGGCAGCCTGTGGGCTGAACTGTGTCCCTTCCACATGAGGGAATCTGTGTGGAAATCTGCCCTGTCTGCTTAGCACCATTGCACTGGCTAGCTTATGTACAAGCATGCACTTTTCATAGTTCTGCAGGCTGAAGTCCAAGGTCAAGGGGCTAGCAGAACTGTTGTGTCAGGGGGAAGGGAAGGCTGTGGGGTGACTGGGGAGCTAGCCTGAGAGTTCTTCCCATGATCTGCCATTTTCAGAAGTGCTCTGTGACTCACTTCTCCCAGGGCACATGGAGCCCACCTGGTCAGTGACTTAGTTGGGGAATGGGGAAGCCTGACTCCTGCTAAGGCCCCAGTCGAGAGGTTCTGTGGCTTCCTCAGCTTGTCCATCCTGGCACATCTCCTGATGGGATGGTGTCAGCTATGATGAGTTTGTTGTGTGCATTGAAACATTCTCCACGGAGTCCAAGAGAGAGGTGCACAGCTTGCCTGTGGTAGCCATGATGCATTCTGGAGCTGTCTGTCCTACTTGCCCACCCAACCAAAGCAGGATCCTGGGATTTTCCTTGTGGTTAATAGGCATTGTTACTAGTCACTTGAATCTCTGTTCCTTGAATTATTTATTCACACCCTGTTTTGGGTTTTCATGTGTTATGGATTTGTGGGAGATTTAAAAATAGATAGTTCCAACAGCATAAGCACCATTTCTGAGACTTTTGCCTGTCTTTAGTTCTGATTTTTAATTTTGATCCTTGTTGGCATGCTATTTTACAATTACTCACAAGTAGTCAGTTTTTTTTCTTTTTAACTTTCTAAAACTCATTAAAACAATAACAGCAGCAGCAGCAACAACAGCAACAAACCCAAAACCAGTTCTGCTTTCTTCCTGGGGTGACTCTTGACCTTAGAAGAATCATTTGGGGAAACCTAAAAGGAGCCAAGGAGATGGCAACCAGGAGGCTTCTACCACCATGTTGTGCCCAACTCTGGCATTGATGGTGGGAAACACCCTTTGTGAAGTCAGATCCTTGATTATCTCGAGGCAACCAATGTTTCTTGCGTCTCCCACTTCTTTCTTTTCTCTGTCACTTTCCCACTTCCCTCTTGAACATAAAGTTCTTTGAATCTCCTCTAGCACTTGATGCAAAACACCTAACTGAAGTTGTATATGCCTCAGGTTAGCCCTTCTGTGCTAAGACCATTGTACACCAGCTGCACTGGTGGTCTGAGCTGGATAGCTCCAAGGCCCTGGAGCTCTGTTCCAGTGGGTTAAGAGGAAGAAGTATCAGGGAGAAATTGGTGGTTAACTCTGCTTGGGCTAACACCCAGCACCTTGGATGTTTCATCCCACCTGAGGAATTCCCTAGGCCCCTGTTTCTGCTGCATATTGTACAGGCAGTGCAGGCAGTGAAAGTCAGAGGGAGTCTAGGGTAATCCCCATGACTTTAGTAGACAGCACCCAGAGTGCTGGGATGCAGTAAGTATGTGCTCAATGGACAACTCTTGGCAGGCCAAGAACATCCAGTGACACACACAGTATAGCACACCATGATGTTGTCTGAAAGATCCAGGGAACCACCCCACACAGAGATGAGAATCACCCAGAAGTATAACTGGTAAGCTTGGGAAAGACTGTGCTCTGCAAGTGCTTGCTGATCCTTCAGCACTGGGAAGTTGTGGGTGCAAATAGATGTTCTCTCAGTTGAATAGAGAGCTGACCTCCAGGCCCAATATACTATGTGCATGCCTGCTGCCCATGGAGTACAGAGATGAAGTGGGATTCCCTGGAACTGGAGTTAAAGATGGTTGTGAGCCTCCATGTAGGTTCTTAGAACTGAACCCAGATCCTCTGCAAGAGTGGCAGTGCTCTTAACCACTGATCCATCTCTCTAGCCCTTTATCACTGCTAGTGATGTGTCTACTGCTAGTGATGATTTCCCGCCAGAAGCCTGTACTACCTCTTATCATTATAAAGGCAAGCTAGTAGGGAGGAAGTCCTAGACTGGTTTCAATGTTTTCTACAGCCAAAGCTTGTAGTTAATTATCTTTAGCAATGAGGGTTTTCAGTCTAGTTCTGGCATGCGACCAACAGCAGTGGCCATAGCTTTATGGTTTGCGGAGCCTGGAGGGTCTCCCTGGCCAACAAGTCATCTGAAGATAGCCTACCTCAGACACTGGAATTTTTATCCAAAAGTTTTATGGTTCTGTGAGTGTCTTTTCCTATTCATACAGCGTGTTTTAGTTTAAACGTGTTGACTTCTGTAGTTGCTATTCTTCTAAAGCAGATGCTTTTAAGACTCTCAAGGGTTGGTGTTGTATAAAGAAATCTTATAAGATGAGCATCAGGTGTCAGTCAGTCTTGTATCGCTAAGGTGCTATGCACCCTTTTACCCATAGTGGTCTCTCTGGAGTTAACTTGCATTGCTCTGCCCAATTCAGGTAGGGGTTCCTGGGTCCATAAACTTGGCAGCTGACCCAATGGGACTTCTTTCTCTAGAACTCCGAGTCTGAGGCCAGGATAGATGTTATCCATTTTGAGGGTGAGGGAGGGCCTTCCTGCCCTCCTGGGATAAATGAGTCAATGTGACCAGGTTCAGTGTTTACTCTCTTTTTCTTCTTTCTATAGGTTTGCCTCCAACCACCACCCATCTTACCAAAAGGACAGTAACACTGGATCAGGATTTTCTGAGAGTTTCGTTTTTAATGGTTACTTTTCTGAGACTCTTTTCCTTCGTAAGTTCATCCTCAGAGGCACATGAGCTGTCACTCACCTATAACCCAGGTCATAATGAAGCAGGAGCCCTAGGTGAACAATGAGGTCTGTGTGGTGTGCTGGAGGGCTGGGGAAGCCACACTTCCAGGTCGATGGAATTCCATATAGTTTTCTTTGCCGAAATCAGGACTCTTCCAGACATTGCAGTTGCTGTGCCTGATGCTAGAGGTCATTGTCCTCTGAAGCGACAGTAAATTTTTCTCAGCCCCATAGGAACCGCCTTCCATGTCCTTCCCACAGGCCTGGGTCCCATACATTCCATGGACAGGCCCATTATGCTTAGAGTAGCAACCTGGAAAGCCAGGTTCTCCTCAGTAGCAAGCAAGACCTGGAACCTAATGGGATTTTTGAAGAAACAAGGACAGTGACCTAGTAGAAAGGTCATGAATAGATTTGCCCTGTGACAAGAGAAGAGAACTGACAGCTCTTTCTGATGCTGCAAGTGACAGGTAGGGGATGAGGTTCTTTCCCACAGTCCCTGCAGCCAAGATAGCACCACCTTCAGTGCATGGTGAATGGAGGTATCCCTCAGACACCCCCAGCCTAGAGATGCTTCCTTCTCAGAGTCCATGTAGCTGTGAATCACAGCAGGCTTAAATTAGACCTGAAGTGGGGATTCTGACTTAGTGGGTACAGTGGGCCCTGCTGGGAAAGCCTGCTTGCTCATGTTCAAGAATGTAGAAATATTCCCCAGGAACAATGGGCTCAGGCAGAGGGTCCAGAGTTATCATTGAATACATTCCTTTAAAGTCCCTAAGAGGAGCTTCTGGGGAGGTTTCCAAACCTCTCCACCTGCTTGGCATCACAGACCATGAGACAAATACCAGCTTCCCTCTGGAGTCCTACTTGTCCCTTCGATGGTCAAGGAATATTGGTTTTGTTAAAAATGAATATACATATACACACATATATACACATATATGCATATATAAACATACATACAAATATCAACATACATATGTATATATTTTTAAAAATCAGTTAATCTATATTCTCCCTTTCAAGAGCACCATGAGGTACAGTGTTTGTGTTTCCAGGTGGTGTTGCTGTTTAGTGGTTTTCTTTTTCGACTCACTGAGGTATTACAGTGCCTTTTGGTGCTGTTCTGAATGTACATGGAACATGGTTTCCCTGTGTTTATGTGGTGTTAGGAATGAAGTCTGGGCTTTAAATGGGTGGTTAACTGACCCTCTCTCTTCTATCTTCCATTTCTTCTTTGTTGGGTTTAGTGTGTGTTAACTGACTGCAGCTTGAAATCTTTAGAAAATAAAGCTCTCGAATTAACGTTCAGGCAACATCAGGGAAAACCTTGCTCACAGTGCCACCGTGTGGTCTTGAGGTTGAGATGCAACGAAAGCAAGCACACTTCCTAACCTGAGCTCACTTCCTCCTTGAGGTCCTGGGAGTGTGGCTATCTGGAGCTTGTTTTTTCCGTGGTTAGTTGTAAAGAGCACGGCTCTCACATGCAAACCCTAACATCCTGTCCTCTGGCCTGTAGCCACTCTGATATGATGTCTCCTGATAGTTATGCCAATTAAGACCTTCAGTTATGGTGGCTAGCATGTATGAGAAGGAAGGAATCTTGAAGTATGTGAAAAATCCTAGAAATCGTAAGAAATGGCCTGCAAAAAGAGCCCATTGAGTGGCAACTAGCCCTTGGACAAACCCAATCCTAAGAAAAGAAGACTGGCTCTTTTCACAGGTGAGATAGGGATGTGTCTGTCAATAAAGCTATAGGTGGGATCCACGGCCACAGACACACCTTGCCAGGTCCGAGCTCACTCCCTCCTTGAGGTCCTAGGAGTGTGGCTATCTGGAGCTTGTTTTTCATAGTTGCAAAGAGTGTGGCCCTCACATGCAAACCCTAACTAAACCTGTCCTCTGGCTTGTGTTTCCATTCTCAAGTTTGGATAAGCATTTTTCACCAGTACTCATATTAAGTCCTTTTTGTCTTTGACGTAGATGGATTACATTTCCTAGCCTCTGTTCATGCTAGCTTGAGTGGCCCAAGGGATGTTCAAACCCTTCCTTGCTATCCCAGGACTCTGGGAGGTCCACTTCTCAGTAACTCTAGCTGCAGCTTGCCCCATGAACTAACAACTGCGAAGCCAGTACCAAAATCCAGAGTGAACAGGAAGATCTTCTCTGGGCTTTTACCATTGTCTTTACCATGGCCCCAGGGCATTGGATGCCAGAAGAGCTGTGTTCTCCTTGAAGCTCAGCAGTAGCTCAGGTTCTTCAGCTGAGTGCCTGGACCCCACCCAGAGGAACAACATTGGGGCATGTTCTGAGGCGTGGCGGACACTCCTGATTGAAGCAAAATCAGGAGGAAATCAGAATAAGGAGCTGAAAAGACAAAACTTTTAATCCATCACAGGACTGGAGAGATGGCTCAGTTGTTAAGAGCACTGACTGCTCTTCCAGAGGTCCTGAGTTCAATTCCCAGCAACCACATGGTGGCTCACACTCATCTATGATGGGACCCGATGCCCTCTTCTGGTGTGTGTGAAGACAGCGACAGTGTACTCACAGATATAAAATAAATAAATCTTAAAAAAAATTTCAGACACTGCTGTGAACAGCTCAGATTTATACAATTTTTCTGCAGAGAAATTCACCTGTGTGTATCTGCCTTAGTTTACTTCTACTGCTGTGATAAAACACCCCAATCAAAAGTAACAGTCCATTCCTGATCAGCACAGGTTCCTTCTTCCCAGATGATCCTACTTGTGTCAAGCTGACAACCACCACCACCACCACCACCACCACCACCACTACTAAACAATAGCACTATACACGGGGATAACCAAAGAGGCTAATGGAACCCAAGGCTATGACCTGGTACAGCTCTTGAGTTTGAACATTTAAAAATATTTTATTATCATTGTTAAGTTTATGGATATATGCATATGGGTGACTGCAGGTGACAGAAGAGGGTGCCAGGACCCCTGAAGCTGATGTTATAGGAAGTTGTGAGATATCCCATGTTGGATACTGAATTTGAGTCCTCTGGAGGAACAGAAAATATGCTTAACTACTGAATCATTTCTCTATCCCCAGTGGTTGGACTTTTTAAGGTTCTAGAAACTACAAAGAAGAGTTTAATGGAATCCATGTGTAGTCACAAAGGCTTAAAGCTCTATTGTACACTCTATAAGAAGCCTGCAGGACAACAGCCTACAGGGAAGAAGAAGTATGTCAGCATCAGCAGTGTCCCTGGACAGTCTATGGGCAGCACTTTCTACATTAGTCAAAACAAAAGCAAGAATAAATGTCTGTCTTTCACACATCAGGTAGTTTAGCAGACTGGCAAATCCAAGTCTTATCACAACTGGTAGTGGTAGTCTCAGTATTTCAAGGGAACTTAGAAAAGGCCGTGAGGTCCCTATTGCCAAGCAAGAAAATCAGCTTACACACTGCTTTATTAAACTTTGCTTAAACTTTATTCTAAGTTTATTTAGAGGTTAAAAAAAAAAACTTAAGGTATGAATCATGTGGCATTTCCCACCAGCATCTGAGGAACCCTTATCTGGCCTCTGATGCTGTAGTAAACTCTGTCACCACATAGAAAGCGTTGGGAAAATTCTGGCATGAAGGGGGAGGGGTGGTTCTAAGGGACTTTGCCTTAGTAGAGACCTGAAGGGTGCCATGAGCTAGGGAGGGTGTGGGGCTGGTCTGTCTGGCAGGTAACCAACACCAGAGCATTGGGAGCAGGTGGGTAGAGAGCCTGAGTGTACAGGACTGTTCAAGTGAAAGAAATGAAGAGAGGGGTGATTGGGTGAGCCCAGCCTTGACTGGGAGTTCCTGCTCAGAGCCTGTTCTCATTCTGGTCCTTGAGACCCCCAAAGGTTCTAGACTCTATTTGGCTCAAGGCTATCGCTTGGGGGCCAGATGGCTTTCTTCTAAGACCTTGAAATTAAATTAGGCTACTTTATTTTCCTGTCCTAGCCATAAAATAAATAAATTAACTCCGTGGGAGTCTATGGACTCTGTAAAAGTGGATAGAATGAAATAAACATTCTAGCACCAGTAAATACAGGTGGGCAGGTCATACTGGGACTAGGGAGAGCATGCATGTGCACACACGTGCAAACACACACACACACACACACAATCACACACAGGACTGTGCACTGCTGTTTTGTTTTTTTTTTTTTAAATTAACCTACCAATCAAACATATTTGCTTTTGTTTACTTTCCTTAAGGAGATTCGGGGGGTGGCAGAGAACATTAGGCAAAGGCACAGTGTCTCTCATCTGTTCTCTCTCATGTACAGGTGTAATGGAGGGTATCAAGTCTTAAAAAGTGCCCGATATCAAATGAAATATTTATTTAAACACGACCCTGCATCAATATGAATATGGATCTAAATATTGATCCAGTAAACCATAACAAAATTATCGAAGATCAAATTCAGACACATGTTTAAAGAATTCCGCTCAATTAATTATGCCAGGTTGCAGCAGAGCCCGATGGCCAACCTGGGCTCTGCTCAACTCCCCCTGCCACTGGCTTTCTAAATCGCTTCTATTCTTTGTGCCTTAGATGTTGAAGAAACTGGAGTGTGTGCTCCCCTGGCTGTGTCATGGGGAAGATGAGAGGCCGGATGGGAGGATGTTACCCTTTACCTGTGCTTGTGCATACCACAAAGATTTGTAGACCCACTAAGGCTTTTGGGTCATTAACATCTCTCGTGGGAAGGAAAAGTTATCCTTTCATAATGCTCTGAAATGGCTGCTGGTCTATAACATATCTATACTGTATATATCTATCTAAATTGTTCATTATGTGAGAAAACAATGAAAGCAATTCTTTGCGGTACTGGAGAGATTTTTCTTCCTCTCCCAGTCTCTCTCTCTCTGGTAACAGATATGCACCTGATATTTAAAAATCTTCCTACATAGTTGCAATAGCCTGTGTATTTGTTTGTGGATGTGTGCAAATGTGTGCGTTCATCTCCGGTATAGTGTGAGTGTGCCTTTGTGCCCTGTATGCACATTACATGTGCGTGTTGGTGGGAGGCATATGGTACATAGCTCCTGTACTTTCCCCAGGCAGAGTACACTTCACTGCTTTTTTCTCTCCATTTTTTTCCCTTTCTGAGGTGACTTGTTCTTCCTCTATATAAGGTGGAATGTCCACAGGTTTGGATCAGAGTGAGTAAAAACTGCACACCATCTTTAGTTGAGCCCCATTAAGGAACAGGCCAGATCAAGTCCGAGACATAGGTAGGCATCGTGCTAGTGACCGGCCAGTCTGCCCTCAGCCTGCATGTGCAGCATAGACAAACATTGTCCTGGAATTCCAACTGTAATTTCCTAGGTGGCTTCAGCCAAACAGTGCTAACAGTGTCCGCCAGTGCCTGTCTTATGGGTGGGACTCCACAGCTCTAGGGAAGGAGGAAAGTACCCTCCAGAAGGGGGGCAGAGGCTATGTCACACTGAGCATGCACCTGATAGAAAGCACCAGAGTTCTATATATCAGTGGATAACTCATAGATGGATTTTTAATATGTAGTGATATCATGAGAGAGGGTGGAGGTTGTTCCTAGACCATCCATGCTGGTGAGCAGAAGGCTGGGATAGCATCCACCATGATGCAGAGCTGTTAGTTATGCTGAATCATAGCTTCAGGGATTGGTGCTCTTGCTCAATGAAAGAACCATGGGATGTTGTTACCACAGCCTCCTCCCTCAGCCTTTTAGGTGAGAAGAATCAACTCAGGATGGAGGTCAGGGTTCCTCTGGGGTTCTCTGAGGTCCCTTACTAAGGACAGGAGCTAGTATGGAGCATCACCACCCAGTAGAAGACTGGTCCCAACACACATCTCAACACAGAGGGTAGAATGCAAAAGAGACAAAGAGGAGAAGAGGGAGAGAGAAAGAGAAGTAGTGAGCTCACTCTTCTTTCTCTCTTGGATCTATATGGTCAGCCTCAAGCACTAACCTCAAGTACAACTTATCTGGAAGGTGCCCACAGGCCCAGCTTCTGGGCTATATATGCCAGTTATCAGCCCAGGAGTGTCCTGAGTGATCCACATCTCTCTTCAGAGGAGATTGCAGCAGTATACCAGTGATATCCTCCAGAGACTCTGTAAATAACTGGAGAGGCATCCTTCATCCACAGGGTTAGCATAGAGACACAATCTGTGTCTCTTTCCCTAGGCCCCCTTTACTGACAGGATAAATAAGGATGCATGATTCCCATCTAGGAATCACAAGCTGAGGGCTACCTGATCCTGCTTCCACACAGCTGTGTACAGCTGGAGAGGCAGGGGGGAATAATTTACCTGACAGCGCTTGATGGCTTCCACCTTGGTCATCAGAGTGCTGATGTCTCTGAGAAGGATTCTTTGGCATAGACCTGTGGTAAAAACAGGTTCACACTTGCCAAATTCATTTTATACAGCTAGACACAAATCTAAACACAGGCAGGACTGTATCCAGCCTCCCCGAGCAATGTCAGGATCTTCCCAGAAGGTGTGGTGAGTAAGAGGGTGGAGCTTATTCCCCTCAGTGGCAGGAGCACATCTTTGCTTATGTTCCAGCATCCTCCAGAGTGTGGTACTATGGACCCATGTGGCCTGTTCCTGTTGATAGCACCGCCTCCTGAAGCATCCTCCTGCCTCTGCTCCTTCTTAGGGCTGCCTTTCTCACTTCCCTGAGCTGCTACAATCCCATGCTTTTTTAAATTTTAGTTTTAATTTTCTTAATTACTTTTTACATTATCCTACGAAGTAATGGGTTTGTCGTGGCACTTTCCCTGTGTCTCTTAGACCATCACACATAGCTGTCTGTCTGCCTCTATTTCTTCTTCTCATCAGACATCAGCTGTAGTAGCCTCCTGTAACAAAGCACCGTTAGCCATTTCTCCACAACGGCAGGAATTTACCTCCTTCCAGCCCTGGAATCTGTAGTCTGAGCCCATGGGTTGGACAGCTGGCTTCTGCTGTAGGCTGTGGATAGGGATCCTCCTGCTTCCCAAGGCTTCTGGTGTCCATTTGAGTTTCCGGACTAGATAATGAATGTTACCATGACTCAATCATATCTTCAGACTGTGTCAAGAGAAGGTACAGTCTGAGGCTTGGGGTAGACATAGACATGGGGGTATTCTTCACCCCAATGCTGCTGCTTATGACAGTTGTCTTGTTTGTTCTTTCAGCCCAGCACCTGTCACACCTGACCAGTGCCAGGTCAGTGGCTGTGACCAGGGGTGTTCTCTCTATGCCACACAGAGGCCTTGACCTTCCTGACCACTCTGGTTGCCTCGCTGTGGCTGGGCTTCTGTCCACCACTATTTAACCCCTACCTTAGCAGAACCTTCTCCTCCATGAATGAGTCAGAATCTCCTGACCTGGGGTGCAGAGTGAGCTTGTATGCAGTGGCAGCATGTCCTCTATGCAATGTCCTTACGCCGAGATTCACCCCCAGTGCTCCGTAATTACCATCCTGTGGGCTTTGTTGTCTCACATGATGTTTGCATGGTGAACACGTCTGTTAATGTCCATGTACTTATGTACATGTACGAAGGCTTAAATGGTTAAACATCTAAAGCAAATATACTCTGCTAGTGGAAATCAGACCTTATTTTCTTTTAATTTCAGAGTTGTCTGTGGCAAGCTGACTTGAAAGATGTTGAAATTGGATAGGTAATTAATTCACACAAGCCTACAAGAGAGGGGAGGAATGGACAAATTATTTGTAACATTTTGTAAGCACTGAAATTAATGTAGTGTGAATTTGTCATTTCTACCCCACGTTACAGATTTTCTATATTATAATTTAATCTTTTTAATGTAAAAAGAATAGGAATTTTGCCCTTTCTGGCCTCTTGGGAAGCAAGAACTAGTGTATCTAATTATCAGAACACATAAGAACATAAAGGAATAGCAAGTAGTGAAATTATAAATGGGCCGGAACAGGACCATGTTTTCTGATTAAAGCCTTTTTCTGGGCCCTTAGCAATCCTGTTGCCCCAATGTCCGTAGTAATTGCATGTGTCAAAGCTGAGGCTTTGTGTAACTGGGACCGAGAGACTTACAATTTTAATTTAGACGGAGATAACTGTATGGAGCTTGCAGCCGGCTGGACCCGCAGGTGGGGAGGCAAGCGGGCGCGGAAGGCTCAGGCCCCAGGGCGGCAGGTTAATGGCAAGCCCCATCTAATCAGGGCACATCACAACAGTGGAATTTTTTAAGAAGAGAAATGCAATTTACCAACACAAAGCCAGCCACCTGCTCTCTTCCCTCTGTTGTTCATGTAAAGGAGGGTGTCTAATTTTCTCCATAGCTCAAGGGCAGTGCATTTTAACAACGGATCTGCAGCGATCATCACAAGGGAAGCACACTTAAAATGAAATCTCTCAGACATGCTGGAATCTTAGAAACAAAGAGAATTTTCTTTAACTTTTGAAATTCTCAGGAAAGCAGGAACCGCGTTTTCTCCTCCGGAATCCCAGCTTCCTGTTTTGTTGAGAATCACAGGCGACTTTTGTCTTTGAAGGTTATTTTCATTGACAATTCGTTTGGTTGTTTTCAGGCAGGAAGTGCTGACTAGGTCATTAGAGAATTGCCCAGCAATACAAGGTTCTGGCGTCTCTTGGAAGGGTATACCAGAGCTCACAGTAGAGGGCGTTTCCCTGTGTGGAGCAGCGGTCAGTGCCACGACTCCTCTGGGCTCTGGACTTTCTTGTGTGACAGTGCCTGCAGACAAGAAACTGTCTGTTCTTGTGGGTTCAAGAAGAACTGTGGCACTGTGGGTTCTGTGGAGAACTCTCTGTGGCTCTCTTCCCATATCTTCTCCAGCTCTGTTCTCTCAGTTTCTACTTTGGGGTCTACAAAAAGCCTGGGCTAATGAAATGCTGCTGTTCAGAGAGGTCAGGTGGTACAATGTCCTTTGGAGGATTGCCTCAGACCAACCCTGGCGTGGTCAGGTCCTCCTTTATAGATGGTATTCAATCCCTGCCTCTGTAGAGAGAAGATGCAGGGGGAACGCTTGGATTATTTCATGAGGGTCCCACCCTTGAGACTTGAGTTAACATGGGGACCTCCGAATCCCCTGCTGTCCCGCTAAGGTCTCAGTATGGGACTTTGGAGGACTGTTTTACCCCAGGGCAGTTTCTACCCACTTCAGTGAGGGTAGCCAGAAAATTCTTTGCCCCTGGGGAATCCTGGGCTCCAGGGCAACCCTGTAGCAACTGGCATACTTTAGCCTGGGTCTTATGGAGTAAGATCTTCACATTTTTGTGTAATATTTACTACATACAAGTCATTCATTGTCCCCACCTTATAGAGAATGAGGCAGACATGAGTGGCATCAAGCTAACTTGCTCTAATTGTCCCCACACTGGCAAAGTAGTTTAGGAGGGACAGAGTCTGCTGCCAGCTTGAGAGCTGGGACTTGACAGCAGTGTCCCTGTGCAGCTGCAGTACAGCAGGTGCTGTCTAGACTGTACAATGATGAAAATGCCCGTTGAAACCAGAGATCCATTCATAGTGGCTTTTTATCCTCTGTGGCAGAGCTGGTTCTGAGAACACTGGGCTACTGGCATCTCCCTCCCTGGACCCACCCTTTAGGAGGGGCTGGTAAAGCAAGCTAGCTTTGACTGTTTTGTTCATTTAGCCCAGAGGATGGAGTACTGAAGTAAAGGAAGGAGGTTGCAGAAGCAGAGGCTTAGCCTTTTCTAGGCTCCATAACTTAGGTATGAAATTTCCCAAGTGCTTTGTAATACAGCCTGATGGCAGGTCTCTTCTCAGTGATGTAGTAAAATGATTTGTTTGCTGGTTCAGTGTTCTTAGAGCCATCTCTGCCATAGCAGTGACTATCTCACCTGCCATTAGCCAGGGATTCTGGGAGCTCAGGGCAGCAGCCCCTGGATGGAAAGTCTCAGAGAGGCTGTCAGTAGTGGGACTTGCTTTTGGGTCAGCAGTGGCTAAAGAACCCCCAAACAACAGGCATCCATCTCTCTTCCCTGTAATTCTGTTTCCCTAGGCTCTACACTGCTTTTTAAGGACAGTTAAAATTTCAAAAGCTTTTACATTTTTGTTAGTAATTTATTTTTTTTATTCACTTTACATCCAGATTGCAGACCTCCCTTCTCCCACTCCTGCCCTTAAAAGTCCCTCACCCAATTATACCCTTCCCTTCTCTTCAGAGAAGGGGAACCCCCCCTCCCCTTGGGTACCACTTCACCCTGAGATATCTAGTCCCAGTAGTACTAGGCACATCCAATCCCACTGAGGCCAAACTAGAAAGTCCAGATAGAGAAAGGAGATCCAATGTCAGGCAACAGAGTCAGAGATAGCCCCCCTTCCAGTTGTTAAGGGACTCACTGAAGACCAAGTTGCACATCTGCTACAAATGTGTAAGGGGCCTAGGTCCAACCCCTGCATACTCTTTGGTTGGTTAGTCTCTGTGAGCCTCCCCTGGGCCCAGTTTAGTTGACTCTGTAGGTCTTCTTGTGGTGTCCTTGATTGCTCTGGCTTGCTCGATTCTATCTCCCCACTCTTCCACAAGACTCCTCAAGCTCTATCTGGTGTTTGGCTGTGGGTCTCTGCATCTGTTTTCATCTGCTATTGGATGAAGTCTCTCAGAAGACAGTTATTCTAGGCTCCTGTCTTCAAACATACAGAGTGTCATTAACAGTGTCAGGAGTTGTGTCTTTCACCTATAGCATTTGGATACATTGTAGTTAAAAAAAAAAAGGATACCACTTTGAAACATGATTCCAAAGCTTGTGGGAGCCGCCTTGTTGTTAAATTTTTACTTTTGATGTTCTTGGGTCTTAAATGCTTTACTTTAACCTTTCTGCCCATGTTGAGTGTGGCTTATCTGTAGCTATTCTGCTATTTTACTTGAATTTACTAAGCATCAGTGTAAGATGAAAGTACCACATATTGAGGGGATACCAGGGAAGCTGAAGGGAAAAAATGGGGAGCATGCGTGACCATATATCATTGTATATATGTATGATATTCTTAAAGAATAAAACAGTAACACATTGGGTTTTTTGTTTTTTTGTTTTTTTTGTTTTTTGTTTTTTGTTTTTTGTTTTTTTTAAAAACATGCTTTGAAAAATATGGGAACAATACGCTGTTTGAAAAAGAACCAGGGAGTTGGAGAGATGGCTCAGCAGTTAAGGTCACTGATTGCACTTCCAGAAGTCTTGAGTTCAATTCCCAGCAACCACATGGTAGCTCATAAACTCTATTCTTTCCTCTGCTGCCATGTTGGGACCTTCTTTCTTCCCTCTATGTATGTATGTCAAGAATTGATTTAGCTTGTGTTTGTCTTGATATGTCTTTATTTATATGTTGGGGACTTTCCCGGCATCACAAGTACTGAGGTGGGACAGAGTTGGACAAAGGCCAAAGACTGATGATCTATGTCCTTGTAACATTCTCTTATTGTGCTGGGGGCCAGAAGCTGATGGCCTTTGGAAACTTAACTCTTTCTTACTGTTCTGTGCTAATAAGTGTTGTTTTATTCTTTGTTAATATCTCTTACTATTTTGTGCTAATAAACACTAGTTTCCCTTTTCTGTTGCTTAAGGGTCTCTGGCTGGCCAGGTGAGAAGGTTGGACTTATTAACTCTTCATGGACCAGAGAGAAAAGAAACGAAGAAAAAGAAAATTCATTTACACAGACAACACTCACAGACATACACATACTCTTGTCAGGCCAGACCACATGTCTCATCAACATCACAAGTGTTCATGTATACTTACATGCACATACTTATACTTACACATATGCATATAAACGAACAGACATATACCTTTGGGTGGGTGGGTGGGGAAGCCCCCACCTTATTTCTTCTTTCTGCCTTTTTATACCTTCTTAGAGAAAAGTTCTTTAGAAAATTACTAAATAGATTAAAATTTAAACACGAGGAAGGTTACAGAAGAATGTTGATAGTCAGTTCAAAGCAGGGTTTCATTCTGTAAAGTCATTATAAGTTCAAAGCCACAGTTTCTCATAGCCTTGCTTTGTCAGAGTGCACACCTGTGGCTTCATCTTGGACCTGGCCTAGAATGAATGTTTTTCCTTGATCACAAATTTGTCCCAAGACTATTTTCTTTTAGTGTAATTGTGAATGCTCATTGTATTCCTTACTATGCAGCCTTTACTTACTATTCTATGAGGAGTGGGCACATTCTATTCTTGATTTTAACTTTATGATATCTTTCTGGCAAAACAACTAAAACCATCTCTTAAAACTTTCTTCCTAAAATTATTTGAATCAAATTGAGAATTCTATAAAATAATGATCAGGAATTATGACATCATCAATTTGTCTATACAGTATTGCCTCATGAGAGTACATCTTTGTTGATCTGCAGAAAATATGCCCAATAGTATGGGCTGATGCCAAGGAATCATTAGACTATGAAATAGAGCAAGAAAGGCTTAGCAATAGCAACAAACAATCCTGGGATAAAATCTCTGAAGATCCTGCAATTCAAAGTTTACCCACTGCAGCCATGTAAAGTGGTGGGCCATCTTCAGAAAACTTACTTGCATGCTTTTAGCTTTTGTCAGATGGCTCCTGACATTTGCATATGTTTAAGAAGATAATTTTGGGGGTTAAAAAGAAGATAACTTTGCTGGATATAGTCATCTTAGTGAGCATTTCTTTACCTTCTTATCTTAAAATATGTCGTCTCATAGATCTCAGCTTTTAGGGTTCATGATCAGATGTTATTGTGATGAATATACTTTGTGAATGAATTTGTAGTTTTTCTTTCAGCATTTAATATTGTTTCTTTGTTTCATAGTTTTGTCATTTTGACTATAACGTGTTGAGAGATTCGTCTCTGGCTTACTTATTTAGGCAAATTACCTGTCGATTGTACTTCTTTAAGTCACATGTGTCCACTGTAGAAAATGGTCAAGGAAATAAAACTCACTGGTAACTTGATTGCAGAGAAAGGACCTTGGTCCTCTCTGCTCTATCTGTTTCTCTTCCCTTCGCTTCTCCCTGTCTCTTTCTCTGTGTCTGTCTGTATTCTCTCTGTTCTTCCTTCTCTCTGTGTATCAGCCTCTCCTCTCTTCTCTTTCTGGCTACCTCTGTCTGTATAGTCTATATACCCTGCACACACACTCTGTTATTGATATGATGACCTTGTAGAAATATCAGAAATTGTCAATTCTCAAAACTCTACACTATATCTGTTCCCTTTTATTTCCTTCACTTCTTGCAACGTCACTGAGGTGGTGGCCACAGTACCTTTATAGATGAAAATGTTGAGTGACCGGCTGTATTAAGTACTTCCCTCATCCCTGTGACAAAATGCCACCCCTGCTGGTTAGGAAGTGAAGTTCTGAATGGCTTCTATGCCTGGAAGGAGCCTCTGGTTCCTCCCTACCCCTTATAGTGGTCTGGCACAAAGCACAGTCTCTCTTGACTGTTGCTGGAATTTTGGGCAGGCCTGTCATGTCTATTCCCTGTTATCAGAAAACCATCAAAATGCCCAGTGGTGAGGAGGTTTGCCTCACACTGAAAGGGTATCATCATTATAGAGCTGAGGCTGCATGGTGGGGTTTCATGGGGTTCTTTGTTCTCTTTGAATGTTCTCCTCCACACCCATACCCAGCTTACTAGCTTGGATTTCTAGACACTCGCAAGGTTGAGGCAGCAGGGACAGAGGCAGGTAGGGACACTGACAGCTGTCTATCCTAGTGTCTGGTGGTCTAGAATGATTGCTACACACCTGTGTGGTCTAAGGGAACTCCATGCCCACAGAGCCCAGTCTTAACTGCACTGAACCCATTATTCTTACAGCCCAGGAAGGGAATATTCATCCTGTGATCTCCAAGTGCTCACACTCTATCTATGCTGGTAAAATAAGAGCTGGCTTTAAGCTCTGTTGGAGAGCAATATCGCCATAAAAGAGACAGATGTCTCTGCAGTGCCCATGACCCTGGCCCTACTCTATAGGGCATGAGAAGAAAATGAAGATATAATAGGCAAGTTGGAGGAGAGAGAAATTCTACCCTAGATAAAACTTGCCGTTGTCCTCACCCAGCCTAAATCTATATTCTACATCTGCACAGAAAGGTCCTCTTAATCTGTTATCAGGAACTAGCAGTCATTAGGACTTATGGGAGGCAGATATAGCCACCTTCACTCTCAAGAAATTGTTTTGGTGCTCAGAACAACCTAAGCTATTACCTAGTGTCACTGGACTCTATTCTACAGGAGGACCATGTTCAAATATTCCTGACTGAGGTACAATATAGAAATTTTTGACAGAATCAAGGTACAGGATTGAGGCATCCTCCAGGTCTAGGGACAGTGTATTAATGGTATATCAATACTTGGAGTTCCAGCATCCTAGGCAGTAGAATGCCAGCTGGGTGATCCTGGGCTGCTGCTCTAGCATGGAGATCGGTCCCTTCATTGTGTTACAACAGTCACACAGCAAGGCATCTAAGGGCATGGGCACACTATAACACACTGAGGTTTCTGTAACACACCTACTACATTGTGCTAGTCAGTTACACTGTAGCCCCTTGCATTGCACTATGTTAAGTTGTATCATTTGGCATTATATCCTGTCTACTGTTATGACACCTCACTCTGCTGATAGGTTGGGATACAAGGTTAAACTTAGACAGCCTCCAACATCCTAAGACTTGAAACATTATGAACTTTCATGATTGATCTTGAAACATCATTTCAAGCTGACTTGCAGGACTATGCTCTTCTTTCTGCAAGGAACACAGACATATAACTATCAACAGAGACTCCAACTCTGACACTGGGCTCTCACTGACTCCCAACAGATCTGGGGTTACTTCCTCTTCCACAGCTCCCCTCCCTCAACCTCCTTCTATCTGTGTATCCCAGGTCTATACTGATATCTCACTATACGGACTAGAGAGTGGTAATGAGCTGTTCTACAGCTGTGGTCAAAGAACATGGTCACTATTGACATATTCTGAGAGAGGACAGCATCTTATAGTAGACATTTTCCAGAATGCAGTCAGGTGATAGAGGAGTGTCTTCATATTCCTCAATTGATATATATTTCCTGAGCTTTTCACTCAACAAGTAGTGAGGTTACCACCACCCAAGAGAAGTAGAGACTGAAGAATCTGCCTCAGTTGGCCTTAATTAGTCATCATAATGACAAAAGGACAGTCTGGCTGGCCACAGAGAACAGCCCCAGAGCTACCCTACCATACTACCTTGCCACAGGTTCTTGACAGTAGTTACCCCAAAAGACCCTTTTGAGAATACAAAATCCCAAAGTCAGAGGCTTCTTTTTCCTGACTTACTGGTGTTGCATTGCCTACAGAGATTTGTCTAATTCCCATTAGATGAGAGATGCTGAAGCTTTTGGCAATGAATGGAATTGGATGGGTGGACGAACAGAGGGTAGCTTTGCATTTTCTCTCCAGCAGTGAATTGCACTAGCTTTGTCTACCCAAGCTTTGACTGAGATGATCCCTGAGGTCTGAGAGAGAAAGGGGATCAGTGTGTGTGTGTGTGTGTGGGGCGAATGATGGATGCAGAACTCACTGCTTTATCATCAGACATCCTCTGTTCATTGTTGATGGAATTTAAATTTTGAGAATGTGTATAGCCTGGGCTGGCCTTTAATTGTCAATTATTCTCCTTCAGTATTTTAAATTCTGGGCTTACAGATGTGTACCACCATGCTTGATGGATTTGGGGAAGTATGCTCAGATGAATGTCTTCTAAAGTGGAGGACCATCATGAGTGTCTATGCATACACAATGCCTTATCCCAGCTGGTTCTGCCACCGTAGGAAGCCCTTACTATCACTGAGGACAGGGATGGCTGGTGTCTGCAGGACTGCAGAGTCAAAGTCCAGTGGGGCCCTACGGTGGCCAGCAAATGAGTGGAATAATAGCCTTTCCTGAGGTACCCTGCTAGAAGGCAAGAAGCTTGGTGTGGAGTCAAATGCCCAGCCAAGGGGTCTTGGAAAGGAATGGGGGAAACTGTGTAAAGCATTTCTCACTTTTAGATATGAGGTTTTAAAATACAACTCTGTTTCACTTCTAGTTGTTTTAGACCAGCAGGGGACCTAACTGGGTTGTAGCAGACAATTGTAATCAAATTCCAATTGTGATCAAACTTGGATAAGCTCAGTCCAGTCCTCCAAATTGGTACTGTCCCGGTGCCAGTGACTGGGAGAAAAAAATGCCTATTTATTCTTTAGCTCATTCATTCATTCATTCATTCATTCATCTAGTACTGGGACAATATCCACAGGCAGGTCTGGTAGCCAGCTGGTTCCAAGAATAATCCAAGGCATGTTTGTGGCCACCTGGCAAGTGTGGGGACTGAGATCAGAACCTGAGAGGTCTGGGAGGGTAAGAAAGAGTCAGGAGTTTCAGGAAGAAGTGGAGAGCAGGGACTGTTTTAGTATTCAGCTTAGACCTGGGAGGAAAGCAACATTTACAAATAGTCAGCAAATGAGGACCTCTTAGGGGCTCCAAGAGGAGGACAGAGGGGTGATGTTGAATCTAGGCAGAAGTGAGGACAGGGGAGCCCAAGGATAGAGGTGCAAGGGCTGTGGGCCACAATAGCTGGCCCCAGAGCCTGTGAAAATTGTCGGAGTCCAAAGGAGCAGTCTCAGGGTGCCCACTACAGGCCGGAGGCAAGGTGCTCAAAGCAGGTTGAGATCCAGGCAGCTGGAGTGGTGAAGAAAGTCTTGAGGGGTGGAGCAGCAGAAACCCTGGGTGACTCGGTGGGGCAGCCCTTCTGCTCCATAGTCTTTCAGCAGCCCAGGAGAGGAACTGAGGGACCAAGTCTAGCTAGCCTATGTCCTCAGGCGAAGGATATAAGGATTGGGAATTGGCAGGAACATCTCCCTGCTCCATCCAGCTTCGGAAACTGCTGGTGGGCATCCCACCCACAGTGGTCCTCTCCTTTCCGGTAGAGCATGGTTGACCTGCCCCCAGTTCTCCAGAGTTGGGGTAAGATTATCAGTCGCTTCGTCCACTCCCCTCCGCAAGGGATTCTGGGACACAGTCTTCTCCTCTGCTTTCCAAAGTTCCAAAATCCCCTCAAGTGTCTCCTCTATCTGCCGGTGGGATGCCCTCCCCTCGCCCGCCCAGTGGTGGCACCCTTGCTCTGGGAACGCAGAACCCTGTGGCTCTGGCAGTGGGGTCTGGCTCCAGTCCTGGTACTGACCCTAGGTTGTTAGGACGCAGGATCCCGGAGGTCTGTGGCTGAGCTTGTCTCAGGACAGTTTTTCAGTGTTGTGACTCTTTGAGGCTAGTCAGAGTACCTGTCAAGGGGAACCTTGTCACTGTCCACAGGCAATTTTGCTAACTCTCTCCATTTCTCACCCTCATTGAAGATCATCTGGTAATGAGTAAAGGAGATTCCCACCCATATCCCAGTATAGCTGCCTCACCTCATTTGGACCTACAGCAGCTGTTCTCAACCTGTGGGTTGCGACCCCTCAGGGTCCTACATCAAATATTTATGATTTATAACAGTAGCACATCTAAAGTTATGAAGTAACAAAGAAATATTTTTTCTTTGGTGGGAGGGGGTGTCACCACAACATGGGAAATTGTATTAACGGGTTGTTACAGCATTAGAAAGGTTGAGAACCACTGACCTTTGTGAGAAAGATGTCGTCTTAGGGATTTCTATTCCTGCACAAACACCATGACCAAGAAGCAAGTTGGGGAGGAAAGGGTTTATTCAGCTTACACTTCCACATTGCTGTTTACCACCAAACGAAGTCATGACTGGAACTCAAGCAGGTCAGGAAGCAGGAGCTGATGCAGAGGCTATGGAGGGATGTTACTTACTGGCTTGCTTCCCCTGGCTTGCTCGGCTTGCTCAGCTTGCTCTCTTATAAAACCCAAGACTACCAGCCCAGGGATGGCACCACCCACAAGGGGCCCTCCCCTCTTGATCACTAATTGAGAAAATGCCTTACAGCTGGATCTCAAGGGAGGCTCATTTCTCTGTGATAACTCCAGCTCATGTCAAGTTGACACACAAAACCAGCCAGTACAGATGCTCAGGCTCTTACCTGGGCCCACGAATTCTCACCTGTATTGCACTTTGCTTCAGTAAACAGCTGAGCCCTGCAGACAAATCCCTCCTGCCCAGTAACACTAAAGCCCAAGCCATACTAGGCTCACTGGGAGCTGGTGAGTGTGCAGAGGTTTCTCTAGTTAAAAGCTTGGTTGTCCCCTGTACTCTTGCATGCTGGGTCTTACAGGAAGAGTGGCCTGAGGCTTGAGTATTAAAGACTGAAGTTAAGGATGAGTTCTGTAAGGCCTGTTCATCAGCCCAGCTGGAGAAAGGTGACAGGTGGGTTCAGCCTTCACCTACCTTAAACCCCAAGTGTTGACCTAATTATCAAAGCTGGCTCTGGAATAGGACTGTCCCTCTGCTGTCTGGTGCTGTATGGCCTGGGACAGCGACTGAGAGGCCTGTGGTTAGTCAGACCAGAAGACCACTGTCCTGCAGAGGAGGAGACTGGAGAAATCTCCAGCTGGTTTCAATCTCCACTGGAAATCAGGTGGCCTTTCCCTCTGGATTAAAGTCTTGTGGGAAGTTCAAATATAAAGGAAAGCTAAGTGTTGTAGCATATGTAATCCAGCTTCCCAGGAGGCTGAAGCAGGAAGATGGTTGCAGGTTCAAGGCCAGCCTGATCTTCACAACAGGCTAACCAGGATTTCGGAGTGTGATCTTGTCTCAAAAGAGAAACGACAATCAGAAAAGGAAGGTGCAGGCATCTGCTTTGGGAATTCTATTATCAACGTCCTGTCTAAACAGAGATGGGAGACGTGGTGGCAGGGCTCAGGCACAGGAGAATGAGATGCAGGTGAAGGCAGCTGTGCTTAGTTGCTAAAGTTGCTTCCAAACAGAAAAGGAAACATGGATAATAACCAGGACTCAGTGAGGTTAGTACTCACCTGCCCTCACCCACTGCCCACCAGGTGGATACTCAGAGTCCAGTCTATGACAAAGTACTTGTCAGCACAATAAACTCTGGTGATGATGGCTGCTCTTGGAGCTGATGAAGCTCAAACAGCCCAGTGGTTGGAACATCTATGACATTCAATCCTGTGTTTCCATATCCATTGCTGTCAGCTGCATAATTAACAAGAAGGCTGTTAACCCAGGGAATGGTGACTTTGCCTGGTCTGTTTAAAAGAGGCAGCAGCATTCTGCAGAGAATCTAGATGTGTCTGTAGTGGGCTGGTGGATAATGCGATAGACAATGAGGGCTTTTTTCCAGATCTGGAAGGAGAACTGGATTTCACCCTGCCTGAATGTATCCCATGTCCCCTTGACAGTAGTCTTTTTGTTTATTGTTTTTTTGGGGGGGGTTGTTTGTTTTGGTCTGTAGACTGACTCCCAAGAGATAGAGGGAACTTGGAAAATCACTAATTAGCTTTAGTTCACCCCCAGCCTTCAATGGACCAGGGGAGTTCTGGCTCTCGTGTGGTGGACCAAGGAAGTTTTATTGCATTACCTGGAGTTTCCCCAGTGCATGGTTAGAAGGAGATAACCAGCTTTGAGTTTCCTCCTCACACTTATTGTGAGGTAACCCAAATCATTTTTAGTTCATGTCTGAGGGAGCAGGTCTTACCTCCTGCTCAGAGCCTAGAGCTCTTCCAGATTTTGATCATGAGCACAGAGCTGACAAGTCAGAGAGTGGCTGTTGGATTGAACTGACTGAGAACACCCCCGAGATAGCTCAACAGACAGCTGTTTTCTGGATGGTGGAAACTCGGATCTTCCAGGAGCTGTAAGGGCACAAGGGTCTCAAGAAACTTTGCTGTCTTAAATTAGGGCTTTTATTGCTGTGATAAAATATCACAACCAAGAATGGATTGTGGGGGGATGGGTTTCTTTCAACTTATAGTTTGTCAGCACAGTCCATTGCTGAGGGAAGTCAGGGCAGGAGTTCAAATAAGGTAGGAATCTGGAGGTAGGAACTGCTGCACAGAACATAGAGGGGTGCTGCTTACTGGATTGCTCCCCATGGCTTGTTCAGTCTACTTTCTTACAGCACCCAGGACCAATTGCCCAGGGATAACACTATCCGCAGTGGGCTGGACCCTCTCACATCAAGGAGATTCATCATAGCATTGCCCATCAGCCAATCTGCTGGGGCATTTCCTCAGTTGAAGTTCTTCCCTTTTCCCAAATGATTCTATCTTGTGTCAGGTTGACTATCCAGCACAGGTGTTCCTGCTACAGTGTCCCCTTCAAGCCTTAAGCCATGCTTTAGGAGTGAAAGCACATTATTCTTGCTCCTCATTGCAAGTGGCTTTTGGTTTACAGGAGTTTTAGTTTTACTCTTTCAGTTGTGAGGCCCTGTCGGGCATTTGGGTCAGCTGAACAGTCATATTTACCTCAGGTTACTGTGCAGTGGATAAGTCTATCTCCCTCCTAGTCACATTCTGTGGGGAGCACACTGGATGGCAGAACTTGCTGCGGTTTATGATGTAATCCTCCTCCTCCGTGACTGGTTTCAACTAACATGAGGTAAAGAGCCAGGGCCCTGAAGTCTCATGTCTGTCACACAGGCTTCCTTAATGCTTCTCGGGAGCCAGGTGATTGCAACTTTCTGTAACTGTAGGACCAAGAGATGGTGATCTTTCCTTCTTTTATGATCTCTAATTGACTTTGTTTTTTTCTAAATGTCCTAGAAAATGTAGCTGGAGTAGCACCATGAAAGTTTCTGGGAGCCGGGCAGTGGTGGCGCACGCCTTTAATCCCAGCACTTGGGAGGCAGAGGCAGGCAGATTTCTGAGTTCGAGGCCAGCCTGGTCTACAGAGTGAGTTCCAGGACAGCCAGGGCTACACAGAGAAACCCTGTCTCAAAAAAATAAAAAGAAAAAGAAAAAGAAAAAGGAAAAAGAAAGTTTCTGGGAGTGGAGGGAGGCAAAGCTAGATGGTCCTGTGAGGAGCCACTGCAGCCCTGTGCCAAGCAAAGACAAACTTGTCTTCAGCTCACCCCCCACCACTGAAGAGCATTAACAGCAAAGAAACAGAACAACAGAAGGAGAGCAGGCTCACACAGGCATCATGCCTGATTCCGTGGTCTTAGGCCCAGATGCTCCAACCACTCCCTCTATTAAGACTGTTTTGATTTCTTCTCATTTATACTAGTTCTTTGAGAAATTTGTGCAATGCATTTTGTCTATAATCACCCCCACCTCCAACATCTCCCCAATCCAGCCTTTCTCCCCTACCCACCATGCTTTTTTGTCCTCATTTATTTATTTATATACCAACTGTGATGACTGTTCCTGGTTGTCAGTTTGACTACATCTGGAATGAACTACAATCCAGAATGGAGGGCATACCTGTGATCCAGATCTTGAGGCTGGAAGACACAGGCTTCTGACCTGGATCTTGACATATGCTTTTGATCCAGATCTTGAGGCATGGTGGCCATGAAAAGTTTAGGCCAAGCCAAGGGACTAATGCCTTTAATCCTAGTAGACTGAAGCAAGTAGACCTCTGAGTTCAAGGCCAGCCTACAACAGAGCAAATTCCAGATCCAGACATGGTAGCACACACCTTTAATCTGAGCCATATCTTCTGCTGGAGGCCTACATAAGGACATTGGAAGAAGAAAGGCTCACTCTTCTTCACCTACTCGCACTTACTTGACAGCACATCTATTGGAACCTATTTCTTCGGGATTATAGCTTATACAGAAGACTAGCTGAAACAACTAGGGACTGAGCAATTACTTGATTATTGGATTTTCTATTTACAGCTGCTTATTTTTGGGTTAGTTAGACTGTCATTACAATAAATTCCCTTAATGTGTAGAGACACTCCAAAGTTTCGTGACTCTAGAGAACCCTAATACACTGACCAAATATACTTGGTGCTGCCCATATACTGTTGGATGTGTGGGCTTCACTGGAACATGGCTAACCTACCAGGGGCTGTGCCTTTAAAGAAAACTGACTCTCCCAGCACCTACCAACTGCCAGCAACTCCCTAGGTATATGGGTCTTTGACAATTTAGGCTACAAAAGCTTGTTCAGAAATTTTATTTCTATGTCTTATTTCATTTGGAACCAGAGACAGAAGTTCCTTCTACATTCACTGGCATGATTCTTGGTTGGGTGAGATTATTTAAGTCTATGAAGGCACACTTTCCTCACACTTGTGAGGTAGGAAACACTCACAAGAATATAGAAACAAGAGTGCTTAAACATAAGTTATAAAACAACAGCGTAAGAGCGGGTTGGTAATATTTGTAGAGATCAGAGAAGCTTAAAACTTGTGTTGATAACTTACAAAAAAGCAGAACCTTTAGAAAAAAATTATTAAAATGCTAAAAAACCCTCACCTTAATACATGGGCTCAATAGAAAACACAGCTGTGAAAAGGATTAATGAAAAATGATCAAAACATTTCTGAAATAGAAAGGTTTATAAAGGAAGTTATAAAAATAAATTTCACATGAAGATTTAGAAAAGAACAAATTCCTCTGATCAGTCTATGTGACGGAATAATATATGGGAAATTCCTAGCTCTATTTAGAGACACCAATCCGGAAGTGTACGTATTGCAATGAATCACAATATTCAGCTAGTGCAATCTACTTGTAGAAGACATTATACTGAAACAGTGCAGAAAATCCAGAGCCATGTTCTGTTCCCTTAAGACACTGGCCATATTCACAGTCATCATTGTCATCTTGGGATCTGTTGCCAAAGTAAATACCCAAGTCCATTTGTGTTGCTTTAATACACTCAGACCAGATCATTTACAAAGAACAGAAATTCACTTCCCACAGTTTTAGGGATGGGGTCCAAGGTCAAGGCTCTGGAAAAGTCAGTGTCTGGGGCAGGCTGCTGTCTGCCTTCACTGTGGTTCTGTGAGCACTGTTCTCACAGGGAGAAAATGAAGGTGGGGAGGGAAAAGCTTCCCAAGTCAGGTCCTTTGGTGAGGGTGCTTAATCCCTGTGATATCATCACTTTAAAGTGTCTACTACTTCATATTTAATTAGTGATTGATGTGGGAGGGCCCAGCCCATTATGAGTGGTGTCATCCCTGGTAGGTGGTCCTAGGGTATATAAGAAATCAGGCGGAATAAGCCATGGGGAGCAAGCCAGTAAGCAGCACTTCTCCGTGGCTTCTGCATCAGTTCCTGTCCCCAAGTGCCTGTCTTGAGTTCCTGCCCTGACTTTCCTGGATGACAAACTTCAAGCAGTAAGGTGAGACCAAGTTGCCTTTGGTCATGGTGTTTTATCACAGCAACAAAAACTTTAACTAAGACGAATGCATTTGAATGGGTTGGAATTATCCTGTAGATGTTTGACTGCAAAAGAATTAAACTAAAAATCATAAACAAGTAGATATGGGGAAATCCCAAATTATTTGAAATTTAAACACCACATTTCTAAGTAATTATTTCCATGAAGACATCATAAAAGACATTGGGAAATATTTTAAACTGGGTGATAATGAGAAGACATCATAACAGATTTATGGCTGCCATAAAGCAGAAAATGTATAGCATGAAATACTTATAACAAAATGGGGAAAATCAGATGCAATGACATGAGATCCCATTGGAATAATCAAGCAGTGGAAAGTCGACAGGGCTGAAGGACACAAGGCAACATTCTATCCTAATATGCAGAAGAAGGGCTGCTTTGGCTCAGGGCTTTGCTGTTTTCAGCCCATGGTCTCTGGCTTCATTGCCTCTGGACCTTTGGAAAAGTACAGCCTCATGGCTAGGAGTGTGTTGTGGAGCACAGCAGCTCACTCATGGTAGACATGAGGGAGAGAAGAGTGTAAGACAGAAAGGAAGATGAAGATGAGGGAGGAGAGAAGATGGGGAAAGAGAGGAGAGAGAAAAATACACATTTCAAACCAGACCCTATTCTTAGTTAGGGTTTCTATTACTGTGAACAGACACCATGACCAGACCAAGGCAACTCTTATAAGAAAAACATTTAATTGAGGATGGCTTACAGATTCAGAGGTTCTGTCCATTATCATTAAAGGAGGAGCATGGCAGCATCCAGGCAAGCATGGTGCTGGAGGAGCTGAGAGTTCTTTATCTTGTTCCGAAGGCAAACAGGAGAAGACTATTGTCTTCCAGGAAGCTAGGAAGAGGGTCTCAAAACCCACCCCCACAGTGACACACTCCTACCCCAACAAGGCCACACCTACTCCAACAAGGCCACACCTACTCCAACAAGGCCACACCTACTCCAACAAGGCCACACCTCCTAATAGTGCCACTCTCTGGGCCAAGCATATTCAAACCATCTCTGACTCCCACTCAGTGAATAGTGCCTTCAACTAGGTCTTGCTTCCCAAGGTTTCCATCACCTCCCAGTAAGATGGGAACAATGACCAGCTATCATCCATTGTGGGGAAGTCTATTGATGAGATCAGAGTTCCCATGATCCAGTCACTTCCCAAAGGCCCTCAACTCTATTGAGTTGGAGTCAAATCTTTACACACTTGCTCTTTGGGAAGATATTTCAAGTCTAAACCATAAAAAAGGTAAAAAATTTAAATACAACAACAGAGAACAAGCAATCACTGAAAATAAGTCAACACATTACCGAACTGTTAAATTGATTTAGGAAGAGGTGAGAAAACCAATCACAAATCACAGGGCTGAGTGAAGGGGCATCACTACAGAAATCACAGGCATTGGTGTGATGATAAAACACTTTGAAAAACTTTGGCGGTAAATTCTACAACTTAGATAAATCAAGCATTCTTTCCAAAGCACAGATTACCAAAGCCATCAAAGGGAAAAGTAGATATTTCGAGCACACATATAGCCTTTAATAAAAAGAGGGTCTGGAACAGAGCTCAGTGATAGAGTGCTAGTCTACTGTGTGCAAGGCCCTGTTTCATTCCCAGCACTAAAAAGTAAACATGTTCCACGTGTGATTTGTAGGGCGTTTTATTGCTGCCCATGACTCCCATTTCCTGCCTACATCTTACTACATGAATTAGCATCCTTATGTGACCTTTCTATTTAAAATAAGATGCAAGGATATCATGCTCGTTTTCCTCATTTGTCTGAATCTCGGCGTATATCTAAGCTCCTTTGTTCACTCAGTATAGTTTTCTGTGAAAATTCACTCAAACCTATCAGACCGAGGCTTTCCCACAAGATTTAACAAAAATGACTCCTCTCTTCCAAGGTCCCAATATTTGAAATCCCAAAAGTTAACTTTGAACAATGTCCAGGTAAGCTAAACATAGCTGTGTACATTCCTGAGGAGTTGAGCACAGAGCAACCAGGCTGGGTGGGACAGCTAGGAAAATGACAAAGAGCTTTGCTTTCCTAGTGATTCATCTGTCACAGCTTCTTACAGCCTGGAAGATGGGGGTGAGGATGAATGGGAGGGTTGAAAAGCAAGAGTGCTGGAGTGACCCCCCCCCTTACTGAGAATATTAAAAGCGAGGATAAAGTTCACCTGTGCAGGTGATGAGCCAGCTCTGGGACACCCAGGTGCAAATGCAGCAAAGAGTTCCCCAGTGCCCCTGGCAGAGAGCATTCTTCTCCCCTCTCTTGTCAGCTCCACAAACTGCAGGTGGGTGCCTGGGGACAGGCCCCTTTGTCCTCAGGTTTTACTTTACACTCCCTTCCTTTTTTTTTTTTTTTTTTTTTTTTATTACTTGCAAAGGTGTTTTTACTTGTTTTTTGTGAGCACTAAGAGGGGTAGCCTTTGTGCAGCAGCCCACTTGGGGACAGTGTATTTGCACAGCACCCTCTTAGGGGACAACCTAGGCCATCCACAGGAAGGTAAAGCTGTCAGTCTTAATTAGCTTTGCCTCCCTCAAACTTGAATGCACCCAGAGCCTTGCCTGACAAGCTTTGCTGGAGCCAGCTCTGTGCTGCAAACCTTCCTGTCCAAAAAAATTTCCACTTTCTTGAAGTACTGTACAAAAGCAATTAAGGACATTTACAACAGGAACAAAGATGGGCTGTAGTTAGAATATTACTGTAGGACATTCCTCTAGCAGCTTTAAAGTGTCTGTGTGAGCCATCATGTGTGTGCATGCCTGTGAGTGTGGTATATGTGTATGTCTAAGTTTTTAGAGCACAATGAAAAATAAACATTTTAAGTAAATTTTCTCCATCAGGAAAAAATGAACAACTATACGACATCAGTGGGATGGGTATGGAATGTCAAAATTGTCATACATGCAACCCAGCTTCCAGACTTCGGTGGTGACGTTGAGGTATGCTCTGTGGAAGTCACCTTTGATAACATCCTGGTGCTTGCCTCATTTGGGGAGGTGAATTCTCAGTGGCTCCTGAGAGGAATGACTGGCTAAGTCTACCTGATAATCAAGTTCACTGATCAGTATGTACCTGGGTCTTTTTCCAGGGGTGTGGCAGCCACCTTCTTACATGCCAGGGGCAAGGAGATGACATAGAATTCAGAAAGGACCATGTGGGATCCCTGGGCAAGAGAGAGCCTTGAAGTGTGGCCACTCATTTGGAGAGTATGAGGGGATGAGGTCACATCCCTGCAGGGAAGCTATCCTAGAACAAGAACTGTGAACTCCACATCACATCCCAAGATGTTCCCACTGGATGGGAGTCTTAGAGGTGCTTTGCCTGATTAAGTAGGGTGCCATAGGGCTGGTGCCTCTAGCTTGAGTTAAGGGTGGGGTAATGGGGAGGTTCAGCGGATTGTGATGTCTTGGCCGTGGAGGGCTGAGCCTACACTCTGTCAAACCCTGAACTCTACTACCAGGGTAGAACCCAGTCACTCTCTTTTTCCCCTGGCCCCAGAGCACTCTAACTGGTCAATACACAGAGAGGGCATTTGCTGTGTCTGAGAGCTGTGCAGCAGATGTGGGATGCCACAATGGAGTGAGCATCTCCAGGCTGCTCTGACCTCAGGGGATCCCTTTACTGAGGACATTCCCTCACCAGTCTGACATAAAGCAGCATCTTATAAATAATCCACAGCTGTCTCTTCTGCTTCAGCACCCCAGGCCAGCTGGGAAAGGCAAACAGGCAACTCTGACACTTCAACTGCAGCAGGAAGCTTTCCATGGTTCAGGTCTTGGCCACCAAGGGGCAACCTGGGACCCACATCCCTACAGGTCTCCAGGTGGTTCTGTGACTGGCCATATCCACAGCCAAGCACAGTACAGAGACGCAACCAGCTTGTCTACTACACTTGAACTCAATCCTTCACTCTCCTCAGAAGGGTCATGGCAGCTCTTGCCTGTTTGCCAATATCTAGGAAGAGCCATTGCTTCCTGGAATACACCTTGTTGTTGGCTTTTAGCCTGTTTTATAGAAAGGGGCCTTAAAGTTCTCTCTCTCTCTCTCTCTCTCTCTCTCTCTCTCTCTCTCTCTCTCTCCCTCCCTCCCTCCTTCCTTTCCTCCCTCTTTCCCTCCCACCCCCCATAGATATTTGCTTGTCATAAAAAGCAAAACAGAATTCTATCCAGGTTTGGGATCCCAAGTGCCAGTGTATTAGGAGCTGTGATGTTTCTTTGTTTAGGTGACATCAGGGACCATGATCATAACCCTATGTCTGCCATTGTCTGTGTTGGCTCTACCAAGTAAGGCAATAAGACACATCTCACCATCAAGAGCTAGGTGACACCACTACAGGGCCTACAGAGATCGGTAGGGCAGTAGGGACACCACAGACAACTACTTCAGAATTCTCCATGATTTGTTGGAGCACACATCTATCTCTGTGCTAACCCCAAGATGAATTACTCACCATGGGTTCATTCTCAGCCTCCAAATCATTCAGTTTAAACACCCCAGCTGCTGTGATTTCTGGGTGCATTGCTTTGCCACCTAGATTACAGAGCCAGTATGCCAGTCTCTGCAGAGTGATTGAAATGTCATTAAATCTATAGAGGAATTTAGAGGAAAATCAACATCTTAACGTCTTTGCTTTTCCAATCCACTAATGCGTTACACAGCTTCGTCCAATAGGTCTTTAATATCCCTCAGCAGTGCTTGTTATTTTAAGTGTGTAGACTTTGTACATGTGCCATATGTCTTGATGTTATTGGTATTGCTTTAATTTCAGTTTCCAATTATTTCATTGCTTGCAAAGAGAAATATCAATCTAACAAAGCACCTAAGCTTTGTAAATTTGTTAATTTAAAAAATTTAAAGACTGCTTTAGACTTTATGTTAATAAATTACACAAAAATAATGACAGTTTTGCTTACTTTCCAACTTCACAGTATTTACATATAGATTTATTTAAATTTATGTTTTGTCCCGAACAGGCCCTGTAGAACAAGTTTTAATGGAAGTTGAAAAAGCAACTTTGTCTTGTTCTGACCTGGAGAAATGAGTTCAGTATTTTTCACCATGAATTCTGATTCTAGCTGCTGTTTTCTGATGTTTCAAACATGAGCTGGTACTGAATTCTACTACTGTTCATCTGTTGGGATGGTTTTTCTACCTGAGTTTTGTCTACACAAGGATATTTGGTTTATATTCCCAGCATTCCATAGTGAAAATATTCAAGCACAGAAAAAAGAATGCACCATACGGTGGACAGTCAAGGTTACTGTTTAGAACCCAATCTGTCCTGGGCACATCAATCTCTTACTCAGAGTGAGCTGATATTGCCTTACCTGATCTTTAATTGTTTAAGAGTATGTATCACCAGCAACCTTGGATATTGTTCCATAGGCACAATCTACCTTTTCTTTGAGACAGGGTTTCTCACTAATCTGGAGCTCACCAATTGGGCTAGGATAGCTGGCCAGCAAGCCCCAAGGACCCTCTTGTCTCTGCCTCTACAGTGCTGGGAGCCCATAGTGCCATGGATTTTAAAACATGGATTCTGGGGCTTGAACTCAGGTCCTTGTGCTTGCAAAGCAAACAATTTACCAACTGAGTCATTCCTCAGCCCTTTAAGTGTACAACTCAAGTGCACCATTTGCAACACTTTGGCAAACACATTTATGTGTGTAGTAAGAACATCATCAAGAGTCAGGGGATTGTTACAAATGCCCTGGCCTGTTTCTTCCCCAGTAGATCATATCTTTCCCTAACCCTCTGCTAAGTAGCGCTGTAATACAATCTTCTGGGTGTAGCTGCAGTCACTCTGTGGAGTTGGTTTTGAGACCTCTTCTTTAGATTATCAGTGATTTATTCCTCTCTGTTTGGAACCCCCCTATCTTCTCCTCCATCCCCCTGCCTCTATGAGGGTATTCACCCAACCACCCACCCATCCACCCACCCACTCCTGTCTTCCCTCCTTAGCATTCCCCTATACTGGGGCATTTAACACCCTCAGGCCCAAGGGCTTCTCCTCCCACTGATGGCTAACAAGGCCTTCCTCTGCAACATATGTGGCCAGCACCATGGGTCCCTCCATGTGTGTTCTTTGGTTGGTGATCCAGTCTCCGGGAGCATCAGGGGATCAGGCCAGTTGCCACTGTTGCTCCCTCCATGGGGCTGCAAACTCCCTCAGCTCCTTCAGTCCCTTCTCCAATTCCTCCATCTGGGACCTCACACTCAGCTGAATGGTTGCTGTGAAGTGAATCTTGGGTATTCTGAACTTTTGGGCTAATATCCACTTATCAGTGAGTACATACCGTGTTCATTCTTTTGTGACTGAGTTACCTCACTCAGAACGATATTTTCAAGTTCCATTCATTTGTCTGCGAATTTCATGAAGCCATTGTTTTTAATAGCTGAGTAGTATTCCATTGTGTAAATGTACAACATTTTCTGTATCCATTCCTCTGTTGAGAGATATCTAGGTTGTTTCCAGCTTCTGGCTATTATAAATATGGCTGCTATGAATATAGTGGAGCTTGTGTATTTTATTTTATTTTATTTTATTTTATTTTATTTTTTTTTTTGGTTTTTCGAGACAGGGTTTCTCCGTGCAGCCCTGGATGTCCTGGAACTCACTCTGTAGACCAGGCTGGCCTCGAACTCAGAAATCCGCCTGCTTCTGCCTCCCGAGTGCTGGGATTAAAGGCGTGTGCCACCACTGCCCGGCAGAGCATGTGTCTTTATTACATGTTGGAGCATCTTCTGGGATGCCCAGGAGTGGAATAGCTGGGTCCTCAGGTAGTATTATGTTCATTTTTCTGAGGGTCCGCCAAACTTATTTCCAGAGTGGTTGTACCAGCTTGCAATTCCACCATCAATGGAGGAGTGTTCCTCTTTCTCTACATCCTCACCAGCATCTGCTGTCACCTGAGTTTTTGATCTTAGCCATTCTGACTGGTGTGAGGTGGAATCTCAGGGTTGTTTTGATTTGCATTTCCCCTATGACTAAGGATGTTGAATATTTCTTTAGGTGCTTCTAAGTCCTATGAGTTTCCTCAGTTGAGAATTCTCTGTTTAGCTCTGTTCCCCATTTTTTGATAGGGTTATTTGGATCTCAGGAGTCTAACTTCTTGAGTTCTTTATATATATTGGATATTAGCCCTCTATCAGACATAGGATTGATAAAGATCTTTTCCCAATCTGTTGGTTGCCATTTTGTCCTATTTACAGTGTCCTTTGCCTTACAGATGCTTTGTAATTTCATGAGGTCCCATTTGTCTATTCTTTTTTTTAATAGTTATTCTTGATCTTAGAGCATAAGCCATTGGTGTTCTGTTCAGGAACTTTTCCCCTGTGCCCATGTGTTCAAGACTTTTCCCCACTTTCTCTTCTATTAGATTTAGTGTACCTGGTTTTATGTGAAGGTCTTTGATCCACTTGGACTTGAGCATTGTACAGGGAGATAGGAATGGATCAGTTTGCATTCTTCTGCATGTAGACAGCCAGATGAACCAGCACCATTTGTTGAAAATACTGTCATTTTTCCACTGGATGGTTTTAGCTCCTTTGTCAAAGATCAAGTGCTAATAGGTGTGTGGATTCATTTCTGGGTCTTCAATTCTATTCCATTGATCTACCTGCTTGTCACTGTAACAATACCAAGCAGTTTTTTTTATCACTACTGCTCTGTAGTACAGCTTGAGGTCAGGGATGCTGATTCCCCCAGAAGTCCTTTTATTGTTGAGAATAGTTTTTGCTATCCTGGGTTTTTTGTTATTCCATATGAATTTGAGAATTGCTCTTTCTAAGTCTATGAAGAATTCAGTTGGGATTTTGATGGGGATTGCATTGAATCTGTAGATTGCTTTTAACAGGATGGCCATTTTACCTATATTAATCCTGTCAATCCATGAGCATGGGAGATCTTTCCATCTTCTGAGGTCTTCTTCGATTTCTTTCTTCAGAGACTTGAAATTCTTGTCATACAGATCTTTCACTTGTTTGGTTAGAGTCACACCAAGATACTTTATATTGTTTATGACAATTGTGAAGGGTATCATTTCCCTAATTTCTTTCTCAGACTGTTTATCCTTAGAGTATAGGAAGGCTACTGATTTGTTTGAGTTAATTTTATATCTGGCCACTTTGCTGAAGCTGTTTATCAGCTGTAGCAGTTTTCTGGTGGAGTTTTTTGGGTCACTTAAGGATACCATCATATCATCTGCAAATAGTGATATTTTGATTTCTTCCTTTCCAATTTGTATCCCTTTGACCTCTTTTTGTTGTCTAATTTCTCTAGTTTGAACTTCAAGTACTATATTGAATAGTTAGGGAGAGAGTGGACAGCCTTGTCTAGTCCCTGATTTTAGTAGGATTGCTTCAAGTTTCCCTCCATTTAGTTTGATGTTGGCTACTGGTTTGCTGTATATTGCTTTTACTATGTTTAGGTATGGTCCTTGAATTCCTGGTCTTTCCAAGACTTTTATCATGAAGGGATGCTGAATTTTGTCAAATACTCTTTCAGCATCTAATAAAATGACCTTGAGGTTTTTTTCTTAGAGTTTGTTTATGTAGTGGATTACATTGATGGATTTCCGGGCATTGAACCAACCCTACATCCCTGGGATCAAGCCTACTTGATGGTGGTGGATGATCGTTTTGATGTATTCTTGGATTTGGTTTGTGAGTATTTTATTGAGTATTTTTGCATCGATATTCATAAGGGAAATTGGTTTGCAGTTTTCTTTCTTTGTTAGGTCTTTGTGAGGTTTTGGTATCAGTGTAACTGTGGCCTTATAAAATGAATTGGGTAGTGTTCCTTCTGTTTCTATTTTGTGGAATAGATTGAAGAGTATTGGTATTAGGTGTTCTTTGAAGGTCTGATAGAATTCTGCACTGAACCCATTTGGTCCTGGGCTTTTTTTTTGGTTGGGAGACTTTTAATGACTACTTCTATTTCTTTAGGCATTATGGGACTGTTTAGATGGTTTATCTGATCCTGATTTAACTTTGGTAACTGGTATCTGTGTAGAAACTTGTCCATTTCATCCAGATTTTCCAATTTTGTTGTGTATAGGCTTTTGTAGTAGGATCTGATGATTTTTTTAATTTCCTCAGAATCTGTTGTTATATCTCCCTTTTCATTTCTGATTTTGTTGATTTGGATTCTGTCTTGGTGCCCTCTGGTTAGTCTGGCTAAGGGTTTATCTATCTTGTTGATTTTCTCAAAGAACCAGCTCCTGGTTTTGTTGAGTCTTTGTATAGTTCTTTTAGTTTCTACTTGGTTGATTTCAGCCCTTAATTTGATTATTTCCTGCCTTCTACTCCTCTTGGGTGTATTAGCTCTTTTTGTTCTAGAGCTTTCAGGTGTACTGTTAAGCTGCTAGTATATGCTCTCTCCAGTTTCTTTTTGGAGGCATTCAGAGCTATGAGCTTTCCTCTTAACACTGCTTTCATTGTGTCCCATAGGTTTGGGTATGTTGTACTTTCATTTTCATAAATTCTAGAAATCTTTAATTTCTTTCTTTATTTCTTTCTTGACCAAGTTATCATTGAGTAGAACGTTGTTCAGCTTCCATGTGTATGTGGGCTTTCTGTTATTGTTGTTGCCATTAAAGACAAGCCTTAATCCGTAGTGATCTGATAGGAGGCATGGGATTATTTCAATCTTCTTTTATCTGTTGAGGTCTGTTTCGTGACCAATTATATGGCCAGTTTTGGAGAAGGTACCATGAGGTGCTGAGAAGAAGGTATATTATTTTGATTTATGATGAAATGTTCTATAGATATCTGTTAAATCCATTTGATTATAACATCTGTTAGTTTCACTGTGTTCCAAGATCTGTTCATTGATGATAGTGGGGTGATGAAATCTCCCATTATTATTATGTGAGTTGCAATGTGTCTGTTTAAATTTCTTTGGAGAATAGTAGAATAGTTTTGTATGCTTAGCATCCATTACCACATTCTTTACTGAAGTACATGTTCAATTGCTTGCTATTTTTAATTGGGACCTTCCTTTTTCAGTAGTAAGACTGAGACAGATGAAGATACTTACAGCCAACCATTGGACTGAGGTTGGGGATCCCTATGGACAAGTTAGGGGAAGTGAAGGAGCTGAAGGGGATTGCAACCCCACAGGAAGATCAATGGTATCAACTAACCCTGACCCCTGGAAGCTCCCAGAGACTAAGCTACCAAACAAAGAGCACACAAGGGCTGGTCTGAGGACTGCCTTGTCTAGCCTCAGTGGGAGAAGATGCACCTAATCCTGTAGAGACTTGATGCCCCAGGGAAGGAGGATCTGGGGGGGGGGGTTGAGGTGGGGATAGGTGGGTGGGTGAGCACCTTCTCAGAGGCAAAATGGAGGGGCGATGTGGTAAAGAACTCTTGGAGGGGTGACTTGGAAGGGGGCAACATTTGGAATGTAAATTAATAAAACAATTTTTTAAAAAAAGAATCAAATTCAATGTCTTATGCAAATAGAACCAGCACTCTGACACTGAATACACTATGACCCATTTTGAGGTCTTTACTTTGCTATCATTAAGTTACAGAAGTTTAATTTTTATAGGTTTTGAATTTTAATTCTTTGCCAAAAAATATTTTCTCCTCTAATATGGTTTGGATATTCAGTTAAAAGCTTTTCATTTGGGGCTAACATTGTAGCTAGATAGGAGAGTATTTTTCTAGCATATATGAGGCCCTGAGTTCAATCCCTTGTACTAAAAAAATGAGCAAGGTTTCCATTTGGATGCTGTCGAGTGGTCAGTTTTGAATGGTTATTGATATCATATCATTTCATGTCAATATCCTGTGTTGTCTCAGTAAACTGTGTCTTCCCTAAGATGCTAAGGTGTTCTTCTGGCCTTTGCTCTAGAAGTTCTGTAAGTTTAGTTTTTCCGTTCACATCTAAGGTCCATGTCAGACACACATGTGTGTATATTTTGAGACTGGACTCTGGGTCATTGGGTTGTTGTACTGCTTCAGCCCTTTATTGAAAATCAAATGTGTACACATGTGGATCCGTTGCTGCACCCGTCTGTTTATTGAGCTTCTGAGTCCTACCCCATCCCAGCCTCCCCAACCCATGGAAGCTGACTGTGTCTTGACCAACCTTTAGTATTGTTCTTCATTTCCAGGATGGCTTTGGCTGCTTTAACCCTTTGCTTTCTAAACATAAACTATTGTTTTTCACATTAAAAACCCAGAGGAGTTGAGAGGGGCTGTCGGCAACATAGACACACAGGTAGAACTGACATTTTACTTATGTTGAATTTTCAAATGCAGAGTAGTGGGTTGTGTCTCCTTATTTATTTAAACTCTTAACTTTGTCTCAAAATGTTATAGAGTTTCCAGTGTGGAAATCATACATGCAGAAGATGCATCCCTGAGATGTCAATTTTAAAAATGCAATTACAAGTGGGGGAAAAAAGCAAAATTGTTTTCTGGTTGTCTGCTGTTAAGATATGAAACCACAAAGGAACCAAACAGGGTGGCCCACACCTGTCATCTCAGTACCTGAGAGGCTGATGCAGGAGAATTGGGATTTCAAGGTCCTGGGCTACAAGGCAAAAACAGAATAAACATAAAAAATCAAGTGATTTTAAAAATATAACCATGAGTCCTACAAATTTAGTGAGTTCGCTCATTACTTCTAGTGGTCCTCTGAACACATATAACGTGACACTCTTGCGATGTATGGATTATTATGGCAGCCTCTCTGCTTTGTTTCTCAGCTCTCATGTGTTTCTTTCTCACGTCCACTGTTCTGCCTGGCACCAGAAGTGGAGGAAGTGTGACTATGCTTGCCTTGTTCCTGACCTGAGTGGAGGGTGTCCATTTTCTCACTTTTAAACTTAATAGTAGTCTGCATCTTTGTAGGTGTCCTTCATCAGATTAGAAAAGGTCCTGTCTTAGTCTTTATTCTATTGCTGGGATGAGACACCATGACTATGGCTACTCTTCTAAAAGAAACCATTTAACTGTGGCTTCTGAAAGTTAGCTAAAACTAACGGTTTCAGAGGTCTAGCCATTTTTCATCAGGGCGGGGAGCATGGTGGCATGCAGGCAGATATAATACTGGAGAGGTAGCTGAGAGTTCTAACATCCAGATCTGAGGCCAGCAGGAATTAAAAAGAACCACTGAGTCTGGCTTGGGCATCTCAAAGCCCATCTCCAGTGACACACTTCCTTGACCACACCTACTCTAATAAGGTCACACTTCCTAATCCTAAGTCATACTACCCCATGATGACTAAGCATTGAAATATATGAGCCTATAGAGGCTATTCCTATTCAAACTACCACAGATCCCATTTATGATTCTCCCTCATCACCCCTCCCTTTTCTCTCAAATAAGGTCTTCAAATCTGAAAGATTATGCCAAAGTATTATAACTAGAAATGACACAGATGTTTCTTTATGCTTGTGGTAGTTTGAATAGGAAAGGTCCCATAGACTCATGCGTTTGAATACTTAGCCCATAGGGAGTGACACTATTAAAGGTGTGACCTTATTGGAAGAGGTATGTTCTTGTGGGAGGAAGTGTGTCACTGTGGAGGCGGGCTTTGAGGTCTTATATATACATGCTCAAGCTACACCCAGTGACATGATTCCCTTCAGCTGCCTGCAGATCAAGATGTAGAACTCCCAGATTTTTCTCCAGCACCATGTCTGCCTGGACTCTGCCATGCTTCCCATCATGATGATAACGAACTAAACCTCTGAAACTAAGCCAGCCCCAATTAAATATTTTCTATTATAAGAGTTGCTTTGGACATGGTGTCTCTTCACAGTGATTGAAACCCCATGGCTTTTCTGAAGATGCTTGTCAGCTTAGAGATGGGAATATGCTAATCTAAGAGTTGTCTCCTTTGCCTCTTTGTGGTGCTTGTTCCTAGGTGGGTGAGGCTGAGGTTGAGTGCCCATAAAGTAGCTGGGCAGCACCCTCTATGCAGACTTTTCCTCAGGACCTGTTCTACCACACTCTTCTACTGTAGGGCAGTGGTCCCTGTCTCTCTAAAGTCTTATCTATACAAAGTAGGTTGACTCTGGCCTGTCCTCAGCAAAGAGGGAATTAGCCAACATGTTGTTTCCCACAGATCCCCATGGTCCTTCCCCAATTTTTGCTGTCATCTCACAGTAAACCCAGAGGTTCTCTGTCATGATTTTTTGGAGGTCAGAGTATAGACAGGGTTAGCCTGTCTTCAGGAAGAGCCAGAAACAGGACCCTTTAGATCTGAGAAAGTTCTCAGCTCAGAAAACATTTATATGTTAGGGTTGTTATTTCTATTTTAAATGTTTGCAAGATTTACAATGATGCCAACTACCGGGAGTAATTTTAGAATGAAGGGTTCATTATGCAATGACTTTAGCAGATGTGAGGCTCTTTATTTTGTTCATTTATGTGTCTGGGTACTTTCATCGTTTCATCTGAGTTATACCAAGGAACACAACCCTGCTCATAAGGGCCTTTCTCGGATGCTTCCATCTGTAGGGTCGATCATGAGCGGGCTTGTTGCTTATTTAAGCTTTCCTTTTGGTAAATGCTTTCTTCTCTTTCATTCTTGCCAAACTCTACCAATTTCTCAAATCTTTTTACTGGACTCTCTTTTGGTTTTTCTTCATATTTTTTCTGTTGTATATCTGTCTCCATAGCATATGTTTCTAGTACTAACTTATTTCCTTCCTTTTTATTTCTTGAAATTTTACTGGCATTGCTTTCCTATCTGCTCTTCCGGTGGAAGTTGAAATGGCTGATGTTCACATTCTAGTATCCACAGGTAAAGCTGTAGATCTGACCTTTATGAGAACAACAAAGCAGAGAGAATTAACAGGAAATGGGGTGAGACTGTGAACTCTCAAAGAACCTCCAGCAGTGATGCAGTGATACACTTCCTCCAGGAAAAGTATCTAAAGGTTCCATCCCCAATCAGTGACTCAAGCTAGGAATCAAGTGTTAAAATTGCTGAATTTGGGGATGGAGAGATGGCTCAGCGGTTAAGAGCACTGACTGATCTTCCAGAGGTCCTGAGTTCAAATCCCAGCAACCACATGGTGGCTCATAACCATCTGTAGTGAGATCTGATGCCCTTTTCTGGTGTGCCTGAAGACAGCTACAGTGTACTTACATATTATAAATAAATAAATCTTTGGGCCAGAGTGAGCGGGGCTGGAGCGAGAAGAAAAAAAAATAGCTGAATTTATGGGAGACACTTCTCATTCAAACCACCACAGAATTATAGATTAGCTATGAGTGTATAAAGTGTATGTGTGTGTGGCAGCAGAGGATAACTTATCTATAGGTTAGGTCTGGATGTGCATGAGGAGACAGAGGATAATTTCAGGTGTCATTCCTCAGGTACATCACCTTGTGTTTTTAAGACAGGGTCTCTCACCAGCCAAGAATACATCAAGCAGGCTAGCCTGACTGGCTGGTAAGACCCATGTTTCACCTCTCTTTGCTTCCCCGGTGCCACCATTACAAGTGTGTGTCACCATGCCCAGCTTTACAGATTATATTTTTGTTCTCTCTATAGTTTAGAACAGGCAACTCGATTATAAAACACGGATCTTAAGTTAGTACTTTTACCACTTGAAGAGTGATTGAAAAATCCTACAAGAGATCTTTGCTGTGTGCTTCCCCATTTGAGTTTTAAATGCCATGCTGATGTTTTTCATACTTTGATTACTGTAGAAATATCTTATGGTCATTCTAAGTGACCGATATCTGAAACCTTCCCTGAAGACCTTTCCCACAAATCTCTCCATCTGCCTGCCTGGCTTAATCCTTCCTGATAATTTCCCATGGCTGACATGCTTTCCATGATGTCTTCACATACAGTGCTGACATGAATTTTTTTTCAGCTCATTGTCTTTTTACATGGTGCCTCGATGGACTAAAAGAAAGTTCTTGTCAGCTATTGGGTACCAGGCTGGTGGCTTTCCTCATTTCCTTCATCTTTTTAAGGGCAAAATTTCATTGTTCTATAACCCCATAATTTCAGTTGAAAGTCAGCCATCTATCTTTGTCCTTATCTCCTTTGAAGATCACCTGTGATTTTTCTCTGGCTAACATGAAGATTTTCTTTGTCTTACTCTACTTGTGTTTTAGTTTTCATCCCTCCTTCCTTCCCTCCCTCTCTTCCTTCCTTCATTCCTTCTTTTTCTTTCCTTTATTTTTTCTGAAGGAGGGTCTTTCTCCATAGCTCTAGCTGTCCTGGAACTCACTATGTAGACCAGCTTGGCCTCAAACCCACAGAGATTTGCCTGCCTCTGCCTCCTCCAGTGCTGGTATTGAAGGTATGTACTACCATGGTGTGATTATTGATTTTCTTGAATCTGTGTGTTGATATCATGAAGGACTTGGGAAAAAAACCTTAGCCATTCTTGCTCTAAATACAACTCTGCTGTGACCCTGTCTCCTGCGGACATGTTGCTTGAGATTTGGCCTTTTTGAGAATTCTCCCTCCTTATGCTCTGTCTTCCTTCATCTCTGTTTTCTCTGATACCCAGCTAGGTATTGGCTTTTCAGTTAATTTCATTAAGTGGAAATTTCTGATTTCTTTGGAGACTCAGTTGTGTCATGTGATGTTGTCCTGGAAGCTGTCTTATGAGAGGATGTTTTGCTGAGAACAGACCTGTGGTGTTTTTCTGGAAGCTGCCTGGTAAAAGGATATGTGATGTTTTACTGGAGCACATGCTTGAGAGGACATGTGATGTTTGAAAAGTGTATAAATATAGCCCAACGGACAGTGGATGACACTGTGTGATATTGGTTTGCCTTGCCACTCTTTACTGGTCTTTGTTGGGCTTGTCTGATGCTGGTCTTCACTGATGACACTGTGGCAATGGTTCACCTTGCCTTCTTCACTGATCATTATTTGTTGTGACTTCATAGAGAGAAATGCACCAAAGAACTTCTCGTGATGTTCCAGCAGGCTCTTGCTACTTCCAGAATTCGGGCAGATTGGTTTCTTCTCACGGTTTCTTCTGGATCAAACTGCCTTTGATGATTCATGAATGGTGTTTGTGAGAGAATTGAGCTGCCACTGCTGATTCCTGTGAACTGAACTACTGCTGATATTCTGACAACAGAGATTGGAATCACCCCAAAGAAATATTGCTAAACAGGTCCACTTCCCCCCTTGCCCTATTAAGCTTTCATTTCTACTACCTCTGGTAGGTGGTGGGCTAGAAGGGAGGTTAAAGCATTTAAGAACCCTTAGTAAAGTAGGTTTTTTAAAAAATCAAAGTCTACAATCTCATTTTCACATATATTTGAACCTTCCCAGTGAATTACTAAATGTAAGTAGAGTTTTATTTGTAGAAACTCTCCTGGGAACTTTCCTGGAGATCCCCTTTCTCCTTAACATTCTGTATAATAGCTCCTTTTGTTGTAGTTGATTTCTTGATTATATTTAGGGAGTGTTTTAAAGTTCTTATTTAATTCATATGCTCTGTAGATCTGATTCTACCTTATTTCTATTATCTAATTTTATTGACTTTTTAATACTCCTTTACATTTCTTGCGATATCATAGCATCTGCTGAATGTGTGGCAGAACTCCCCAGTCTGGCAATGTCATCAGCTCATCCTTTTCAGGTGCATCCTTTCTCCTGACAGGTTGATGGTCTACACCATGTCAGCTGGGAACTAGGCATGCCTGGGTAGGGTTTCTGTTATAACTAGTCTCAGCAGGCTTGAGTCACCATTATTCCTTGAACATTACCCTCTGGGATTTTAATGAGAACCATTGATGCAGTTTTGGAATCTGGAATCAGTTGTAGACAGGAGTGTTGTAGGCCTCTGCCTCTCAGGTTGCTACAGACTGTCTGTGCCAACCAGCTTGCTGTATACCACTCCTTTCTACCCAATTTCTGTGCAATGCTAGCTGCTTGGGCTTTCCCCTAGGTGCCATGAGTAATGTAGTGACAAGATGCTTTATTTATTTTTTGACCTAACCCTGAGGTTTTAGCTCATCTTGTTTACATTGCTTTTACTGCTCTCTAAAGTCATTGAAAGTATGAGTTTTTAAATTTATTACACTTTTCTGAAATTTTACAGTGATATATTCTCTGCTAATGTCCATGACATCTTACTTAGAAATAGAAGTCCCACTGACTGTTGAGACTGCACCTTATTACAAGAGATGTCCCTTGAATAGAGTTATTTGAGTAACTTAATGAGTTCACAGAAGGTATTGGATCTTGATGGGGACCACTCAGCAAAGACATGATATACAAGAAAAACAGTCCAGGGTACCTACCCATCTGACAAATAGAAAAATGTAGAAATATGTTCTGAAACTGTAGGCCATTGGCTAGCCTCTCCATACCATCCCAATCTGCCCCAATCTGTGAGTGCAGACTGCCTTGGAATGCTAGCAGGAAGCTTGTTGTAGTCAGGGTTTCTATTCCTGCACAAACATCATGACCAATAAGCAAGTTGGGGAGGAAAGGGTTTATTCAGCTTACACTTCCACATTGCTGTTCATCACCAAAGGAAGTCAGGACTGGAACTCATATAGGGCAGGAAGCAGGAGCTGATGCAGAGGCCATGAAGAGGTACTGCTTACTGGATTGCTTCCCCTAGCTTGCTCAGCTTTCTCTCTTATAGAACTCAGGTCTACCAGCCCAGAGATGGCACCATTCACAAGGGGCCCTCCCACCCTAGATCACTAATTGAGAAAATGCCTTACAGCTGGATCTCATGGAGGCATTTCCTCAAGGGAGGCTTCTTTCTCTGTGATAACTCCAGCTTGTGTCAAGTTGACACACAAAACTAGCCAATACAAAGCTCTAGGTAGGAGGACTAGTTCATTGGCTGGGAAATTATTATTGAAGATCTCTCTGGAACATTCCACTGGGTCTGTGACTCAGAATTAGTTTCCAAAGAGAACCAGCATGGACTCTCAGCCTATCCTTTTGCTTCCATCTTTACAGCTAAGACCTGCAGGGCGGCACTGACTATGTTGTTTCTTCCCAGAATCCCTGCTGGCCACTCCCATGCTAAGGATATGGCCAATACAACACACTTGAGAAGACTCAGGAGAAAGGAAGATGGATCCTGATGCTACAACCTCCAGCTAGGCTGGTGTGGAGTGGGAGGTCTGCTCAGAGGCTAGTACCCCAGTGGCTTCTGGGAAAGACAAAGGGAAAAGCTCCCAGGGAGGCACTGGTTTGCCTGTGAACTTGACAGCAATGCAGAGGGGGCACTTCCTTGTTATCATCTTCCCAGGAAGAGCTATCCATCTCCTGGGGTATGCAGTGTCTCTGTTTAATAGCTGATAGAGTGTCTCCAAAAGGCTGGTTTTGCTCTTTGTTTAAAATGACATATAATGGGGCTGGACTTATCAGTGTCTCTAAATGCATTTTCTGTGCTCTGTCCCCACAGGGAGGGGGCAGATTTCGTCAATTTTAATGAATATGTGCAGGATTGACTTTGAACTTGGTATAATTTAATCCATCAATTTAACATTCAATAAATATGTAAAGGAAGCCACTCTGTGGATGAAAAGCAGAAGGGACATTCTTATTAATTTGAAATGGACTTGAGGAACAACATCTGCCACAGGCTATGCTGGGCATCCAGGAATTTGTCTGAGTCTCGAAACAACTGAAAGCTGTCTGGAGCCATTCCAGAGCCCCTGCAGTGGCAGCTCCAACTGAATGAGAATGTAGAGGGTAGACTGGCTCAGCTGCAGAGCTCGAGGATGCTCTGGCCAAAGCACCCTGGTACTGAGCTCCCATTCAGAAGGGCAGGCCCTATGGAGAATCTTGGATATAGGATTCCAGCAAAACCCTTAAGGTGACACTGCATATCTGGGCTAGACAATGGACCCACTGACTCCAGACTTCTTTGATCCTAATAGTCTGTCTGAACCTTTGTGGGGTGGGGGTGCTGTATAGGAAGGTATGGGGAGATTAAGGGCCTAGTGAATTCTAGTTGCAGTTGGGAACATGTGTGGAATCCTTTCAATTTCACACAGGTGTCCTGGACATCAAGGGAGGTCAGAGAGAGCATGAGGCCTGGTTTGCAGGTGGAGGACCAGTGTGCAGTGTGGCTGGAAGTCCAGGTTGTGTGCAGGGATGTGTAGGTTGGCTTTCATGACCCAAGCACTGCCTTGTTCCAGATTTGTCTCTTTGTTGGGGAAGTGAGGCTCTGTGTTCTTCCAGTTTGCTTTACACATCTGATCTCTTTTTTGCTTGCCAGCCTTACAGTGCTGTGTATGGGGTGGGTGGTACTTTAGTCTTTGGGAGGTGTGTTGGGCCCAAGTAATCTGTCACCCAAGTCTCCTCATTTCTCTTACATATATCTCAAAGATTCAATTCTTGGATTCTGAGGTGACTTAAGAGTATGGTGTAGAAACCCAGCTTGCTCTAGGGTCCTAACAGGCAGCACCAGCCATTGGGCAACACGTACAGTGACACTCAGGTTACAGTGGATGGTCTTCAAGGAAAAAAATCAGTGTTCCTGTTTGAACTAGGAAGTATGAGCAACCTTAGATACAAAGGAGAAGTTTTCCAGCCTGCACATGGAAGGAAGACACCTTAGGTAAACTCTTTGCTGGATCAGCAGGTGCATTTATGTTTCATGTAGTTTTATGAGATACAGACCCAAACTGACATAGTGACCACAGTGACACACTTGAATTGTTTTGCAGTTATTACTAATAAATGACATCAATTCTGCTGTTTTTAGAGTAAACTAGCTTCCTGTATTTTCTATCCCAGCTTTGGCAAGCACTGAAATCATTACTTTTGTCAAAGGGATGTGTGGGAGAGTTAGTACAGACCAGACAGAAAGCTCCATTTCTTCTCTTCTCAGCCTTAAAAACCACAGCAAGGAGAGTTCTGTTAAACACACCACTCCTTTTCTACAGAGGTGACAAGAAGAAACAAGGTCAACAGGCTCTCTCTGTGTCTCAGGCTCCCCTGGAATTCATGATGCTCCTGCTTTAGCCTTCTGATGACTTGGGTGACAGGTGTGGAGCTATATCCAATGTGTCAGAACTTTTCAATTGTCATACCAAAAGTAAAGAGAAAATGAGAGAATGCCTTCAATATTCTGATGAAAATTCTATACCTAACCAAACTATCATGTGGCTGTAAGGGAAGAATGGGACGCATAAGGGAACACTGATTCTCAACGTCTTAGCTCATGTGACAGGCCTACAGATGTTTGTTTAACTTATAAATTCTACACCCATTGTTTTGAAGACATCTGCTCATCAGGAAACCTTAAACCCCATTCCATAGATCTGCAGAAGTGAAGTGAAGTAGGATCCTTTTACCTACTGGCGGGAATCCAAGGGAGTGAGGCCAGTTTTCCAGAGGGCTGCAGATTTCAGCACATGGGCCAAAATCCTTCCATATGAGCCCTCACTAGATCAAAAAAGTCTCCTTGTTCCTTCCTTGCCTCATGGCCATGAGATGCCAATAGGAAAGATGTCTTCATTCTGTATACTTTCTCTCAGAGAGGCAACATTCTTTCCTGGTCAGTGAGGTTGAGCCACATATTGGGTTCTGTGTTCTACCTTCTTGCCCTATGAAAACAGTTCTGGCAAGTTTCATGCCATGTTTATGCCACTGACTTAACAAGGATTCACAGTTGCTTCCTTAGCATTCTTGCAGTGTGTGTTGCAGAGCTAGCTATGCTTTAATCTTAATGTGTAAGACCAGCTGTCAGTTACCTAAGAACAAATTAATGCTGCTTAATCCTTGTTAGTGAAGCTTCTTTCCCAAGAGGGAGACCAAGAAATGGGTTTGCTGAGTCCAATTCTACAGTGTGCTTGGTCTTCCAGGAAAGGGTGGGTTTATAGACACTACAGTGTCTCATCTGAAAGCATGTGTCTGGAAATCAAATATCACTTGTCCAAATGGGGCACTTAAGAGAGTACTATAAGGAACATGCCTTGGGAATTAGCCTTGCAAGTGTTGGGGACACTGGTTTTAATTGGTGCACTTGTAATGCAAGAACTATGGAGAGTCCTGCCTGCCTGATGCCTGTGTGTGGACATTGTGGCCAGTCAAGGTAGCCATAGGGAGAGCTCTTCTGTAAAGGTATTCTGTGGGGTCCTAAGGCTTGAGACAGAACTTCCTCACTTCTGGTCTTATAGGTGCTGCTCATCCATGGACTCATATTATCTGAATGATCAGGGCAGCCCACGTGGCCTGCCTAAGGTGTCACTATTTTACAGGTATGGCAGCTTAAGGCCTCAAGACGTTCACAAACCCAAATGAAGTCCAGCACCCTGGTTGAGTCTGTATTATTCTGTCCCCATTAGTGACTTGTAGGGTAGGAGGGAGACCAGCCTCTTCTGAGGGTCTTTACCATCTTAGCCCCATGTGATGGATCTTAATCCCTAAAATCATACTGGCAGAGGGCTCAGAGGAACACTGGCTGGCAAAGTGGACAGACACAATGGATAGAGCAGCTCCTGAGAGAACCCCATAACCCTGTGGAACATGCTGCCTACTCATACACTACACCAGCTGAGTCTCCAGGCACAGGAGACCAGTGCCCATGGGTTAGCACTCAACCATTGTAGTCTAGGGTGCAGTAGCTCTGCCCTTGGGGTTATTCCCTTTACTTCCCTGCCATTCTTTCTCTTTGGGGAACAGACCACATCAAGCAAAATGTGGTGGGAAATGTTATTTTCCACTTTACTGGGGGAAAAACTGCATGGAGGGAAACGGTGGGGTGTTACTTCAAAAAATAAATTTATTCAAGGACTAGTGCTTGCAGCCAAGGATGTCAGGTGCCTGATTCAAACCTTTTACCTCCACTTTTAATGTTCTCCATATGCAGGTGGAGGTGTGTGTGTGAATGTGCATGCATCAGATGTGTTATGTGGTATCAGAGTGTCCATGTGGACTGTATGCTGAATACATGTGGCATGCCATTGTGGGGGGTGTGTGTGTGTGTGTGTGTGTGTGTGTGTGTGTGTGTGTAGCTAGCCCCTGTCATGTCTGCTGTATATGCTACCCATGTTGTGTTTGTATGTGTGGTGTTGAGAGGGGATAGGAGTTAAGGGAACCTTGCTGCTCAATCATAAGTGACAACTAAACTTTGCAATCCCCGGGGAAGATAGATCTGTACATGCTTGGCTGGGTTCCTGTCCAGGTCTTAAGCACCCAGATAGCTGAAGTACAACAGTGTGATTGATGACAAGGGATGTGCAGGCTTTGTTGAGCATCTCAGGCATGAAATTCAAACTCAGCAGCAAACCTGCCCCCGTTCCCTGGTCCCCTTCTGCTGTTCTAAAGGATTGCTAATCCCATTCCACTCAGGAGATCCACATTTAAGCTAATCATCTGACCAGACTGGATTCCATCAGGAGGCAAGCAAGCTGTGCAAAACTGCTGTCAGCCATCTCTGGGTTAGATCTAGCCCCATCCAGAGCCCCATCCTGAGCAGGGGATCTGGAGTCTCCAATAGCCAGAGTGAGGACAGTGGGGCACTGTCCTCTCTCTGTATCTCTCTGTATTTCCCATAGCCTGGCAAGTGGCCAGCACTCCAGCACTTCATGACTTAGTTCCCACGGGGAAGGTAAGAAGGGATTTTTCTCTCCTGTATACTGAACACTCAGGAGCAGCCTAGACTAGAACACTTCTAGTTCTAGAAAATTATCTTGAAGATTTCCTTACCCTTTGCAGGTGCTATTCTTCCACAGCTGTTGGCAGAGATCACACAACTTTCCTCTGCAATTCCCATGTGACAATTCCACATAGAGCGGCCATGAGATCCTGGGGACCCTCAGTGTGTGGGTTAGCTATAGATGTGGCTCTGGGACAAACACAGCAAGTAGTTTGCAGAGCCTCTCTCTCAGCAGCCTTCCTGGCAAATGTTGCTTACCCAGGTAGCTTTGCTCATATAAGCCACACCATACTTGCCATGCTTATATCATTTCCTGCTAAGCTGCAACCAGAATGCCTTATTACTGATTGACAGGTGAGATGGAGTCCTAAAGATGACTAGTGATGTAGGCCACCCCAATGCAGAGCTAGCACAGCTCTCTTTGATCTGGCTCTAGTCACATGAATGGCCACTGTACCACTTTTATATCTGATAAAAGCCAGGGATCAAGCTGATCATGCTTATATAGAAAGCAGATGTGTTGACCTTTGATGTCAAGAGTAGCTTGCCTTTGTTGTCTTTGGACTTACCTAGTAGAGATATTCTTTAAGCAGTGTGGTGATGAGTTTACCTTGAACCCTATTGCTTTCAACCAACTAACTCATGAACAGCCACCTCACTGGGCTGGTGAAAGGTGAGGAATTTGCTGTGGAGGCAAATCTAGGCTGAATAAGTCTCCTTGGGAGGTGAACTAGTTTGCTTAGCATCTGCTGGAGGTGATCATGAATCTCTGTCTTAATATCTCTCTAAGGTGAGCAAGCCAGTGATTATAACCCTTGGTATATCCATGACATGACTGGCAGATACCTTCTGATAAATGCCAAGACACAAAAGAATTACATGCCAGACAGAGGGAAAACTCTGACAAAGCTGCTATGTAGGTGACTTAATGGCCTTGACCTTGATATTGGAAGTGGGACACTCCTGAAGATTTGAAGCCAGAGGCTCACACTCATGTCTGTGTTCTAAATGCTGACATCTAGAAACTCTGAAAGGTCTTGGTTTGTTCATGAATGAAACAAAGGGGAAACTTCTCCAGAGAAAGCCCCCATACTCAGGTCTTAAAGGAGTTTCCCAGGAAGATCTGTTCATCATCAGATGACAGTAGATAGCTAGGAAACACACAAGGAGGTAAGGTACCATCTTCAGGAAACAGCATAATGAGATAAGCACAGGAGTCCAGACACTGGGGCAGTTAGATATGTAAGGCTAGCATGTAGAAATAAACATAAGAAGACCTCAAGTATCAAAGGCAGCATACAATCTTAAAAATAATTTTATAAGCCAACAGGTAGCTGCTATCAATACCTGAATAAGAAGATATAGATGCGGTTTCACCTGAAACACCCAGCTGATTTCTAGAGCACCTAGATTTCGTTCCTAGCACCCACTGGATGGTTGTAAACCATCCGTAACTCTAATCCCATGGGTCATATGCCCTCTTCTGGCGACTGTGGGTACTTCATGGAAGTGGTACAGACCTACATGCAGGCAAAACTCCCAAACACATAGATAAAAGAGTAATTTGAGTTCAGTTGCAGTGAGAACAAATGGGCTGCAGCTGGCTTGCAGCATTAGGAGCTGGGCTAAGGCTCTGTGCAGTTGAAAGCTATTAAGCCCGTTTGATAAACTCAACATAAACGATGACACAAGGTAAAGAGAGAATAAGTAGAGTAGAAGATCAGTGTGGAAAATTATCCAGAACACAACACAGAACCAACAGAAATAGGAACACTGAAGCATTTAAAGACATCTCTCAATTGAGTAGGAAGGCCCAGGACAACTTCTGAATCAGTCTCACAAAGGAGGCGATCAGTAGGAGAGTTAGTAGCTGAGAATTATCTGGATTTGATGACAAAGATAAATCCTTAAACTCGGAACAGGGATGCAAACAATATACGTAACAAGAAATTTGTATCTAAAGGCAATCTAGTGGCATTGAAAGAGAGACAGGAAAGTGTTTAGAGAAAAGAGATTATATAGTTCATCCTAGAGTGATGACGGATTAAAGTTATTTGATCAAAAAATCTAAGAACTACAATGAGGCAGATGGTTGGCTTCCCACAGGGAATGTGGAGGCCGAAAGTCAGCATCAGCATCAGTTAAGCCCTGGCTGAGACCAGGCAGCTGCACTATTAGGAAGCCTGAGAAATATAGTTCAGGGGCTCTGAGATTCATCTTGTGGGAGAAAAACACCCAACCAATGTCAAGGAGATTTATTTTCAGACCCTCCTTTGCAGCAGTGTCTCCTGGAATCTAGAGGCACCTTGCGGGTTGCAGCAGTGTCTCCTGGAATCTAGAGGCACCTTGCAGGTTGCAGCAGTGTCTCCTGGAATCTAGAGGCACCTTGC
>JADRCH010000154.1:1075386-1091670 GCA_019843965.1 Rhynchomys soricoides | reverse complement strand
ACCTTGCAGGTTGCAGCAGTGTCTCCTGGAATCTAGAGGCACCTTGCGGGTCTTTCATAGTCCATTTTCTTTCCTAATGCAGCGCAGCTCAACATCTGCATCTTTAGATCAGCAATGCACCTCCAGGCATTATTTGACAGCGAAAAATAGAGGTAATTGTTTTAGAGGTAAGCTATTTCAGGACCGAGTGACATATTTTGAGGGCTCTTTCGGGCTCTACAGCACATCCTATATCTCAAGGCCACAGAGAACACCACCAAAGTCAGGAACTCGTCTCCAGGACAGTTATAAATACAGTTGTCTTAGTTAGGGCTTCTATGGCTGAAAAGACCAAAAGCAACATGAGGAGGAGATAATTTATTTCATCTTACAGTTTGTAGTCCCCCATTAGGGAACCCAAGGCAGGAACCCAAGGTCAGGGACTTTGTTCCTCATGCTCAGTTTCTTTCTTCTATAATCCAGGTCCACCATCCCCAGAGGTGGCACTGTCCACAGTGTCTGCAACAATTATTAATCGATAAAATGCCCTCACAGACATGCTCACAGGCCAGTCTGATGTACGCATTTTTCTCAGTTGAAGTTTCCTCTTTCTAAATGCTCCAAGCTCATGTCAAGTTGACATAAAGAGTAGCCAGCACAGCAGTCTAACCCAAAGTCATACATATGTACAGGTGCACATGCATGTGTCTGTATGTGTCTGTACATGCAGGTCAGAGGTCAGCATCAGTCATACACATGTGCGGGTGCACATGCATGTGTCTGTATGTGCAGGCCAGAGGTCAGTATCAGTCATACACATGTGCAGGTGCATATGCATGTGTCTGTATGTGGAGGACAAAGGTCAACATCAGGCTTTTCCCTCACACACTCTACACCTTAGTTTTGAGGCACAGTCTCCTTTCAAGCCTGGAACTCACTGATTTAGCTTGACTAGTTGGCCACAGAGCCTCAGGCATCCTTCTGTTTCTGGGAACAAAGGTACATACAGCCATGCTCAGCTTTTCATGTGAGTTCTGGGATCTAGACTCAGGTTTTGATGCTTTCATGATGCATTTTACCGACAAAGCCAGGTCTGCAGCCCCATCATGAGATTTTTGGGGGGGACAACTTCATCACAGAGTTCACATGTGGACAAAGGTGTGATGCAGGAACTTTTGCTTTGTTTGCCATCTCCATTCTTCTTTCTTTTATTCCAGATTGGCCTGTGGGGAGGCTGGAAGCCTCACTCCTGTGTCTCTGACTTCTTGCCTTTTCTCAGTGTGTAGCTAGCATCTTTTCCTCTGTATGTGGAATTATTCCTTCTGCTCTTTTTGGGGTGGTCTCACATCTGGGGGATCTTTCCCTGTTTAGATTTTGGGGTGCTCTCCTTGTCTGGGCTGGATTTTCACTTGAGTTCCCACCTGACACAGAGCAGGAATACTCTGGTTCTTACTTCCTTGTCATTTCCCCATGGCCACCATGCTCCTCATGCAGGGCTTCCTTTGGACAAGAACACTCACTTTGCACACATAACACCTGGCATCGATTTACTGCTAGACGGTAATTTGGGAACTGTAGAAAGAGAAAATGTTTTCCCATTATTACATTTAAGTTTTGGGGGCTGACACATGATGAAGCTGCCATACTGTGTGACTGGATATGAAGGAGCTGGGAGACTCTATCTGGGGAATAAAGGTGTCCAGGCTATGTGAGCTACAGAAGGCTTGGGAGCCTAAGTCATTTAAAGCTTCTAGTCCTGAGATTCTGAATTCTGGTTGCTTTGGGCAGCCTGCTTGCTTAGCTTAACCAGGCACATAAAAGTAACTAATCAGTAGCGATTCTCAAATGGTCTTGTTCTATCTCTGTTGCCAGATTGTATCCAATTTGTGTACTCATTGATACTTCCCTGCTGTTTGTCTGGGTAGAGCTGGAACCTCACCGGCTTGAGGAATAGAACAGGCCTTCATTTCACTCTTTGTATGTCTCCTGCTTATTTCTATGTGCATACAGTGTATAGTACACAGTGTGTAGCCCCACAGTAGATGCTTAAGACTTGTAGGAGATGGGCTACCAGGAGTGAGGAAGGGGAGGTGAGAGGTATGGTCTAACAGCAATCCCTGTGGCAGCCAGGAGAAGCTGCTGTTCCCAAGTCCTCTGCCACCCCTTCTTGGAGGGAGGGCAGGTGTTTGGGGGCAATGATATGAAACCTGGCTTCTTCTCCATTTCTTTCCTGCCACTCCTAATAAGCTACATTTTAATTTAAAACAGCAATTTGCAGTGCAATTCATTTACAGCAACACAATCCATCGTGATCACAGGCCCATAAATTTGTGTTTTAAGTAATTTTTAGTGCTTGTAACGGCCGGGTCTCTGAAGTGTGGAAATAGCTAACATTTTTCACCTCGTGCAGTCAAGGAAAAAAAATTTCTGCTCTTTAATTACATAACCACCAAAGACAGCATAGGCTGGGCAGGGCAGTTATAATTGCACAGTAAGAAATGATTTGCCTAAGAATACTGCAAAGCTTTAAATGTAAACACGGAAATACCAGAGTCTCAAAGGTGAGGCTTGGAGCAGAAATAATTCAGATTGTGAAGTTAAGTCAAACTGATTAAAAGGGAGTTAGGAAGGCAGGCTTCTAGGAGAAATGGAACTTTTCCTTCTAACCCCAAAGAGATACATTCAAATGGGGGAAAGAAAAGGTTTGCTTCTGTAAGCCTGGAGAATAAGTACTCCTGTGTCCTGTAGGTTTGGAGAGTCCAGCTGGGCTCATGCTGGCTGCAGTAACCAGTGGAGGTCACCAGCCACAGTAGTCCTCTATGCCCTCCCCTCTCTGCTGTCCCTATGGATCCCCCTCTCCTTGAATAAAGCTCTAAGGGGTTAGGTCATCTGTGTCCAGGTAGCTGACACCTCTCATCATATGGCAGAATGGCTTGCAAAAGAATTACTGGTACCCTCAGCCAGGAGACAAGCGGGGATGGGAGCAAAGCTTCTTAAACTGGGCTCCCTAAAGCTGGAGAGTGCAAAAAGTTTTCTGAATTTGCCGCCAAAAGTTTATTCAAAATGGACTGCACAATGGCTGAGGTGTCTTTGGCAAGACTTGTCTGCAGAAAGGAGATGGTTACTGAGGTCACCTGGATCCCTCTGGTTTTCCTGTTAGGGTTAGGATGGAGGAGCTGAAGTGCTCTGGACATTAGGAAGGGGTGAATAGGAGGTGTGAGGTCTTGCCCTCCTGTGTAGGGCCCACTCAAGTCTCCACTTAAGTGGGAGAATAGCCATCTCAGTTAGAGGGAGATGTAGAGAGACACCAGACTAGACCCAGCAGGTCACTGAGGGGTGGCTGAGATACAGGCTCAACCCATTGTGAAGAGGCCTGGGTATCTTTTGAATTGTGGGCTATGGGATCATCCTGTCCTGGGCCTCAGATACTCAATGGTGCCTTTATGTTAGGGTAAGGAAACAGCAGCAGAAGGTGGTCTGGGCTTTTGTGCAGCAAAAAGCTGCCAAAGTGAACTAAGGAAGAAGAAAAAGACACTCAGAAGTACAGTGTGTATACTATGACCCGTGTGGGGGTGGAGGGGAGGACTTAACACTTTGGTCATTTACTTGGGTGATTTATCATCAGGTACCATCTATTGATGGAGGTGTGAATGCAGATCCTGGGGCTCCAGTTCACCAAGAGTTGGATCTGAAACATTGATGCCTCAGCTTAGAGATGAACACAGCAGTGCCTTATCTCAGATGGTCCCAAATCCCATGGCTCCGCTGTGAGAAAGGCATGACTTTGCCTTGGGCTTTCAGATCTTCCTGTGTCATAGCAGGTAGCCCTTGAGGCCAACCTGTAGCCACTTCTCTCTAATACATTCAAACTGCGGGATTCTGTCTCATATTGTGGTCTCAGCACAAGATTGTGAAAGAAAGACTGTAGCCTTGGCTCCATAGTTTGAAGAAGACCACCCCCCAACCCCCCTCCACCCGTTCATCTTAGAAATCTGTAGTCAGATGAACAGCTACTATCTCCTGGGTGACCTTGACCTTGACTTGTCGAAGCCATTTAAACACTGCCTTGAGCATGAGACATAAAGTAAACAGATCCACTTCAGGATCCTGGCATTCTCCAAGTGTCTTCAGAGCAGGATGGGAGTCTGATGTCTTTGCTGTCTCATTCTCTCTCATCTGATTCCTGAGTTCAGCTTTCTGAGTGCACAGCCCATCTCATCTGATGCAGAGCTAAGCAGGAAGAGTGCTACCAAGTATGTCAGTAGAAGCTATTAAAACCACAAGACACACAGCTGTCAGGGACAGCTTCAGTGGTTTTTTTTTTTTTTTTAGCTCCTGCTTGTTCTGTGCAAGCCCACTGGAAGTATAGGTGTTCTAGAAATGGTGCTTGCCACAGGAACCTACCATTTGACTAGAATGATGACAGGCTGCTTGCCCTTAAAGTCTCAACAGAACGACCATTGCTCTATTGGAAGTGGGATAATAGGTGATTCTCGAGCACCTTTTGTTTAATAGAAGAATCCAGGCTGTCTGATACAGCCTGGGAAGGCCAGCACTGCTTCATGCCACTGCTGGCCACTCTACCCTTCTGTCTGTCATTGATCTATGTGGCATGAAAATAAAGAACGCATACAAAACAAAAAAGGCTGAGGAAATGTGTGTCAGGGAGAAGCAGCCTGTGCGGGACACCCCCTTATCTGCATGTGCAGGTCTGCCAGATCCATCAATGCAGACTCAGCCCAAGTCCAGGCTGTGGGCTGCTGGAGGAGAGAGAGGCAAGCAGGTGGAGGACACTGCACACCACACATTTTGTAGCAAAGTGCAGCTGCGTTCCCTTTAGAAATTTCCATAAGGGACAGGGGCAAAGGCTCTGTAATAATTTTAAGGACATTTCCCAAATGTTTATTTAGATAAAAGATGGATAACGTTAAGTCTCCAGAACCCACGGCCCGATAACTAGGTTTTATTAATGACCTGCCATATGCCAGGGCTGGATAATTAAAGTTTTTCCCCCAAAGGAAGAGAGTGGACAAATTTATTTGATGCTTTGATAACCGGAGACACTGGTTGAAAACTATTGATATAATCGGAGCTCATTCGATTTGCTCGGGACAGTCGTTCCTATCAGCTAATTTCACCTGTGAATAGTTAATTGTCCCCCGAATGCATATGGGTGAGCCATTAATAAAATTTGACTATGTCATAGTTTCTTTGACACACACATGCGCCTTTTATCTCCTGGATCTCTTTCTTAGTCTTTCTTCCTTAAAAAATGTGTTCCTTCCCATTTTCTTTCTTTAAAAATGACTCTAGGGAAGATGGATGTTGGCTGTGGGATTCTGCAGCAGTACCACCCATTTGCCGGGGCCTAGGTGCAGATAAGTCCAGAATGAACCCAGGACAGGTAGGGATGATGAGGCACCCCTGTCCAGTAGAGAGGCTGCAGTCTTCTGACCACACCTGTCTGCCTGTTGGGCAGAGATTGTATGAGCATTGGAGATAGCCAGCACCTGCAGCTGAGGACTTGGCAGCTGAAGCAGCTCAAGGTGTGTGTCCAGGCATTGTTCCCTATGATCACACCCCAACAGAATGGGGCCTAATTCTGTTCTCATGGGGTTCCTGACCCCAAGGAAGCCAATAATTCCTGATTTACATGTTCTCAGGTGTAAAATGGTGTTGTCATCTTCTCTAGTGAAGGGATGAGCATTAAATGCAACTGTTGTATGTGACTCTCAGAAGACATCCCAGGATAGGAAGGCACCCCAAAATGCTGAATAGGTCCTGCTTGCTCCCCACCACCTGGTGATGGTGTGTTTACAATAAACACTGTATCTGTTTGCTCTGATTTTGTGGAATGGGGATGTGTTTAGTGCCACCTTCAGTTTACATTTAGGGGGCTACGTGTCTAACCACTTTAAAAAAAAAAAAAGCAAAACAAAACTTTTTATTGATTCTTTGTGAATTTCACATCATGCATCCTGATCCCACCCATCTCCCCATCCACCCATATCCACCCTCTGCCCTTGCAACCCACTCCATAATAAAACAAACAAACAAACAAACAACAATACCACCTTCTGCGTGGAAGTTTTGGTGTGTCTCACAGTATACACCCTTTTGCCCAAACAGCTTTACTTGCAAACTGCTTTTATCTTCCAGGGAAGAGACCAGATTCCAGAATAAAATCCTGGATACTTACTTTGGCCCACAAGGTCTTCAGGCCTCATAGGCCCTGACACCCATGGGTGTCTGTTTTCTTCTCTCTGTACTCTGTCCATAGTCCTTTGGTCACCTGGAGGCTTTTTCTTAGGGACAGCCTAGAATGCCCACCCTATGCAGATGTGTGGACAGACTTTCTTGGCAGGTGTCTTAGTTAGGGTTTTACTGCTGTGAACAGACACCATGACCGAGGCAAGTCTTATAAAGGACAACATTTAATTGGGGCTGGTTTAGAGGTTCAGAGGTTCAGTCCAGGATCATCAAGGCAGGAACATGGCAGCATCTAGGCAGGCATGGTGCAGGAGGAGCTGAGAGTTCTACATCTTCATCTGAAGACCACTAAGAGAATACTGACTTCCAGGCAGCTAGGACTAGGGTATCAGAACCTACGCCTACAGTGACACACCTACTCTAACAAGGCCACACCTCCAAATAGTGCCACTCCCTGGCCCAAGCAAATACAAACCATCAGAGCAGGTCTCTGTCCCGGTGGCTCTCCATGTGTGGACAGACTCCATGTCCTTGTTACTCTCCAGCAAGTTGCTGGCCTTTCTCCACAGCTCTTCATGTACAGCTATTTCATATGAGCATGACCTTTCTGTGCCCTCAGGGAGGGTTGCTTGTCAGGCACCTACTAAGGGGACAGTGGAGAGCATTGGAATGCCTAAGTCTGAGTGGAGCCATCCTAGAGTCCTGAGCTCTGCTGCAATGTCAACCATCTGTTTCTTCTTTCTTCCTGGGCTATGGCCTTGAATGTGGCTTCCTGAGGGTCAGGTGGTTCTCACAGAGGGCACTAGATGAGGAATGTTCAGGCTGTGGTTGATCTCTTCTTAGGCTTCATCTCAGGGACAAGAAGTCTCCATGGGAACAACCTTTCTGGAAGACAATGTCAGGAAGCATTAACTCCAAGGTCATATTACAAACAATACTTTGGCCACTGGGTAGGCAGGGTCCTCAGAGCTTCAGTGGACCTATGTGTGAATAGGGGTAGTGGGGTGGGCTTGAGGGGGTGTGTGGATGACGTAGGCAGTGTGAACTGGGGGTGAAGGGAGGCAAGGTATGGGCTGGGGTCTGGGTTTAGCTCTATGGTGAGATCTGGGGTGGGATCAGGGGAAGAACCTAGCTACAGAGCATGACTGACTGAGCTCTGTGTGGCTCACGGGTTGGGATGGACCCAAATTTAACTACTAGTCCCTCTGGCAGAGGCTGGGGACAAAGGAAAGAGTTGTTGGAAAGTTTTCTCATAATCACTAGGCATCAGAATCCCTCTTTTGGTGGAAGGTTGTCTGGACTCTCACTGGTGTATCAAGACTTCTTGGTCTGGCTGAGTGAGGTAACTAGTCCTTACCCTAAGACACTAGTTTCCTTTAGCCCTTGGTCTGGGGACCAGGAGTGCAGTGGGAACTTGGGGCTTAGGGGTAGGCTGTGTAGCTGGGCATGCTCCCAGATTCCCTAGAGGGTTGTTAGGTATGCCTGGGCTCACTGGTTTGGAGAGTATGCTGAGAGAGGCAGGGCCTGATGTCACAGCGTGCCCACAGTGGGGCAGGGATGGATATGCATCCCCATTCAGTTTTTTACAGGCCAGGAAAGCAGGACCCACAAGCTCAGGTTGAGCTGTCTCAGGCTGGCCTTCTCCTGTGTAGGCAGTCAGCACTTGCCCTTGCTTTCAGGGATGGGTTCCAACAGAGCAGGACTTAACTCTTCAACCCTACAAGGACAGGCAATGACCCATAAGGAGGATGCAGGGTCTGCGAACACAAGAGGATTTCTCAAAGGGTGAGCACAAGTGAATGTCAGTTCCCACTGCCTACATTTAAGGATAAAGACCCAGGATAAGTGCCAGCACTCACAGAAAAGAATTGCCAGAGAAATAAGGCAAAGAACCCTATATTACTTATGGTGTGGTTTTTATTGCCCAGTCTTTACCTGCTATCATGTGAATGGATGACAGACTTAACCCAGAGCCCAGGGCCGTGCCTGTGCAGGTGTCAGTATAGGAATGAATCTGCACTTATGACCCAACTGTGCATAATTGTGGTGGGGGCAAGTATGAATTTGGGTAACCCCTGATATGAGACAGCAACTGTGTGTTGCCATACTAGGATTCAGAAAAGAGCAAAGTTGGGTGTGAACTGACTGCTCATCCTGTGGCAATCCATCACTGATGCTGAGAACAAACACCCCAGGTGCCTTGAGATCTAGGCATTGTCCACAAGGCTAACCTACACTGATCTGGTCTTGGTGAGCTATCTGTGGGTCTTGCGTTGGTCCTCAGGCTGGTATTAGCACCAGATAGGGGGGCACTGTGACTCCCAAGGCCCCAAGGTCCAGACCTAACACTGACACAAAATATTTTATAGCAAGTCTGTACTTCCCAGCAGGCCATGGCCACCCTGGTAAAAATATTCATCTTGGGTGTAAGCTGCTGAAAGCCATGGGAAGCAGGGCCCACAAATGTTTGTGCCTAAGTAGCACCTCAGGTGCCATGCTGTGGGAAAGGGCAAGTCAGTGGGGAAGGAAGGGAAATTTTCTATGAGGTTCTCCTCCAAGAGACAGATGTTAGGGACATGCAAGTCTGTGAACACATCTCCACAAGGATAAGTGTCTTAGTGAGCTGACTCCAAACCCTAGAGACCCTCCCTCCCCATGACCATTTTTAGCTGCATGGTATTCAAAGTCCTGGTGCTGAATATCAGATGAAGCTGGTGACCCACTTTCAGAGCAAAGCAGGAGTCAGTGTGTGTGACTTCCAGAGCCAGGACACAGCACATATGCTTCCTCCTGTTCTTTCTGGGATCACTCCCTGAAGGCAGCAGCTGTTGTACCCTGAGGCTCTCTGAGACTGTGGGGAGCCCACAGGGCAGAGGATAAACCCCTGCAGGTAGAGTCACTGGGGTGGGCCTGCACCTAATCAGGCTTCCGATAGGATGGAGACTGTCTATCTTCTGTCTTTTGAGGGATGCTGAGGCAGATCTGGTCAGCTGCAGGCTCCCAACCTGATACGCAGAAATAATGTGAGATCTGTATTTGGGTTGATCTGGGACAACTTGCCTTAGCTTGATGTGGGTGCTGGGAATTCACACATAGATCACCACAGTTGCTCAGCCAGTGCTTTACCGGTTGAGCCATTGCCCCAGCTCCAGCTGTCATTTATATTGTTTTAAGAACCATTTGCATATTTTGGACTCTAGGCCTTCCTTGGCTGTGCCTGTTGGAAATATCTCTTAGCCTGTGACCTGATCCTCACTCTTCTCTTTTCAGAGAAGTTTTGATTTTAATAAAGTTCATACCATCAGTTATCTAATTCCTACTTTTTGCCCTTCTTGTTGTAAACAGTTATCACTGCACCCGAAACATTAAACTTTCCCTCTATATTGTAATCCAAGAGTCTTGTGGCTTCTCACTCTATGCAAATGATGCATTTTGAACCATTTTTGTGGAGTGTGTATGCCTTCACCTGTGGACAGCTGGTGCTCCAGCACCCTTTGTTGAGAAGGCTACCTTTCCTCTACTGAGCCTTGCTCCTCAGTGAAAGGACATTGAACTGTGTTCGTGTAGGTTTATTTCTGGGCCTTCTGTTGGGTTCCATTGTTTTAATTATCTGTGCTTTTCTAGTACCATGCCACCATAATTAGTACTTCATGCTAACCTGGCTCTTTGATCGTTTTCCTGTACATAGTTGTTTGTTCTGGGGTTTTTGCCTCTTTTTATACTCTTTAGGATCAGGTTTGGTAGACATAAAATAACTTGTTGGGATATGAATGAGTTTGCTTTGAACCTATAGAACAAATTTGGAAGAGCTGATCTATTACCAACACTGTATTATTCTGCCTACGACTCTGGGCTGCTTTTCTGTTTATGTTGTTCTCTGACACCTCAGTGAAGTCAGAGTATGACAGAACATTCAGACTGTCAGCGTAGGTGGTCTACATATCTACTTAATCAGAGGTGGACTGAAAGTCACTGAGTGACATGTTACACTGTGTAGGGAAGATGATGGGGAACCAGAAGCCTTCTGCAGAACGGTGTTTCTCAGAGTGGATTTCCTGATGAGCTTTTCATTTTGTCCCATTTTTCTTCATTTTGTTTTTTTCTTGGCTCTCCGTTTTGAGGCACAAATTGTTTTATTTTCAAACACCAAAAAAATATTTGGTATAATTCACCAATGAAACCACCTATGCTTGGTGCTATTTGGAATCCCCTAATATATTTAAGCCTGTGAAGAGCATTTATTATTTATGTGACTTTTGGATGCTTGTATCTGTCAAGTAATTATCTAATTTCAACTAGGTTATCAAATACTATAGATACAAAGTTGTTCAAAGATTCCATTTCTGTAGTGATGTCTCTTTGTTTTGATATTCTTTCTTGATGCTATGCTTTTTCTCTTGGCCAGCCAGGCTAGAGCCTTATCAATTTATTAAATTTTCCACATAACTAACTTTCTAGCTGTCAATTTTATGATTTTAATTTTATTGATTTTGCTTCAATTTTTATTATTTGTTTCAACTTTTTTATATTTACTTATTTTTTAAAAAATTTTCCCAAGGTTCATGTTTTTATTATTGAGTTTGGGTCTTTATTTTATAAAGTATATGTTCACTTGTAATTTCCCTTAAACCCTGCTTTTGCTCATTTTATAAATGTTGATAATTGCATTTTCATTTTTATTATAGTTAGAACCATTTATTAAAGTTTGTTTGATATTTCTGCATTGATTTGTGTGCTATTTATAAGTGCACTGTTTAATCTCCAAGTATTTGGGGAATTTTCCAACTACCTCTCTGATTTTATTTCTAGTTAAAGGTCATTGCAATCTGGGAGCAGATACTGAAGTATTTCTATTCTTTAAAAAAAATTGTAAATGTGTTTTATGCCAGAATGTGGTCTCCCTTGGAGAATGTCTCATGTGAGTTGGAGTTATTGTGTGATCTGCTGTTTAGTCAGTGGTGTGCAGAAGCCCACTAGATGCAGGCAATTTTCTGTATTTCCCTGTATGGTTTAGTGATGGCATCAGAGGTGTGCACATTAAATATTTATGTGTATTATTGAGGACTGACATGTTTAGCATTAACTTAATGTCTTTCTGATGATGATCCTTGCTCTAAAGTCTGCTCACTCTGAAGTTAATATGGTGACTTCCAGTTTCATTTATTTTTGTTAGTGTGGTATACTTTCCCATTTTTAAAATTTGAATGTTTCTTAAGTAAGGTGGATTTTTGAAATTGTGCATAATTGGGTTTTATTTTTTATGTGTGCTCAGATCTCTTCTGTTTGAGGTCATCACCAACATGGTTGGCTTCGGATCTACTGCATCTGCTGTCTTCTTAGTTTTGGTTTTGTTCATATTTAGTCTTTCATGTTTTTCCTGACTTTTACAGTCTCATTTGGGTGTTTCATATTCTCTCTTCATTCCTTACTATGGCAATTGTGCATTTTCTTTTACTGTTTTAATGCTTTTTCCAGAGTTAAAAATACACGTGTGCAGCATTATTTTAAGTTGAAGTCCATTTTCTAATGACACTGTTCTGCCTAGCAGGCAATGCAAGTATCCTATCCTAGAAAATAACCCTAGTATTTCCTCTTCATCCTTGTCACCCCAAAGTCTTACAATACACACCCACAGCCATACAATGAAGCATACACACCTGGATACATAGCTGGTCTTAATTTGAGCAAACATTTTCTTAGGGCAGATCTGTAAGTTATGGAGTCTTTCTGTTTGCTTTTCTCCTTTGTTTTTGAGGAGACATTAACAAGGAGAGTTTTACCTTGGTGAGTCTACATATGCTTTAAATACTCAGCCTTCTTTTATCTTGCTGGCAAGGATTCTGAGAAGCCCAATAGATCCTCAGTCAGTAAAGTTTTTTCCCCTACTCTGACTTCTATCAAGGTTTTTCTTTATCTTTCAGTTTTGGAAGTCTGACTGATACTCCCAAATATCTATCACCACCTGCACCATTTGGATTCTACGATGGTTTGTGTGTGATGTTCCCTGGGGGAAAATTCCTTGTTGTTGCCTCTGCTTTGCTCCTGTTTTGCTGTCCTTTCTTCTTCTGGTGTTGCCAGCAGGGATTACGATCCCTTTGTGGCCTGTTAGTTATTTACATCTTTCCTAGGGCTTGCTTTCAGTTCCTATTGTAAGTTTTCCAGCTCAGAGAATCTATCTTCAGTGATGACCAGTCCACCCATGAGCCCATCTGGGACTCTCTGCATTCCTGTTTGAGTGTTCTTATCATTTAAAGCATTCACTTTTAAATGTCATTTGCTGACATTACTTTTTTGCTTTTGCATTTTATCAGCTTTTTACGTGAAAGCTGTTAGTCTATTGACCATATTGATGATTTCTATTGACTGATTCTGGTACTGATGCAGTCTCTTCACACTGTACCTGTAATTCTCTTTGGAAGGTGTATGTGACAGAAGAAGGTAAAGCAAGCCTGTGAGCTAAGCACTGGATGCCAATTCAGTTTGTGTGATGTCATGTTCAATTGCTCTTGGTCAGATATTTCTCCCTTAGGTCGGACAGGGTGGCTGGAATAGACTGGGTTGAGCCTGCCCCACTCTTGAGGCATTCTAGGTGCTAAGAACTTCACAGAAGTCAGGGCTCTGGTTGGAGATGACCTGCTCAGGACAAACTTACTGACAGCAGAGATCTCCAGTTGTGCCAAGAGGACAGCTGTTCCCCTCCGACATCATTCTATAGTTTTCTGTCTTCATTGTGAGGACCTGGTAGCCTCTGCAGTTAAAACTCACTAAAGTGTTCTCTTGTGACTAAACCCTCTATGGTTTTGTCTCCAAAGCTTATTCATATGTCTGTCGTGTTCAACTTGTTTTTTTTTTTTTTCTGTCCCAGCATGGTTCTCACAGAGATTTCTGCATACAGATTTCTGCCCAGGTAAGTAGCTCCTTGTCTGTATCCAATTTGGGAACAGTAATTTGCCCTGTGACCTTACTTTTCTCATGGATCCAAGAATGGATATTTTCTTTACTGCTTGCTGAGCACTTTGCTAGTTTGGTTAGGACTGGGTGGTGACTTAAGCGCCTTAATCACACTGTATTAGTTACTTTCATTATTGCAATGACAAAATACCTGATAAGAAGCAGTTTTAAGGAGAAATTTTTTTCCTGCTTACAGGGCAGGGGGTATATAGTTCATCATGATAAGGACATCATGGTGGCAGGATCATCAGGTAGCTGGTGGCTGCATTACATCCCTGTCAGAAACAGGGTGATGACCAGGGAGATGCTGGTATTTAGCTCACTTTCTCCTCTTTTATGCAGTTAGGAATTCCAGCTCATGAAATGGTGCCACTCACATTTATAGTGGGTCCTCCCACATCAATGACCCTAAGCTGATAATTCCTCAGAGGCATGCCCAGAAGTTTGTCTCCAGTGGAATTCTGGATCCTGTCAAATTGACCATTCATACTAGCCACCACAATCCTATGCCTTCTTTTTGTATATCCATTGTATCCATGGTTAGTTGGGAGTCTTAGTCCGAATCTTCAATGACAAAATAGTCTCCAGCTCAGAAACTGATTCATTTTAAGCAATGGATATTTACTGAGCTGCTAATGGGACTATGCACATAGCATGATAGCTCAGGGTTGAACAGAGCCACCAATGTGCCTGCCACCAAGGGGCCAATGACTTTGAGGTTATCTACAGTTCAAAAGACAAGACAAGACTAGTGTTAGTGACCTGAGTGCCCCTTGGCCAGGATCCCTGGCCTTAGGAGTGTTCTGTGGAGTACAGGACTTCCTCAGATGTCTCTGGCTGACATAAGAGAGTCACCGGAGCAAGAACAGCATGAAAACTCCACAGACAGCTGGCCATGACTTCCTGCTTAGAACCACAGCTCGGCTTAACAGAACAACTTGGGAAGCTGGTGTTGCTTACAACTTCTGGTGTGGTCCAGCCCTAGAAGGTAGCTTTATGTGGAGACATCACTGCACATGTAATCAGCTAAGATGAGGATGCTCTGTGTGAGTCTCAGTCTAGTATGATACGATTGTCTTTATAAAAAGGGGAGATTTGACACACAGAGAAGGGGACACTGAATGACAATGGATACACAGACTGGTGTGTTGCCACCAGCAAGGAGCTTCAGAGATGAGCAGCTACCACTGGATTTTGCAGAAAGGGACTGTTCTCCCTGGTGAACTGGAAAGGAACCAGACTATAGTTTGTTGTCTGATTCTAGCCTCTAGACCCATGGTAAGGACACCCAGGCTGTTGTCTAGTCCATGGGCCCCAGGACATCAGTGTAGTTAGTCTTCAAACTAAAGTACACACTAGTTATGAAGATCTCCTGCTATTGGCTGACAGCATCAGATGAGGAGTTTTGCCATTCATTTGGAAATAGCTGATAGCAATGGGGTTTCTATAATCCAAGACTGTAGGGTCCATGGCTCACGCTTGGCTTCCAGATGGAAATTGTCCTGCAGTGTGGTTCTCATGGCTCCAGGATGCAAGAGCTAGAAAACAAACTTGTTCGTATTAGCAGAGTAAGGACGAGCCAGCACTGGGCTCTTTAAGGTGAGGAAAGACCAGTGGGAGTTCTTCTTATGTCTAGTCCTCCATGTGTCTCAAGGAACCATATCCTTGGATGCTAAAGTGGAAAGGAAGTGCCCCCATTATGGAGTACATTCTCCAAGGCTGTGTTACAAATGTCACTAGAAAAAGAAGTGCAGTTATGACCTCCCACACTGACCTTTGGATCATTGGGGCATGGAGGACTAGACATAAGAACTCCCACAGGTCTCTCCTCACCTTAAAGAGTCCAGTGCTGACCCAATGGGGAGCATCTTGGGCCAGTTATCTATCAAGCTGCAAGCAATACTCTGATAGGCTCTGTACCCCACACCTGTGTTTATCAAGCCCCTGGCCCTTCATCATTGTCCAGCCCCTAGTAGCTTCCCTGGGCATAGGGGTTTGCAGCTTGCCTGTTCTCCAGGGTGGGGGAAGGTGAGAAGACGGATGTGAGTGAGCGAGTGGCTGAGATTAGGATCTCCGCTCCACCGAAAGATGCATAGGCATCGAGTGGCTCCCGCATTGCTACCATTCTTCTTCTGCCCATTAGCGGGGAATCCATCACACACGGTATCTCCCTCGCAGGCGGGAGCATCCATCCTGGCCCACAGCACTTGCATTTCCATGTAGCGTGATCCATCCCACGGGGCTTCTACAGACAGTGGGTTAGGACGATGGGCTCCCGACGATGTATCGCTGTGGATAAGCAGTTATCGCTGCATCAACACTACTCTGTATCCCCTGAGCCCTGACCCCTACACTCAGACCCATTCTGTGATCATGGACAAGGCCTGGCCAATCCCATGGGCCAAGGGGCATGTCTACCCCTTGCCTCACTTTGGGGAATGGAATAGCGGAGGTCTGGGGACTACAAAGAGATGTCATTTAGAGTAAGAGAGTCGATTGTGGCTTCTCAGCTGCTTGGCTGACACCATGGGAAGGAGGGCACTGTAATCTCATATTGGACTTTGGGGGTTATGGAAGTGTTTTCTCTTCACAGACAGCATCTAGGCACTGGAGCCAGGCCTCCACAATCATTTTGATGGGCCATTAGTCTGTAAGACAGGATGTGATACAGTCTAGACATGTCAGTGATCCTTGTGGCAGCAGTGACAAGTGACTGTAGTCTGGGTGCCTGAGATCAAGATGTCAGTGGAGCTGTCGCTGCAGATGCTGAGGCAGAATCCGCCCAGACATCTCCAGGCATTACCACAGCTGTCTGTGCATGCTGTCCCTCTGCATGAAGGCTCACCACCCAGGGCCCACCCTTGCCCTGACCATCCCACAATCCCCTCTGAGCCTGTTTCTGCCTCTTACAGGTTTTATACTGACTTTGCTTTTTAGTTCAATTTTCTCTACTCTCTGTGGGCTTTATGGCATAGCTCTGCTCTGAAACAGGGCCAGCAGTCAGTGCAGAGCCAGTGATCAGTGCAGGGACAACAGTCAGTACAGAGCCAGCAGTCAGTGCAGAGCCAGTGGTCAGTGCAGAGCCAGTGATCAGTGTAGAGCCAGCAGTCAGTGCAGAGCCAGAGGCCAGTGCAGAGCCAGTGG
>JADRCH010000154.1:1029631-1075376 GCA_019843965.1 Rhynchomys soricoides | reverse complement strand
TGCAGAGCCAGAGGCCAGTGCAGAGCCAGTGGTCAGTGCAGAGCCAGTGGTCAGTACAGAACCAGTGGTCAGTGCAGAGCCAGTGGTCAGTGCAGAGACAACAGTCAGTACAGATATAGTGGTCAGTGCATATCCAGAGGTCAGTGCAGAGCCAGCGGTCAGTGCAGAGACAGTGGTCAGTGCATAACTAGTGGTCAGTGTAGAGCCAGCAATAAATGTAGAGCCAGTGATCAGTGCAGAGACAACAGTCAGTGCAGAGACAGTGGTCAGTGCAGAGGCAAGCGTGCAGGGCCAGCAGTCAGTGCAGAGCCCATGGCCATTGCAGGGCCAGCTCCTTTGCTCCATCTCACCTGCTGACCTTTTCATCTTTCTTATCTACCTGCTTAGGTCACTGTCTCTTCCCTGTTCCTTCCCTAACATCAATCTGCCCTAGTCTCTGCTCTGGACTTTAGGCTCTATTGTGGTGTCTCTCGGGCCCTCCGCATCCCTCCACCTCTTCACATAGGCCTCAGTAAATGTCCAGTCAGTGCCCCACCCCAACATGGATGATCTGGCTTTAACACTCTAGTTCTGGTGTCATGCTTAGGTCTTGACTTACAGTACTCCAATCATATTATTTTTTATTCTTGGTGGTGGCCCCTCTTAGTGACATCATCTTCTTCCCTGGCATGCTGGCTAGTTTTATGTCAACTTCAGACAATCTAGAGTCATCTGAAAGGAGGGAACCTCAGTTGAGAATATGCCTCCATAAAATCAGGCTGTAGAGCATTTTCTTAATTAGTGACCAATGTGGGAGGGCCCAGCCCATTGTGAGTGGTATTGTACCTGGGCTGGTAGTCCTGGGTTCTGTAAGAAACCAGACTGAGCAAGCCAAGGGAGCAGGTCAGTAAGCAGCACCTCTTGTCTGCATCAGCTCCTGCCTCCAAGTTCACACCTTTCCTCCCCAGGCTGCCTTGGTCATGGTGTTTGATCACAGCAATAAAAACCCTAACAAAGATACCTGGGATGCCAGCCTCTGAGAGCAAGCACTGCACACTCTGTGTGTATGTCTGAAACTCTGATGAGTCTAGGAGGTTTGTGGGGGATGCCCATGGAATTAACAGCTCCACATGATTGCTCCATTGCAGCATTGCAATGGGTAACCAACTTCAGATACTGAATTTACTCTTTTGATTTTATGGTATTTTCTCCTGATAGGTCATGTTTACATATAGAGAGAGACAGAAAGGTGAGGAGACCAAAAAGCCATCTGCTTAGATGCTTCTTTCCTCGTGAGACAGAATTCCAACTAGCCCCTGCATAGGAATTTACTGCAGTGGTTCTCAACTTTCCTAATGATGAGTCCCTTTAATACAGTCCCTCATGTTGTGGTGACCCCCAACCATAAAATTATTTTTGTTACTACTTCATAACTAATTTTGCTACTGTTGGGCATTGTAATGCAAATATCTGACTTTTCTGGTTGTCTTAGGTGATCCCTATGAAAGTGTCATGACCCACTGGTTAAAAACCACTGATCTAGAATGGGTATGGGGAGTCTGCTTGATCCTTCCACAACCTCAAGGGAACAAGAACCTCGGATGTACTGAATGGTGGGGCATCTTCTGAAGCTTTGGATTCTAGAGGAAACAAACTTCACAGTCATGGCTTAGTATAGTAGACACAGAACCCATGGTGCTATGAACTGAATGCCCGTATTTTCCCTAAACTCATGTCAAAATTTTCAGTTCCAAGTGGTGAGTAAGAAGAGGGGCTTTTGGAGCCCTTGAAAAGATTGGATTACCAAAAATAAATTGTGTTTGAAAAATGCCATAATGAAGCCTCAAACTGAGTGTGCTAATTTAAAATAAAAAATGAAAGAAGATGTGATTAATGGCCTGGAGGAAAACACAGGAGAGGAACTAACTCTCCCCCAATCCTCTTCTCCCTATGCAAGAGCACCATGGGAATGTAGTGTTGGCAAACCAGGAAGCTGGCCCTTGTCAGGGGCTGAGCTGGTCATCAGCCTGGTCATGTGCATCTAGTCCCTCATCTTTGTGAAATCAAAGAGTACTGTCCCAGCCCCAGCCCCAGCCCCAGCCCCATTCTTCAGTGGCCCAGGCCAAGTGGCATAGTTTGCCTTGATGAACATCATGACTGTCTTAGTCAGGGTTTCTATTCCTGCACAAACATCATGACCAATATGCAAGTTGGGGAGGAAAGGGTTTATTCAGCTTACTCTTCGAATTGCTGTTCATCACGAAAGGAAGTCAGGACTGGAACTCAGGCAGGTCAGGAAGCAGGAGCTGATGCAGAGGCCATGGAGGGATGTTGCTTACTGACTTGCTTGTCTCTTCTGGCTTGCTCAGCTGGCTTTATTATAGAGCCCAAGACTACCAGTCCACAGATGGTACCACTCACAAGGGGCTCTCCTCCCTTGATCACTAATTGAGAAAATGCCTTACCGCTAGATCTCATGGAGGCATTTTCTCAACTGAGACTCCTTTCTCTGTGATTAACTCCAGCTTGTGTCAAGTTGACACACAAAACTAGCCAGCACAATGACCAAAGGCAACTTAAGAGGGAAAGTGTTTATTTCACCTTTCACAGGTCACGCTCCATCCCTGAGGAAAGTCCTGAGCTCAAAGCAGGAACCTGGAGACAGAAACTGAAGCAGAGACCATAGAGGAATATGCTTGGGGCTTACTCAGTTTGCTTTTTAACACAAACACCCAAGGAGTGGCACCACCCACAGTGAGATGACCTCTACCACATCAACCACTAATGCCCCTACAGGCCAATCTCTTGGAAGCATTTTTTCCTCAATCGAGGTTCCCTCTCCCCAGATGACCCTAACTTGAGTCAGTTTTACAGAGATCTAACTGGCACAGAGCAAGGCAGTAGTCTGCACCCAATAGCGTTCATCTGTAGCTGACTGACTGAACTTCAGCAACATTCATCTGTAGATAATTGAACTTGTGGGTTATTTCATTTTGCTAAGATCCAACTAAATGTCTACACTCCCCACTGTCTCTCATCTGAAGCCAGGTTGATGTAAACACCCATCTACCTAGCTGCAGGTCTCTGAGTGGGTACCACCCAACGTTTGGTTGGTAGATCTCGGTGAAGACATTTGCTTCTGGCAACCTCTAGTGAGGGTTGAGTGATCCTTCCATGACATTTAAGACTCCCAGGCTTGGTGACTCTCCTAATTTCTGAGTCCCTAGGGTGCTCTTTGGGTACCCCCTATCTAAAGTTGATCTGAACACAATGACTCCTTCCTGAATGTTAGCACATAGCAGAAGCAAACACTTTCCTCAGAGGCCAGTTGTGGAAGAGGATGGCTGCCTTTCCCCTCTACATCCTTTTGTGATAGATGTGGTGAGCCCCTACCGTCTGGCTTCTCTGTCTCTACGTATGGGTTGTCCTTTCCCAAATCTGCTCCTTCTGTGCCAGGAAACCCCAAACTCATCCACTATGTCTCTCCTGAATCCCACATTCCAGGCCATCACCTGTCTGCTCTCTAATTGTCTCAGTTGTCCCCTCCCCTTCTTGACCTTCCATTCCAGCTCATTCCTGCTGATTATCATTCCAGGCATTCCACCAGTTGGTTCTCTTCAGGCCCCCAGCTTGGAGCTCACCTGAGTGCCAGCCATGGAAGCAGCCTCTAAATACTGCAGCCTTTCTTCCCTAGGCTCCAGGACTTGGGCAGAGGCACTGGCATTGCTAATGCCCTGGCTTGCCCTGAGGGTCTGGGAGATGGGGCATCTGGAACCCAGGACCATAGTTAGGTCTAAAGAGGATGCAGAAGGCTGTTCAGAAGCAGCCAAAGGAATGGGGCCCCAGCACAGTGTCAGGAGGACATACAGTCTGCAGAAGACATAAGCCGCTGTCTCAGCCACAGCACGGGCCCTGGCACAGTTAGAAGGGCTTTGCTGGGAATTTAACTCTTGTTCCTCTTCATTTGGTTCTGCACAAACTGACACAGAGGGGCTGGAAGCTGCCATGTGTAGAGAATGGCCAAACACCAGAGCCTGGAATGGGGAGCTGTCTCAACCCCCTGTGCTTTGGGATATGAGACCACAGTGGGCTCTTGGGCTTGGGGTCTGGGACAGCTTTAGGCAGACTCCACTGGAACACACATGGCAGGGCACCAGGATGTCCCCTCAAATTGTCTGTGGTTTTCTCCCATAGCCTCATTCAGTGCAGCTTTGGCCTTTCCTGCAAGCATAGCAGCATGTTCCATTTGGACGGGCAAAGCACATTTTATGTTCCAGAAAAGATAACAGAAGAGATCATTAGAGTAACTGTGTCAGATTAAATGTATTTCCATGTACAAGTCCAAAGCCCCTTCAGAAATGCCTGCAATTTGCTTTGTCTTGCTGAAAACAATATTTTCCCATAAGACTTGAGCACGAAGGCCATTACAAAATGTAATTCATATTGCATAAGCTCAGAGATGTACAGCCCAAATGACAAATGGAGGCTTTAGTGCAGTATTTATGCTCTGCGGGGAACACAGCATCCATAAGTCATAGGGTCTCAGGGCACAACTGCCCATCACTCACAGAGGATATGCTCATTCCTGCCACTAACCCCAAAGCCAGGCCTCCTTTCCTAGTGAGGTCCTACAGTGCCCTAGGAGATGCTTAGGAAGGGCAAGACTGAAGACACTGGCTTCACATTGCTTCTTACTCTGGAGCCATAACAGGCTCATCTAGAGATTGGGCCAAGTGTTACTATCTCAAAGTCCTGGTGTCAGGTGAGCCTGAAACGAAGGAACTGGTTCAGCCCTAAGAGCAGAGGAAGCACTCTTGTTGTCAAGAGTCTATAAAGGATGTGCAATGGGGACAAGAGTGGATACACTGGTTACCACACAAACATTGGACCCGAGCTCCATCCCTAAAAGGCCAGGTGTCTGGTGCTGGAGATTGCTGTGTCAATGAAGAGTACTTGCTGCAGAAGACACAGGTTAGGTTCCCAGCACCCACATGATAGCTCACAATTGCCTGTAATTCCATTTCTGGGAGATCACATGTCCTGTTTTGAACTTCATGGACACACACTTTGCTCTTATCACTGGAAAGGCAAATAGAGGCAAATCCTTGGGTCTTAATGACCATCCAGCCTATCTCATTCATGATCCCCGGATCAGTGAGAGACCCTATCTCAAAAAACAAAGTGCTCTGGTGAATAGCACCTGAAGCTGACCTCTGGCTGACACATACACACATATATGAAAACACACACATGCATGTGCACATGCGCACATGAACACATATTCATGCACACACACACATACGCACACGTACAGATGTGCTTTTACTATACATGGGTCTGAGAGGCAGTCCAATAGGAAGATACTCAGCAGAACTGGAGCTTCAGAACAGAGTAACAGGTGAAAAATACATATGGGGAGGTGTGAACCATTGGGAAGTCCAGTCCAACACCCACATCATGGAAAGTGCTGTCCATCTGCATAAGTGCTGGTAAGGAAGTGACCAGTAAGAAATCTCTCACACTGTATGGGTGGAGCAGTCTTCAAGGACATGGAAAGACTCCAGAAACTGAGAAAGTGTATGCCAGAATCTCACTCATCCACTTGAGAAAATCCATATGCACCCTTAAGAAGGGCTCACTGCAGCAACAATGTAACAGCTTGGAGGTCACTGTTGCTTTGAGCCGCTAGGCAAGGGAGATTTGGGGTTACGGCTATAAGGCTGTGGCAATGGGGCACAAAAGAGACACAGCCAAGAAGCATGCACTCAGGAGGGGCTGGACTACAGTGATGCAGGGAGAAGCGAAGATTCCTCCTGCTGCAGAGGCAGCTTCTTCATAGTCATTTATGCTTTCTGCAAACAAAGACCAAAATTAAAGCTGAGAAAAGAAAATGAAATCCTGGAAATTGAAAACAAGCTAAAACAAAAGAACCTAATTATGTATCAGGTTGGTGACAAAGCCCAGGAGAGAAGTATTATTTCCAGTGACGTGAGAACACAGAGTTTTGATTGCTTACCCTCCTTGGGAAATATTGTCAGAGCAAATGAAAACCTGAGGAAATCTGACATTTCATCCAACGTTCTAAAACAATCTAAATTACAGTCAGCCCTCAGTGTCCCTGGGCTTTGCATCTGCTGGTTCAACCAACCGCAGATTGAAAATACTTGAAAAAAAAATGGTTGTGTATTGAGCATGTGCAGACTGTATTTTTTTCCCTTGTCATCATTCCCAAAACAATGTAGCATGATAGGTATTTACATAAACTTACAATGAAGTAGCTTTTGTGAGTCATTTAGACTAAAGTACACAGGAAGGTGGACCTAGCTTGTATGCAAATGCTATGCCACTCTATACAGGGGCACTTGGTACACAAAGATCCTTGGAGCCGGTTTCTGGGGCACTTAGAACAATCTTGCATAAAGGAAATATGTGCACAGAATGATCAAAAATTATAAGTAAAAGTAAAGAAGGCGTTTGGCCTTTGAGCCTGTCAGGTGACAGATGGGAGTGGAGGGGCATGGTGGCCTCAAGATGGTCTCCTTGCAATTATTTTTAAAAATTATTTATTTTACTTTGTGTGTCTGTATGTGAGCTTGGGTGTGCAAATTTGTACCATATGCATTCAGTGGCTTTAGAAACCAGAAAAGGCATCAGATCCCCTGGAACTATAGTTACAGATAATTGTGTTGCCATAATGGATTCTAGGAACCAACCCAGGTCCTCTGCAAGAGCAATAGTCACTCTTAACTGCTAATCCATCTCTGCAGCCCTTAGATAGGTTCCTGTGTCTGCTGCTGCTGCTGCTGCTGCTGCTGGTGTGTGTGTGTGTGTGTGTGTGTGTGTGTGTGTGTGTGTGTGTGTGCATGTATTGAAATTTACTTTTTATAAACAAACTGAGGTGCTAGTAACAAATCATATTTGTTAAGAAGCAAAGAAACAACACTGATATGCTTGGCAGAAATCCTTAGGAGATGGTGCTCTATGTTGTAAATTTATGTTTCTGTATAGCATCACAAGTAAAATGTCCAGTGATGCACATTCATATTATGTAGCAAATATAGGAAAATATCTTGTTAACTCATTACATTTATAGATTTCACATTGTTGAACATTTAATTTATTTTATCTAATAGTTTCATAAAATTTGGAGCATCTGAAAAATATTTACCCTTAAGATTTTTTGAGTGCTGGAAATAAACCCAGAGCTCTGAGCATGCTAGGCAAACACTAGGCAGAGCTTACAGTTTACCTGGTCACTCGGTCTGGGGAGCAGTTTGAATTTCACAGCCAGATACTGCTATTGTATGGGGACTTCATGGTTGAGATTGGTATTGATAAAAACAGGGCATTGCTATACAAGTCCTTTAGCCCTGCTACTGTGTGAGGGCACAGTGAAGAAGCATATCTTATCTATGATCCAGGAGGCAGCCCTCTTTAAAACCAGATTGATCTGCACTGTGACCCAACACTTGTCACCTCCAGCATGGTGATGAAACATGCCTGTGGTGTAGATCCAGAAGGATTTGTTGTGGCTTGCATGGGAAGTATCCTCCCAAAGATCTTGTATAGATCTGACCACAGAGGTGATTGGAATTTCCAGGCTCTGACCTATCAGGGATCAATTCGAAGGTATAATTGTAATTTTTAAAAAAAAAGGGCTCAGAGAAATGGTGGTAGCTGTGACTAGTGGGGCCTCTCTGCAGGAAGGGGTCATTGAGACATGCTTCTAAAGAACATGTCTTGTCTCCCTTCATGCTTCCTGGCTACTATCATCTTTCATCATTCTAGTGCCATCTTCACAAGGCAGGTCCCATGATATCAGCCCCAGATCCAAAGCAATGCAGCTTTCCACCTTAGGCAGAATCTTTTTAACCCCAAGCCACAATAAGTCCACCCTCTAGGTGTGGTCTGTCATCCACTGTTGCAGTGTCAAAGTGGCTGATACAATGTTGCTTTTGGTTGCAGGGAAGGACCCTCAGAGAGGGACAGCATGGCCCCCCACCCAAAACTGCATCTTCACCCTGCAAGGAACAGCTCTTACTGTGGTGACCCAGCAATGATGAAGCTTTCTCCACTTCATTTAACTTTGGCATTGTTTTGTTTTACTTGATGTTTTAATTACCAAAGCAGTGTAAATTCACTGTAGCAAGGCAGAGAATCTAATGAAAATGTGGGCTATCTCCCTCCCAGCCTTCAAGCCCACCTCCAAGAAAAGATGGGGGAATGGTCTGCAGTCCCTCTGCATACAGTGTGAATTGCAGAGTGGGCTTTTCTTCTGACTTGTTGCTGTTTGTCAATACAAAAAAAAAAAAGCCTGGCAAATTGAGAGCCATGCCACATTCTTAAGGAATAAAGGCAGAATCAGAATGAATAGACAGAACATTACAGATAGATGTGGAGATGAATTGGGGTAGATGGTAGGTATCCAAGATGAGAGCTACTGAAGCTGTTGCTCAATTGAGCTGTGAGGGGAGGGTGCTTCCAACAGAAGTGGGCACCTGCTCTAGTGTGCTGTGCAGCAGGAAGTTGAGAGGAGAGACTTCCCACAGTGGCTTAGAAGCCAAAACAGCTGATCCAAGACAGGAAAAGCAGTGGCTCCTAAGAAAAGAGGGACAGAAACCCCATTGTGGAGTTTCTGTCATTGCTAATGGAAGGGAATCTGGGCAGACACCTGGTCCAGCAACTGTGGTCTTGGGACAGCTGCGGATGGTATATTCTGGATGCTCATTCAACTCCTGCAGTCAGTTATGTTGGAAAAACCATCTACCTGTAAGTGGAATAAGCCGGTTTAGCAAGCTGGTCCTCCATAAGCTGTGAAGACAGCAAGGGTACTCCGGGCACATGGATAAAACTAGGTTCACAAAAAAGAAGGAATGAGGTAAACAGGCAGATGGGTGGGCTGGGAAGCAAATACATCAGAATCTAGATCTATAAAATTACCACAGACATTTTACTTATTGGGGCATACCAAAGAATACATAAAATAAAACAAGCTTGCTCAACCAAGTAAGAAGAACACAATTTAAAAAAAAAAATTTAAATATGAATGTTTCTCTAAATAGAAAAGAATAAGACCGAGAGAGAGAAGCATTGTGAACAGGACTCAAGATCACACTGGTGACTTGCCAGTTTCAGCTGAGGAGACCTCTCAGGAACAGAGGTCAGAGGTCAGAGTTCTCAGCAGAAATACAGTCATTCATCGTATGTTTTATTACAGTGAAAAGCACTGAGAAAATGAGAGAAAGAAGCATGCATGCTGTCTCCAAAATTCCCAGCACTGCCCTAGGATTCCAGGGGAGAGGGAAGGAAAGACAAACAACCAGAGAAGGAACATAGGTTCTCAGGGCTGAAGGGATGAGAGTCATCAGCCACCACTCTGTGGGGTGAGGATGCCTCCCAGTGCACTTGCCCCCAGGCCATGCTCCCTCTGGGGCCATGGCCCACAGAGAACATAGGACAACAAAAGCAAAGAGAAAATCCAAATCATCCAAGGAAGGCATAGCTCACATAAAATGGAAAAACTCCAAACAGAGGCTGCCATAGGTAGTGACCCAGTTGCTAAAGGAAACAGGAGCCCTTCAGCAGGACAAGCACACTGTCAAAACTAGCTGATCTCATCTTTGGACTTGGCAGTTTTATTTATAGAGAATTTTCCTGGAAATACACTTGTGTGTGACACCGACAAAGACACTTTCAGAGACATTGTCACGGGAGTGGAAAGTGAGAAATTCATATGTTCATAAAAAGGGAGTGTTAACCCAAACCTGCTAGCCCTGGTGCTGGAGTTCTGTGAGCCATTTTGAAAAAATAAGGTGTGGACACAGCGGATGGCACAGTGGATAATGTGCTTGCTGTGTAATGATGAGGGTATGAGCTGGGGTCCCCCACACTAACTTAAAAGCAGAGAACATTGGCAGGAGTCTGTAGCACTAGTGCTATGGGGACTATGGAGACAGGAGGATCCTCAAAGCTCAGCTCAGTTACCAGACAGTCTAGCCAAGCAGTGAGTGCCAGGTTCAATGAGAGATCCTGTCTCCAAAACTAAGGTGGAGAGCAATCAAGAAATATATCCAACATCAACCTCTGATTTCCATATGTGCTCATATGGGTCAGAGTTCCACATATATGTGTGCATGTGCCCATCTAGAATATTCACACACATAAAAGAATGAACTGTGACTTTATATTATCAAGAAGGAGGGAGTGTCAAGATGGGAAATAGTTAAGTGCAGAAAAGGAATATCCCAAATATCTCATCAAAATCTGGCTTTTCTACAGCCACAGAAGCAAACACAAATGATCCAGGAATCTAGGTCTTTGCTAGAAATGGAAGACTAGCTCTCACTTTTTCTTTGATAAACTTTCATACAATTTCATTTTTGTGCTGTGGGGGGGGAAACTAGTTTTTAAAAATCTCTAAGGAATTTTCTGTGTGTGTCTGATGGGCTGGTTGGTCATACTATGAGTCACCTTGAGTCTGCTGTGACTGGGAAGCAGCTCTTGATGACTGTGTGGTCTGTGGCCCTTGCCAGTGTGTTAGAAGTCATGGGAAGGTCTCTTCCTCAGTCTTTCCAGATCTCCTGAAGCCTGGTGCTGCTGACATGATTACTTCCCTTAGAATTCTGAGTGGTTATTTCTTGGCAGAGTGGGTCTGCGTGGCCATGCATTTTCCAAAGTGGTGTTGATTTTTCTGCTCCTCTGGTTCCCCCAGGTGCCAGATAAATAGCTGTCCAGATGCTGATGTTGGAAGATACAGCCTATGAGACGTCACAGCTATGTTCTCTTTGGGTCTGGAAGGCCTTTGAAAATCCAATGGAATGTCAGATTATTCAGGGTATGTTAGTTATAGGAACAAGGTTACATCTTCCTGTGATTCAGATTGCTGTGGTCTGGGCTGGGTCTGCTATGGTAAAGGACGAGTCTGTGAGTGTGTACATGTGCTGTGTACATGTGTGTATGTGAGTGAAAATATGTCTCTGCATGTACACGTTTGTGTATATGTGTGTGTTCTGTGCATGGTGCATGTATGCATATCTGAGCTCATGTTTGTGGAGTGTGTGTGTGTGTCCTCTTGTCAAGGTCTTGACCCTGGTTCTTATTAAGATCTTGTGGAAGGCTTTACAACCCCCATTGTCATGAATTCTGGAATGTCTGTGGTACCTCCAGAAAACAGGTTAGATCCTCATGGTCTCCAAAAGGTAAAGGGACCTGTTCCTGTGATCAAGAGCTTCAGTTGCCTGAGGAGGCAGTCCCTCTGCCACCAGGGTTGTTGAGTCCTTGCTGCTTTATGAATATCATCTTTGAGAGAGGATCCACACAGTCCACATCTGTTGTCATGGTGCTGTGGCATGTGCACAGAATGTATTAAACCCCAGTGGCCATAGGCTTGCACCTAACCCTTGGACAGATTCTCAAGCCTGTATCAAGCTCCATTTCTGCTCTGTGCCCCTTAGCAGAAGAGAAGGTTCCCCTAGCCCAGGTGTGCTGCTTATGCAGAGGCCTCTGGGAGGGGCTTTTACAAAGGAGGGGACTTTACCATTCCTTGGAGGATAGAGCCATACTTAACCAAGTGTTCCAGAAAGTGCTGCAGCCACATTCATGACTCTGTCTCATGGCAGAGCTGGTTGTTCTGATTGTAGTAGTTATTTTGACAGGTGTAATTTTTTGGAAACTATAAAAAACATACTAAGGTGAAATATGAAAGTGCACATGGCCAGTAAATTCCACAGTCTTTGAACCCTGGGGTCTTGTTCATTTCCAAATTAATTTTTCTTCCACAGCATAATAAGCACACTGTTAAGTCTTCCCAAAATACAGGTTCTCCCCCTTTAATTAAAGAGTGGTCCCTTCTTGAATTGCATTTGGTAGTAGAATGAAATGAAGCTCCCTCTATGTATCAGCATCCTTGGGCTTGAAATTCGGAGTTTAAACTAACTGAAGTAAACCATTTGGAGAAAGTACAACTAGCTAGTGAAATAAAGTTGAATTGTGAGGAAATGTACTGGATAAGAAGAAAGAATGACTAGAGAAGTGTGGGCCCTGAAAGGTGGACCCTCGTCCGCCATACTTGGAAGAGTGTGGAGGTCCCAGGCCCAGAAGTGTCCATTACAGGTCCCTACTCCTGTTTCTCCTCCTGAAGTCCAGAGCCGAGACAGACACCCTCCTGACTGACCTGACTGATCTCTGCTTAGGTCAAGATACTATGTGCCACTTTACTGAATGGGAAGCTTGGACCCTCATAGAGTCACACAGACTTCTGCAGCTGGCCATGGATGAGGCTGTGGGTTATGCCTGAGAGTCAGCCTCTAGCAGTGTCTGGTGATGAATCCTGGGCTCCCCGACCCCACATCCGCCAGAGTTCTCAAGGCAGCTTGGTTTTTCAGGGTCAGAGTTGAGAGGGCACTGGGTCACCACTTAAGTTTTCCCTCAGAGGAATTAAAGCCTGGGTGTGCCTCACACCTCAAAGAGTGTGGGAGCCATGCCTGCTCCTTCCCTCTCTTTGAGGTCTGCATCATCACCATGTAGCAGGCAATATGCATACTGATCCTGAGCTCCACCTGTGTTCTCATGCCACCCTACCCTCACCTGCCTACAGTACTGGGTTTGTAGGCATGGTCTGCACAGATTTTTGAATGACAAGCTACCCTCTGGGTGGCAGTCACTGAACCACACATGACTTAGTTGGACCAGCAAAGGTCAGCATGAGTTCCCAAGCAACAGCCTGGCCTGGGAGGGACAGTTGAGCTATCATAGCCAGATCCTTGCAGACTTGGTCTGCTGCCTGCCTCTCTCCCTGGATTCCTATGACACTTGCACCCAGAAGCATCTGCTGGGCTTGTCAGAGGAGATGTCCCCTCCCTAGATTCTAAAATCAGCAGCACAACTGACATTGGGAGTGCTTCTAGCATTTCCTCCCTCCCTGTGTCTGATTTGTCAATGTGTGTGGAGTGACTGTGCTTCACATCCCTTGGTCATCTTAGCTAAATCAACCTCTTCCTGTGTGCCCACTGTAGTGGCTATTCCTGATTGTCAGCTTGACTATATCTGGAGTGAACTACAATCCAGAATTAGAAGGCTCACTTGTGATCCAGATCTTGAGGCTGGAAGGCACAGGTTTCTGACCTGGATCTTGGCATGGAGATCTTGAGGCATAGTGGCCATGAAAAGCTTAGGCCCAGGCAAAATAGTACATGCCTTTAATCCCAGGAAACTGAGCCAAGGAGATCTCTGAGTTCAAGGTCAGACTAGGACAAAGCAAGTCCCAGATCCAGGCGTGGTGGTACATACCTTTACTCTGGGCCACACCTTCTGCTGGAGACCTACATAAGGACATCGGAAGAAGGAAGATTCGATCTTCTTCACCTGTGTGCCTTGTGGGACTGAGCAACTGCTAGATCCTTGGACTTCCATTCTGTTGCTGACCATTGTTGGGGAGTTGGACTACAGACTCTAAGTTATCAATAAATTCCCTTACTATATAGAGACTACCCATAAGTTCTGTGACTCTAGAGAACCCCGACTGTGGACTTCTGAATTGGCTGCTGCCAGTGTCAGTCACTTGGCCACTCTTTTGTTTCTCTTCTGTACAGATCTCTCTAGGCATAGAAGGCAGTGGCCATTTCTGCCCCTGTGTGTAGAGTGTGAGTGTGCTCACACTCCAAGAAGCTCTTTCATGGTGTATCTTTGCTCTGCTGAGAGGCTGAGCCAAAAGCCTCTAAGTTCTTAGAATGCCTTTCATGGGTGAGTAATGGCCACAGCACACCTTGGAACCAGAGGTTAAATCTGTGACCACCTCTGATGGCCATAGAGCGGATCCCCTGTCACCTGATAAGTCCTTTGAGGAGAGGAAGTAAAGAGGTAAACCTGGTTCTTCTCAGCAGCACTGGTGGTAGAAGAAGAAGAAGAAGAAGAAGAAGAAGAAGAAGAAGAAGAAGAAGAAAGTAGCACTTGTTTCTGTGTGCTCCTGTGCATTGCTCAGACTGGCTGGAAGAAGAGGTGGAAATGGGTCAGCTGAAGAGCTGTATGTCCATAGAGGGCAGTCTAGGAACACCACAAGGACACATCTCTTCTGGTTCCAGTTTGTTCTTACTTGAGAGAAGATTTGTACTTGCCTGTGCAATGAAATCAACATTTCTATTGCTCTTTTCAGAATAAACATTCCCCTTTGCTGTAGATGAGCACAAGTCATCTGAGATGAAACTGACTCTCTAGGAAGCTAGTCAATCCCTGGGTAGATAACCTGGAATGTGCAGGGTCTGAAGAAAGGCAGAGGGTGGTGGGAGTTGCAGTGTTTACTGTTGAGGGGGGTAGGATACAGTAGAGGAGTTAGTTCCCAGGACCAGTGTTGGATAACTGAGACTGCCTGTTCTTCCCCTTCTGTGTGTAGAGTGTGAGTGTGCTCACACTCCAAGAAGCTCTTTCACAGTGTCTCTTTGTTCTGCTGAGAGGCTGAGCCAAGAGCCTCTGAGTTCTCAGAATACCTCTCATGGGTGAGTAATAGCTCTACCACAAATGTCCACAGGCTGTGGAAAGAGTCAGAGATGAGCTTCTGTAGGCTGACTGAAAACAAGGACTTCTGTACTGGTGGTGGATTCTGCAGGTTCAGTGGGCATAGTTTTTAATTAAAAACATGACAGCCAGCCCTCAGATAGACTTGAGGTGTTAGAGGGTTAACAAAGAAAAGGCTGGCCGGGCAGTGGTGGCTCAGGCCTTTAATCCCAGCACTCGGGAGGCAGAGGCAGGCGGATTTCTGAGTTTGAGGCCAGCTTGGTCTACAGAGTGAGTTCCAGGACAACTTGTGCTACATAGAGAAACCCTGTCTCGAAAAACAAACAAACAAACAAACAAAAAAAAGAAAGAAAGAAAGAAAAGGCTAAAGTCATTGCTCTTCAATCTGGCAGTCTTTCCCTCATCTTTGGTTATTCATGGTGGCAATGTGGCTGCTACAGCTCCAGATGTTGATAATACATCTTCTTTATTAGATGGTAAGTTTTATGACACACTAGGCAAGGCTGAAGAGCCCTGCTGGTGTTGAGTTAAACACCAACCTGGCTGTTTCTTGAAGCCATTCGTAGATAAGACTGATATTGAAATCAGCAGGTTCTAAAGAAGATAGCCCTTCCCTTCAAGGGTGGGCTTACCTCATCAGGTTGAGGCTTTTAAAGGCCATAGCTGACCTTTAGTCTCTGACCTGACCACAGATTTCAGACTCAAGATTGTGTCTGCTGCTCACTCTGAGCCTCCAGTCTGCTGCTGCCTGCATATCCTATGTGAAGGGATCACTCTGGGGAGTTTCCACCAAATCCCAAATGCACTATTTTTTGCCTCCTGTGGGTCAATGCTGTCAGGTGGCCACTCCCTGGCATGGCAGGTGCAGAAATGAGAAGTCTTATCAACCTGTCCTGCCTCCATAGCAGAGAAGAAGAGGGCCACACCCATCTCAAGCCTGCATTTCCAATGATGAATCAAAGAAGATCAGATGTTCATACTGTCTCCAGACCATGCTGAGCTGCATGTCCAGGTAGTAATCCCATGCTGTGATGGTAGACAAGAGTGGTCAGAAACAAGACATACTGCCATCTCCCAGCTTCTGTGTTGGCCTCATTCATGAAGTGTCTTGATAATTAGATAAATAGGTGAGTTCCTTGACTCCAATTAGTGCCTAGATTCATGTCTATCCATGGCGCAGGACTTTACACAAATGAGGCTGAGCAGCCTCATCACCTCTCCCTTCCTTACACAACCACACTATAAGGAATGGCAAAACCACTTTAAAGAAAAAGAGACAATGCTTGATCGAGCAGGAGACTAATTGTCAATTAAGCCTGTTAGTTTCTAGATCTCTAAGTGATTTACTCGAATATAGGAGATAAAATATAAGTAGAACATGCAAGGATGACCCCAGAGTGGTATTACTTAGAAACAGAAAACACTAGTCTCCTGACAAATACAGGATAGGGTCTTTTCCACAATGGACTTCATGTTCCAGGCACAGGAATCACTGTGTTAATTGTAAGTCTGGAAGATCAAATGGTTTTTCTCTGAAGCAGAAAAGCAGGTACTGAAGTTTGGCTAACATGTTATTTTGGTTGGGAGCAAGAAAGAGAGAAAAATCCCTTCATTTAAAAGTAGCAAAGCCAGTAGAAATAAAATCTTGTAAAATCACCATTCATATCTGGACTCTAAGCTCCAACCCAAATTCCAGGAGCTGGAGCTAGGATAATATCTGGGTCCAGATAGTCCCCTAGGAAAGACCTGTGGCAGTGTCCCTGGGAAATGTAAGAGCACCTTTACCCTTAGAACTGTCACTGGGAGGTGTGGTAAATCAGGTGAGCTCCCAGGATGGCATAAGCCTATTGCATCTGGGCTGCAATGTCCACAAGGAAGAGTCTGTGCACTGGGCTAAGGGGCTGCTTAGCTGAGGTGCATCCAAGGACCATATCTGGCTACCCGCAGATCTCTAAAAGCATGGGGCAGGAGCTGCTCATAGGAAACCAGGTTAAGAGTGCTGAGCCTATGTTTCAGACTCGGGTAGTCCAGGTGGATAATCAGGCATGACCAACCTCACACATTCAAAACGACAGGACACTGGTACAAGGTAGGATTGATCTATGCAAGGGGTGAAGATGATTGTGAGGAGGCTCAAACATGAAGAGCAGTCACTACTTAGGCTTCAGCTCACTTTTTTTCTTTACCTACAGTCAAGAATTTCCTGCCTACGTAATTGTCCTATCCATAACTAGCATGGGTATTTCCACTTCCAGAAGCCCATCTCCTAGAGTGCTCCAAATTCTGTCAAGTTGACAACATTAACCACCACAATGTCTATAACAGTCAGAGGACTGTTTACATTTTCTATTTTTTTTCCTGAGTTGAGTTTTCACAACTTTTGACTTTTAAATATCACAATACCCATTTCTCCTGCTTGTCAAAGGTGACAACATGAAGCTGCTCAGAACATCATCTACCCTGTTGGCACGGGCAGGACCTATCAGGATAGCCCCAGATCGACTGCTTTCTTATAGAACCCAAGACCACAAGCCCAGGGATGGCACCACCCAAAATGGGCGGAGTCCTCTCTGGTAAATCACTAAGAAAATGCCCTATAGTCTTATGATGGTTTGAATATGCTTGGCCTAGGGATCACACCCCAGTTGAGATAGGCTGTATTTGTCTTCAGTGCTGTTGTGGGCCTTTCAAGTTTACTGCTCGTACAAAGATTTCTCTGTTGCTCTACATTCTGTTGATTTCCATGCTGTTTTTGTTTATTGTTCTCTTTCTCATATTTTTGTCTGAGTGTGGTGTATGTGCACATGTGTGTGAGTACATGTACAAGCGAGGGAAAACCAAATGAAGATATCTGGTTCCTACCTTATTATTCCCAGCCTTATTCCTTTGAAACAGGGTCTCTCACTGAGCTTGAAGCTGGGGTAGTGGCCAGCAGCTCCAGAATTCTCCTGTCTCCATCCCCACAGCTCTAGGGTTTACAGAAACACACATAATCACACTGCATTACACTTTTGATTTCTTTCAAATGTTTTGGTCATTGTATTGAGACACTGTCTCACTATATAGCTTTGTCTCTCCTAGAATTTGCTATGTAGTCCAGGTTGGCCTGGAACCTGCAGCAATCTTGTGTACACTACCCTGCCTTTGAGGGTTTTGAGGCTGGCTTTCTCATGCTGGTTTCTACACAAATCTGTGTGCATGGATGCTGTTTTACATTCAGGAGTCTCTGTGAAGTAGGTGTGGCCTTGTTGGAGGAAGTGTGTCACTGTGGGTGTGAGCTTTAAGATCCTTGTCCTAGTTGACTGAAAGATATTGAACTCTCAGGTCCTCCTCCGATATACCTGCCTGGGTGCTGCCATGCTTCCTGCCTTGATGATAATAGACTGAACCTCTGAGTGTGTAAGCCAGCCCCAGTGAAACATTGTCCTTATAAGAGTCACCATGGTCATGGTGTCTGTTTATAGCAGTAAAACTTTAAGAAGAGTCTTGCCAACAACTGAATCTTATAGATGCATTTTTCTCTATTGGGACTCCATCCTTTCTGATGATTTTATCTTGTATCAAGTGGACATAAAACTAGCCAGTAGAGTGGTAAAAGTAGATTCCATGATTTCAGTAGCCCCGAGTAGTTGGCTAGGTACAAGGCACGGTTTCCCTCTGGTTGAGTGGGTTCTAAGTCTAATTAGAGAGCTATTGGTTACTGTCTTAGTTAGGATTTCATTGCTGTGAACAGACACCAAGACCAAGGCAACTCTTATAAGGGGATGGTATTTAATTGGGTCTGGCTTACAGTTTCAGAGGTGCAGTCCATTATCATCATGGCAGGAAGCATTGAAGCACCCAGGCAGACATGGTGTTGGAGAAGGAACTGAAAATTCTGCATCTTGATCTGAAGGCAGCAAGGAAGAAGACTGTTTTCCAGGCACCTAGGAAGAGGGTCTCAAGTCCTGCCCCCAAAGTGACACACTTCCTCCAACAAAGCCACACCTACTTCAACAAGGCCACACCTCTTAAGAGTGCCACTCCCTGGGCCAAGCATGCTCAAATACATTAATCTATGGGGGTCAAATTTATTCCTACCAATATAGTTGCAGTTAAGATATGGATGCCACTTCTGCACCTTTGGGGTTATCATGCCATGCTGGTCATAATTGTGGTACACAGGTGACATAGCTGGGTAGACTATTGGTTGCTGCCTTCCTTTAGAAGCTGGGATGGAGCCTCTCTGGTACCATGAAGTCTAGTCTTCAAAAAGAGGCTTTCGGGTCAGATCCAGCTCTGGTGCTTTGAGTCCTATGTCTGTGACTTACCTTCTACCTCTGGCAGGCAATCAAGGAAAATAGCAATGGCCTATGATGTTTTAAGAAGCTCTCAGACAACATTAACCAACAATTTAAAAATAGGCTTCTCAGGCCTGGCATTGGGATCTCTCCTCATCACAGACATCTACCATACCTTGGTGCCTGATAAACCACTTAACATGAAAAAGGTGAAGCTATGGACTGAATGGTGTCCTCTTAAACTTATCTCAGTGTTACCCCAGGTAACTGTGGGGTGGAGTATAGATGGAATGCTAACAAATAGTCCCTGCCTAAAGGGATCACAGATTACCTTTGCTGGTTGGGGAGGAGTAGCTGGATTTCCAACATCAGGGATTGACTGGAATCCCTGTGTAATATGTGTGGTGTGTGTACTCTGCTTCCTCCTTCAGGGTGACCAGGCACTGCTGCACACCAAGCTGGAAGGATGAAGCAGAGCCTAGAATAGGTGAGGTCTGCAGGGGAAGGGGTGGGGTGGGGTGGGGGGCCTTCTCTGAGGATTTTAATGAAACAGCCCTCTTAGACAATTTTAGTTTGTGAGTATTCCTTTATTTTGGGTAGGCTTGCATGCATACACCTTATTTGAAGTGAACCAGTGCTATATATGAACCCTGGATAGTGGGAAGGAGTTTTTCTTTGGGTTAAGTTTCATTGGCTGGAGTTTAAAGTACAGTGAATGTCTCATTTGTATGGAGAGGCATTCCAGGAATCCCAGGTACTTGCTGGATGGGCTTGGGGGGTGGGGGAGGAGTGGGAAGAGGAAGTTGAACTTGTAGGTTTGTCAAGGACTATGTGACATTCTTCAGGTAGAAGATTGGGGGTCGGAGATTGGGTTCCGCAGATCAGGCAGAGAAGAGGGAGTTCTACATATTGTGCTGAGCTCGAAGGAGCTACCTGTACATGATAGACTAAAATCTTGGTAGCAAGAAGCAACAAATAGGGAGTTATGTATTTTAGAAGATACAGACTTTACAAGATCGAAATACAATGTTTAAATGAGAATAGCAAGATTATAATTGTTGATGGTTTCAAAGAGGGCAAAAGTCAGGAGAACCAGGACCATGTTTGTTCCAAGAGATTCCTCTCAGAGGTATGATCCTTTGACTTGTAAAGCAGCAACAAAGCCATACTGATGACAGAACAGATTGAAAGGAAGATAGTATAAAATTATAACCACTGAATACCAAAGTGTCAGATGAAAAAATAGTGAGAAAGACAGAGGATTAAGTAAAGTTACTGTTACTGATTCAGATAAATCTGCACCAATAGATTTATATAAAGAAAGCCTATCTTGAGGGGTGGCTGGAGAGATAATTCAGTGGTTAAGAGCACTTCCAGAGGACCAGGGTTCAGTTCAGTATCCACATAGCAACTCATAATTATCTCTAATTCCAGTTCCAGGGATCTGATCTCTTCTGGCCTCCAAGGGCATTGCCCTCACATGATACCTCTGGGCAAAACATCTATATACATAAGATTAAAATGTAATGATTAATAAATAGAACCTATCTCTGTATTATACCTAGAGTGGCTGTGTTTGTCTTATCTTGTATGTCAATAGACCAGACACAGGATTTAACAGGAAGGTCTGTACATGTCCTAAATTACTGTCCTTTTTGAAGTTTAGTTTAGTTTTTATATTGTGTTTTATGGCTATACTTTGCTGCTGGGTGTTTAAGAACAGTTGAAGATAGAGTCCTCAGAGGTTGCTTGGAATTGGGAGGAGCCATGGTTCCTTCAGTCTTTCCTTTACCAGCTAAGTAAGCTCTCTGCTAGGATGAGTCAGGGTCTGATTAACCATGCTGCTTCTCTAAAGATAGGGAACATGTCTATCTGTGTTCCTCTTTGCAGAATTTGCACTGGTTAGAGTCTATTGTCTGGTCTCCTTGCTTCTATAATCAAGAAAATGGATAACCACACAGAGATACAAGATCATTTGAAAGATGCCTGACTCATGAATGGTGTTTGTGAATGGATTTAGCTGCTGCTGCTGTTGATTCCCGTGAACTGAACTACTGATATCCTGACAATGCAGATTGGATATGCTCCAAAGAACTATTTTATATAGGTTCACATCCTCCTTTGCTCTATTAACCTTTCTTTTCCACTACCTCTGGTAGGTGGTGGGCTAGAAGGGAGGGGCTGATTAAGCCTCTGCTACTTCATTCCCTAAAGACCAATTAGTTTAAAAGTCACACTGTTCTGCCAATCACATTGTGCCTAATGGTTGCTGCTCTAAAATCCATATATAAGGTCCCTGAGTGAGCACTGCATGGTTGCTCTCCAGTCTTGGTATGCAGAACGACCTCAGCATGCTGAATTAATAAATTCCTCTTGCATTTTGCATCAATCCCTGACTCCATGTGTTCACTCCGAGGGTCTTGGGTAAGTTAAGACTCCCTAGAGTCTTACACCCTCTCAGCAGTGTTGGAGAGCTTAGGCAGTTTGTATGAGCATTGCCATTTTGGTTAATCATAAAATCACCACCAACTTGGTGCTATCCATGATCCCCTCCATCTTGATGACTTCACTAGACAAAGTCAGCCTGTGGCCAGGGCAGCTCCATCATAACATGGCCCACTGTAAAGGCATGATGCCCTGTGTAATATACGCACCTTATAGACTAAATGTACAGTTGTCTAGCAGCTCTCTGCCAATCTTAACTCTGGAATTAGCAATTGCTACCAATGCATGTGATCTCAGAGAGTCTTGGTACATTTTTGAGCCTCCAGCAACAGGATGCTGAAAGGCAAGGAGAGGAAAGAAAGAGAGAGAACTTGAATCGTGTTTCCCTAAGAAATGATTAACCCACTGGTGGAGACCCATCTCTAACTCCCAAGAGCTTGAAGAAGGGAGGACGATAGTAAGACAGAAGGAAGTTCAGAAGCATCTTGTGATCTTCTTTATCTCCTGGCTGGATGAGCCATGATGCAGCTGTTGGTGTCTGCAGGTTCTTGTGCCTCTTTGCAATGAATAATACAGGGCCATGCGGATAGTTACAGAACAGGAGATAATTTATTACAGGAAAAGTGCAGATGAGTTTGGAGGTATATCAGTCAGCTCGTGGCCTAGCACCAAGAGGGAAAATAGGAAGGAAACGGACTATGTGACCATTTTTGGCTCATTTCCATAGAATCCATGTCTTCCAGTTTCATATAGGGTGGATCATTTATTTTGCTATCCTGGTTGAATAAAGGCCAGGTAGGCTAAGGGCTGCCAGTCTCTCTGCAGCCAACTTTCATGTGTTAGTTGAAATGGTTTCATATGTTAATTGTACTAGCTCTTCTAAGTCCCTGTTTCTGTGTCACACTCATAGACTGCACTTGGAGGCCGAATCTGTAGGGAAGTGTTGAGGTGGAATGAGGTCATAAGAGTGGATCCTGATATAACAGAACTGGTATGCTTTTAGGCTTAGGCTTAGCCATTAGAACACTTGTACACAGAAGGGTGACTGTTGAAGCTGCCAGTCTGGGGTCTTCGGTTATGGCAGGCCTCACAGGCTGCACAAGAGACAGTGACAATGGTCATGGCAGTGACACTAGGGGAAACTTCAAGAAGCTTCTCTGTTCAGCTGGGAGTATCAGAGATCTGGCTAACATCTGAGTTGTCTGTTCCTGGTCTAAACTGTGAACAATGGAAGAGTGGGCTTCTTGTATAAAAGCCATCTGCTTGCTCTTCTCCTTTCCCAAGTAAGGGCAACCATGCACACTGCTGAGGTGAGCACCTGAGGCAATGGTCTTATAGCTAGGAAACCAAGAATCCAGTGTCCCTGCCTCTTTGGAGAGTCTGGCAAAGACACTGAGAAGGTAGAGGGACTGGAAAACAGGGCGGGAAAAACAGCTGCCTACTGGACCACAGGTCAAGTGACCACATGTTACAAGATCAGCACTGCCTATGTTGTAGACTAGAATCTGTCCAGTGGCTTCCCAAGCAGACCTTTCGTTCCCAGAGTGAAGGGTATGTGTGAGCCTGTGTCTCTCTGTCTGTGTCACATGTGCACATGTGTCTTCCCATGAACATGTCCCTAACTCCAACCTGATCCTCTGAGCTCTGGGGGAAGCTATTTCCCCTAGGAATTAGGCTGGCTTGGTGGGAAATAACCAATTTTCTGTGTTTATTTGTTTCTTGTACAAGAAGGCTTCTGTTTGGTTCTAATGAGTAGCTTTTCCTAAAGAGAAGCTGTAATAGCAGCAGAAACGTAAGTAGATTCTGTAAACTTGTAATCATACGTGTCAAACACACTGTGGTATCCCCCCCCATCCCCGTAAAATAGAAACGGTGAGAAGTCATAGAGAGCGAGTGCGGGAAATCGTGTTTTTCCTGACAGAAGTTAATTCTAAACTAAGTATTCCCCTGCAAGAAAGGCAGGAAAACATTTTTTACATGTCTATCATTTGTCCTTAGAGGACTCAAAACAAATACATTTCTTAGCACTCGACACGAGCATTATTCTGGTGGCCTCGGGCTATGTGCTGTTTTCCAGTTGGAGGAGTTAGGGGATGAGAAATCGGTAGTACAATACTGCGTTAGGGGGAGCACTGTACTGCATTAGAGGGAGCACTCCTGCGGGTTAATCAGAACCAGCAGCCAGAACGCTGCTGACTTGCAAAGGCCCTAGGTCCAGAGGCATGGGTGGACAGGTGGTTGAGAGGCCAGAGGTAGCTAATTTCACAAGACCCCAACCCAGAAGTGAAACTCAGCAAGGTAGGCATGAGCAATCTCCCTCCATGGGTCACATCCTGGGTCAGTGTCATCAAATCTCTCAGTCAGCACTAGTGTAGAGAACACAGGGAGAGCAGGGCCACAGATTTCTAGAAGACCCCATCAGTGAGCACTGTATGTAGTAGCTTCTCCCTCAGTGTAAAGGCCCTGGTTAGGCTTGCAGAATCCTCTGCAGATATGGGAATGAGAGACTTTTTCCTTGACCAATGAGCTAGAATCACATGCTGCCTAAACTCAGGGATCACAGCTCTGGCAGCAGAGGGCACTGTACTTTTTGGGAGATAGGGCTGCTGAGATGGACCCATGCTCTCCTGTATGATAAGCAAGTACATTACCACCGAGCTGCATCTCAGGCCCAGAAATGCTCTCCTCTGGGGTTTCCATAATGGAAGGCTTTGATGCTGGCACCTTGGTGAGGAGGCAAAACTGTGCACAGAGTCAACTGTTGCTTTGGCAAGAAGCAGTTATCCTTCAATTTGACATTCCAGAAGTTTCTCCTGTGGTCTGTAGGGCTGTGTTTCTTTTTCATAGACACTGGAGCTAAGTATCAGTTTAGCTAAATGCAGAGTTGCCCTACAAAACCAACCTACATAGCTGCAGGTAGAGAGCAAACTCGGGGTCCAGAGCTCAGGATATCCCCTCACTTGGGTTTAGCAGAGGACCCAAGTGCACTATTTGGCATTCTCTCCCTTTGCTTCAGCTACTCCAGACTGACCTGGAAGGGGACATGGCACCTGACTTTTCAGGGTTGATGAAGGCTGAGGCATACAAAGGCCTTCACAGGAACCCATAGGAACCTCCCCTGTGCAGCTATCTATGGTATTCCCAGACTGGGGTACTGGGCTGGTGCTAGCCTTTTCCGTCCTCCTGTGGTAAACATGAGTCCTTTGTAGGCTTTCTAGAATGCCAGCATCAACCTGGAGGGAGCTGAACTTGTGAAAACATCTCTCTGCAGGAACCTTCTAGGCTTCTGCCTTCTGTCCCTTTCCTTTCTTTCTTAATTCCCCTCCCCAAGTCATCAGTATCCCCCTAGGTCACAAGGGATTCCTGTAGGAATGAAATTCCTTCTATCTGCATCTCTGTCTGTCTTTCTGACCTTACTTCATTCCTATTGCCTCTCTGACCCTCTCTCCTCCTCTATCTCCACACCTCTTTCTCTCTCACACACACTGCATGACCATTTGATACAGCCAAGAGGTAGCTCTCTAGCTTTTTCCCCTACCCAGTATATATGGCCAGTCACCATTGACCTGGAGACAAAGGGAGGAAACAGTCTTTAGTCCCAGGAGAACCTTACACAGTCCTAAGCAAACAGGGTGTTCTCTTAGTCTCAGAGAGCTGCAAGGGAATGCGGGGATCACCCTGCTTCAACTTGAGGTAGCTTAGTGATAACTCGGGGTGGGGGCGGGGGCTGTGCATGTTAGGATGGAGGCAGAAGACTTTTGTTCACTGAAGGCTGCCTTCTAGAGGACTATTGCCACTGGCACCTGGCTGTTTCGGGATCTCTCTGGAAAGCCAAGTAGGTGACTGACTGTCACGTGTCAGCTCCTCAGTTTTCTCTTTCCTCTGCAGGAGGAAAAGACACGTTTCCAGAAAGTTCCTTCTCATCCCATTTCCCCCTGGCCCAGGTGTTAAGCACCGGGCACAGTGAAGCCCATCAAAGCAGAGGTGACAGCGGCCTGGGAATGACATCAGTACACAACATGGCTATGGTGATTGCTAATCCGGATTATCAATGTCACAGGATTTAGAATCACTATGGAAATGTGCCCCTAGTTGTGGCTGTGAGGATGTTTCTGAACGTGGATAGCATCATTCCTTTGGGTGGGGTCCCAAGCTAAATAAAACAGGGAAATTGTGCTGACCACAAGCAATCACCTCTGCTTCCTACAGTGGATGAAATATGACCGGCTGTTTTACTCTGCTTCTGACATGGCTTCCTCATCATGATGGATAACTGTGAGCTCAAGTTAAGGTTGTTCCCTAAGTTGCTTTTATCAGGTATTTGTTACAGAAACTCAAAAAGGAATTAACAGGGTAAAGGGATTCAAACACATATCACTCTGGCCCTTGAACATCCCTCTGTTATGTTACTTTCTCAGACATGCCTTCCTATAAAATCCCAGGGTACAGGTATTGAGGCTGCAACCAGACCCACTCGAGGCCCAGGCAGGGTGGGGCTCTGAGGCAGCTCACTGTCATTTGCTCCTTGTCATTTGATTGAGTGCAGGGTCTCATAAGAAACCCCAGAGGGTCATGGTGAGGCTTGCTCTCCAGGGGCATGGGCTGCCCTCCAAGGCTGTCCACAGCCTCCCCAGTAAAGCAAACTCCCGAAGCAGGCCTGTCTTAGTTAGGGTTTTACTGCTATGAACAGACCCCATGACCAAGACAACTTGTAGACAGCATTTAATTGTGGCTAGCTTACAGGTTCAGAGGTTCAGTCCATTATCATCAAGGTGGGAGCATGGCAGCATCCAGGCAGGCATGATACAGGCAGAGCTGAGAGTTCTACATCTTCATCTGAAGGCTGCTGGCAGCATACTCACTTCCAGGCAGCTAGGATGAGGGCCTTAAAGCCCACACGCACAGGGACACACCTACTCCAACAGGGCCACACCTTCTGCCCAGCTGCTGTGCTACTAAAAGAACTAGCTTATCTTTCCTGACCCTATGGCTGGATGACAGGACTGGAGTAACATCTCCATCAGGGCTATGGCAAGAAAAGTACTCACAAAGAGAAAGGGATTGGACCCATGTGAATTGCTGTGCCCCCCTCTCTGTTGAAGAGGACACTCTTTGGCTATACCATAGCTAGGGATGTACCCCTACGCCAACACACTCAGGACTGAGATGCTGAGTGGGCATACACAGGCTCCTGGTGGGGCATTCCCTATGCTGCTGTCTCCTTTTAGGTGTCCACAGCCACACACTACTGGGTACTCCTCCCTACCCTTTGGTTCAATTTCCTCCCAAAGCTAAACATCCTTAGTGTTCCAGGCAAGTGTTTAGAAAGGCCCCCTGAGCTGGGCAATGCTGGCACATGCCTTTAATCCTAGCACTTGGGAGGCAGAGGCAGGCAGATTTCTGAGTTCAAGGCCAGCCTGGTCTAGAGTGCATTCCAGGACAGCCAGGGTTATACAGAGGAACCCTGTCTCGGGAAAAAAAAGAAAAAAGAAAAAAAAAAAGAAAAAGAAAAGAAAAGAAAGAAACAAAGAAAGAAAGAAAAAGAAAAGAAAGATCCCTTGTCTGACATGGGTTCTGGCCTCAGATTGTAGGGGATTCTCCTCTGTCCTGGGACTGCTAAGCCTAAGATTTCATGAGTAACATCCTGCCTCTAAGGAATGCCTTCCTGTCATGCCTTCTTCTCAAAAATAAATTGTGACTCAGATATTGGTCAGGAGCCAAGGGCTCTCCTGTGTTCAGGGTAGGGTATCTGTCAATGCACTGCATATATACACATATAACACATGTGCACATTCATGCAAACATACAAACATACATGTGAATACCTACCACACATGAGCAAACACACCTGCACAATCCACAGGTGAGCACATACTTACAATGTACAACCACATTAATGCAACACATAGATACACCACTTATGTGTACTGTTTACACATGCCCCCAAAACATAATGTATAAGCAGACATGTGTGCACGTGTGTCCTCATACATGTACACTACCTAAATACACCAGACATGAGCACCTTTTGCTTTTGAAAAACATACCATACCACATCACAATGGCTTAAGGGACATATATACATACACACGTTATGCTTTTCTAAATAAGACCTGGTAGATTCCCTGCAAGCTCTTCCTTGGAGTCTGAGAAGCCACTGTGGGTCACTGATCTGACACTGGGCTCTGAACTCCATGCTCCTGAGTGGTCTTTTAAGGCCCAGAAGGGCAGTGCTGCCTGTAAGCATGTGTACTTTATGGTACAGTTTCTGACCAAAGTCTTGTCCTTCTGAGCTGTGTACACGTGACCAGTTGCTGCCTTATCCCCTGCTGATAGTGTGAGGGAGAGAGAAGATTAGTAAGGCTCAGTTCCTTATCAAGCAGGGGATTTGGGGGCCCTTTGAAGTGGCCTTTCTGAGTCCAGAGGCTTGTGTTTGGTGCCTGCTCCATGGCTGACACACTCACCTATAAATAATGGTGGTGACAGGTCTCCTGTCAGCACCCGCTGATGGACGGCTCCTTCTCCTGCCATTACAGCCTTGTGACTGTGGGAAAATTAATTTAAGTGGTAGTTAATTTCTAATGAATTCCATTCAAGCGGCTAATATGGTCCCTCGGTGTTATGGTAACCTTCACGGATCATTGCATTATGTAAATAAATTCTACTTTATGCTGGTTTATTAAAAAAAGAGAGTAAAGATTGGGAAGTCTGGGCAAGTCTCACACAGTCACACGAACAATCCACAATGGCTGGAAACTCTTTAAAGGGAGAATAAAAGTCACCCTGGAGCCTGTCCAAGAAGGGGGCAGCCACAGAGTGTTGGAATCGTCTATTTTTAGGGATCTGCATACGCATTTCTCCCTCCCCAAATCAATGTAGCTCACGTTGTATACCAAAAGGACAGTGAACTTGTCCTATACCTTAGGAAGTCTTGATTTTAACACCTAGATGAGTGATGTCTAGGCAAGGCTCATCCTAGATGTAGGTGGAAAGAGCTTGGCTTCAGGTCACACTTAACAGAAGAGTAAAGTGCCACCAGGAACCAGGCCTTGGCATCTCTGTGTAATGAATGTGTAGTGTATGGTTTGAGGTATGCAGTGTGTGGTTGTAGTGTGTAATGCATGTGGCATAAGTATGCCTGATGCAGCCTTGGGAAGAGCAGCAGACCATCTCTCCCTAGGGAGAGAGGGAGCCCAGTTCACAGCTCATAGATAGGAGACACACATGATCCTTCTGGCTGGCATACACAGAGGAGCTCTAAGCTCTTGACACTCTTGAAACCAGTGCAGCCTGAGTCTTCATTCCTACCCATGTTCAGGCCATTCCCGGTTTTCCTCTGCTCTACTCTTCAGCCCTTTCTTCATCATTCTTGGAAGCTGCTTAGCTTGGTGGCATATGTAGCACCAAATACCTCGATATCCTGATACTTTGTCCTGCCCTGCTATAGCTATTGGTGTCTCCTTACCTGGACATGCCTCTTTCACACAGATGATGCTGTCTTTTCTTCTTGGGGTCCTGCAGTACAGAATTCTTAAGACCATTCATTCTGTTTTCATCTAATACAATATTTAGACCACCCAGAGAAAGGTCCTTAAACCAGTATTTGCCATGATGGGTGGTGTAGCCTAACAGCAGATCTCATTCAGAGTCTCAGAGTCTTTTACAGCCATAGACAGTCTCCTAAAGCCTTCTTTGTCTGTTCCCTGTCACTGTACGAAGAGCTTCCTCAGTTCCTGGCCCTCTCTGCTTAAATAAGGAGTATTCGACCCTCAGCCATGGGCTGCAAGAACAGATATTGTTTAACATTGATAAGAAACAATGAAATTGAGTCACAAAACAAGTTATCTCATAATGTTATAAATACGTTTACAGGTTTGTATTAGGTCTCATTCATAGCTTTCTCTGGCCATGTGTAGCCTGCAGGCTGTAGAGGATTCTCAGGGACACTAGTGTCCTGCTGAGATGTCAGGGAGGCAACATGCTGAGGGGCTAGTAGGGAGCCAGGCTGATGAAGCATCAGGTCTGATAGGAGGGCACAAGTAGCTACTGTACTGGCTGGTTTTGTGTCAACTTGACACAGGCTGGAGTCATCACAGAGAAAGGAGCCTCCCTTGAGGAAATGCCTCCATGTGATCCAGCTGTAAGGCATTTTCTCAATTAATGATCAAGGGGAGAGGGCCCATTGTGGGTGGTGCCATCCCTGGGTTCTATAAGAAAGCCAGCTAAGCAAGCCAGGTGAAGCAAGCCAGTAAGTAACATCTCTCCATGGCCTCTGCATCAGCTCCTGCTTCCTGACTTGCTTGAGTTCCAGTCCTGACTTCCTTTGGTGATGAACAGGAATGTGGAAGTTTAAGCTGGATAAACCCTTTCCCCCCTAACTTGCTCCTTGGTCATGATGTTTTGTGCAAGAATAGAAACCCTGACTAAGACAGCTAGCGAGAAGCCTGTTTGTCTGAAGGTGCCAAAGGGAGGGCTGCTCTGGCCAGTATCCAGCACCCAGTACAGGCAGAGGGTTATTGACAGGCTATTGGTTTTCATTTGGTCCTTAGAGCCCACAAGATCCAGACAGAACATTATGAAGCTGTTCTAGGGAAAAGACCTAATGTAACTAATGTTTCTACACATCTTACTCAAAGAATTAAATGCTTCTGGGAAAACAAGGTCAGTAAATTAAGGCTTTAAAAATTTAAATTTAGGCGAAATACAGTATTTTAAGACTTAAATTTTTCATCATGACAAAGCAAAAATTAACCAACCAATGAAAGGAAGTAAAATGTGCTCCCATCAGACCCCTGAAGCATGTTTCTGCTGCACTCAGGATGCAAAGGCCTGGCGTGGCCACCTGCAAGTATTCCTGCTGACTGTAGGTATGAGGTCAGTGTAACTTTGATCCTAGTGGCTAGGGCAGGACTCGCTGACTCCATCCTGTCAGTGTGACCAATCAGAGGACTGGGATCTGGGGTCTCTTGAGCCTCCATGAACTGAAGAAGCAGACCTGACACTGGAATTCCAGAAGCCAGGTCCTAAGAAGTTATGTCTGCCCTTACTCCCTACTCATCCTGGAAGCTGGTGGGGCAGCTTGAATCTTCTGTGCTGTGAACAGCCTTGGAGGGTCACTGTCACTGGTACATAGTGCCATTTCCAGAAGACAGGACTACAGCTAGTGCCCTGAAGATCAGACAAACCACCTCAGAATTCTTTCCAATGACTCAAACCTGTGTACCATGAGAGTTGCCCAAGAGGTAAGCCTAGCATCTCCCACTTCTTTCAAATAGCCATGTGTATTTTCATATAGAAATCCTACCCCCACCCTGGCCCTGCCTGTGGCTAGAGGTTAGGGTTAATGAGAGTACTGGCTGGTTGTGTGTCAACGTGACACAAGCTGGAGTTATCACAGAGAAAGGAGCTTCAGTTGAAAAAATGCCTCCATGAGATCCAGGCGTAAGGCATTTTCTCAATTAGTGATCAAGAGGGGAGGGCCTCTTGTGGGTGGTACCATCCCTGGGCTGGTAGTCTTGGGCTCTATAAGAGAGCAAGCTGAGCAAGCCAGGGGAAGCAAGCCAGTAAGTAACATCCCTCCATGGCCTCTGCATCAGCTCCTGCTTCCTGACCTGCTTGAGTTCCAGTCCTGACTCCTTTGGTGATAAAGAGCAACTTGAAAGTGTAAGCTGAATAAACCCTTTCCTCCCCAACTTGCTTCTTGGTCATGTTTGTGCAGGAATAGAAGCCCTGACTAGGACAATGAGTTAGGCTATTCAAAGGTTTACTTATTTCTACTGGAAATGACTTCAACTGGAGAATCCTGGAAATTAAAGGATGACAAATGTCCCGTGATAGGTGATTTCTTCACCGTCTGTGAAACGAGCCAGTTCAAGCCAGATTAGATTATATTCAAGGCAGGTTTACTGGGAAGCGGCTCTTGGGTGGGCGAGTTCACTAACCACAAGGACGAAGGCCAGGGAAGTTGCCATGGGGAAAGTGGGGGAAGGAGAGAAAAAGAGAAAGGTGTGCCCTACATGGGGAGGGGGGAGGAGGAGGAGGAAGAGGAAAAAGAAAGAGAGCCCAAAATGTCTGGATTATATAGGGAGGAGCCTCTGGGGGAAAGGCAGCCCAGTCCCTAGGCTGGAAAGTTCAGGGTTGGGAACAGGGTATGCCAGGTAGGGACTGAGGGATGCTGGGAGAACCTGGAGGTCAGGTCTGCTTTGGTATATAAAATAAACACCTCAGTCCCTTGTCCTGGGGCCTGAAACCAAACATCCAGTATTACCAATACAGTGACGGGCACACACCAAGGATCTGCTGCATGCCACATTCTTTTGACATTATAGTTTTGAAACTTACAATGTTTCATCTTATAACCAGGGAACTGAGGCACCCAGAGCAGAATGTCACACAGCTGAAAATGGTGGAATTGGGATTCACATCTTAGCTATCCTATCACCAGTTATTGCCTCCCAAGTCCAAGAGGCAGGACTAAAGTGACCAACATGAGAAGGGTGCTTACAGCCAGGTCCATCCAGTCATCCTGGCCCATGGTCTTCTGCTGGCTAAGTGGGTTCCTGTTCCTCAATTCCTGCTAGCTGGACCCATCAGAGGCTTACTGCAGAGTTCAGGATTGTAAACCATCAGCATGTGACCTTGTGTGGATGATGAACCCGAGAACTTGCTTCACACATTTGCTAGGTCCTTCTCCTACTAAGGTGCCAACTGTTCTTCCTGTGTTCTCAGACTCTCTTCCAGGCTTCAGGTTCACATATATGCTTGTACACACCCTTCAAAATGCAACCAATCTTGGACTGAGCGTGGGGTCCCAGATGGAGCTGTTGGAGAAGGGACTGAAGGAGCTGAGGGAGTTTGCAGCCTCATGGAAGGAGCACCAGTGTCAATTGGTCAGGTCCCCTGGTGCTCCCGGAGTCTGGACCACCAACCAAAGAGGACCCATAGTGCTGGCCACAGATGTGGCAGAGGATGGCCTTGTTGGTCATCAGTGGGAGGAGAGGCCCTTGGGCTTGTGGGTGTTAGATGCCCCAGTATAGGGGAATGCCATGAAGGAAGACAGGAGTGGGTGGGTGGGTGGGGGAATACCCTCATAGAGACAGGGGAGGGGAAATGAGATAGGGGGTTTTCAAAGGGGAAACCTGCAAAGGGGAAAACATTTGAAATGTAAATAATCAAAAATAAATATGCAACTGATCACAGCACATGGTTTCTCTATCTCTCTTAAAAATACATTATTGCCAGGACCCCTCTTCTCAAAGCCCTGTCTGGAGGATCTCTGCTTACACCTTCATGCTTACCAACTACCAGACCTAAGCAGTGTACTTTCCAACAGCTATAGTAAGATCCTAGGAAAAGGCAATGGTCATCTCCTATAACTACCTACTGAAACTATCTCTGAATTCACAGCACTCCAAGAAAATGATATAGGGTACCAGTAGTTACCAGGTATCATTATTTACAGGGGACAGCAGGTGCACAGCACTCTACATCAGTCACTGGACCACAAGGCATGCTAAAGTTTGGCAGTCGGTAGACCACATCCGGTGAACCTGAAGCAGATTAATGGGACTCAGAACTACAAAAAGGCACAGTGCCAAAGACCTACTCCAGAAGCATAAACCCCAGGCCCGTTTTTTAATAGTGACAACTGCAAGCTTTGAAAAATCGCTGGTGTCCTAGTGCTCCCTGCAGAAACCATCGTGCTTTGTTACTTTCTTTGAACTGATAATGTACTAACTTCTGAAAGCATTAATTTGGTGGTATAAAGAACACGACTCCAGAGTGTAAGAAGAGTCATGACAAACATTTTTTTAACTGGTATCCAAAAGACATTTTTATGTAAACAAGGTTTTCCTTGAGCAAAGGTTGGGACAGTTGCTACACAAGAACATGATTTGTTTTTAGATTGGGATTGTTGTACACCCCACAGGAGCCTTCTGGCTCAGGCAGAAGCACTTATAATCTGCTGCATATGGTAACAAATGGCAGAGAGGCAGAGGCAGGAGGTTCTCTCCAAGTTTCAGGTCAACCAGGGTTACGAGCCAGACCTTGTCTCAAGAGATAAAGCTAGCTCTGTATTCCTGCTTCAAACACAGCTACAGGAACTGTAACAATCCTTGTCCGTGTGGGGAAAGCGGGTTCAACAAAACCCTAAGGCTTACGTTTATTTTTCTCCGATAAGGTGAAATGAATTTCCCAAGGACATTGCTTGAAGGCATGGGCTACATTTGTCGCTGTTTATGCTTGGGGTTGGTCTTACAGAGGACAAACCAGCGCCCACGCCTCTTCACCATGTAGCAGTCTTTACAGCGCTTCTTGATGACACCCTTGGTTTTGAAGCCCAGCGAGGGCTGCAGGGACAGCAAAGGACGGCCACAGAGAAGTGAGTGCACCTCTGCGCAGGGTTTGGCGCTTGGCAGCGTCCCTAACAGGAACGAGGAGAAGGCCCGGGGTTTCACCGCGAGGCGACTCAGGTGTAAGAACGGGTCCACCACCGAAGCCACCACGCTCCGTAAAAGCAGGGAGGCCATGCTGAGCCCAGACCTGGGGGTAGAGAAGCTTGGTCATCCGGTGCTGCACGTCAGACTATCCCTAGGCCCTCCCCTATTACGGTTACTTAAGAGGTCAGAGCACCCCCGCCAGGCTTGTACTCTGCGCTCCGCGTCCCCACGTGACCGGGCCTGAGCGTTCCCGGGAAGCCGCTGATTCCGGAGGCTCAGCCCAGCCATGGACCCCGCCCGCACTCCTGGACAGCAGCTCTGCCTGCCCCACGGAACCCGGGACCCACACCTGGGAAAGGGTGCCACCGGCGGAGACGTCTGCAGTAAACCTCGAGCGCTGGTTACCGAAGCTTCCGCGTCTGCGCAGTGGGGCGGGACATCACCGCCAGGAAGAAAGATGGCGTAGGGTCACGTGGGATTACGCGTGTCCTGCAGAGGAAGCCTGATGTGCATGCTTCCGGAGATAAAGCACTCCTTGTCTCTGTATTCTTTATTCAGAATCATGCACTCTAAGCTCTGCCTCTGCAGATGCTGGGACTACTGCGTATGGGAAAGACCCGTGCCCATGAGGAGAAGAAAAAAAAAGAAGACAAAAAAGCAGGCTTTGACTGTAAAAGAAACGGTCAAGAGTGAATATATTGGAAACAAAACAAAACCCAACATTCAGACAAAATGTACAGGTCATGTTTTCATGAAGTGACATTCTGGCACACATGGGTAAGGCCAGAAGAGCAAGTGCAGACACTGCTCTAGCTAGCCCGCAAACTGAAAAGCAACAAGGAATGTGGAAAAAGTTTGATAATGAACTCCCCACACTATCACTGACTTCTACAGTTAATTCCCACGTGTGTGTGTGTGTGTGTGTGTGTACAGTTAATTCCTATATATATGGCTTCTACATTTAATTCATATATATATATAAAATTTCAGGTGGTTCATAAGTCTATCCATCTAATTTTTTGTATAGCAAAGTAGGTTGACAGTAAGGCTACTATAGCCCTCTGTGGTTCCCAGTCTCACATGTCACACTAAGTTAACTCAGCCCATCTTAACACCTATGAGAATACCTTGATCCTAGAGTTCTATCACTTTAAAAATAATGTGGGTCAGAGAAATGGACTGGAAGTCACAACTGCTTGCCAGGCAAGCCTGCGGACCTCAGTTCAACCCCCCAAACTCACATGGAAAAAGAGACTGGCTTCCTCCAACTTTAGTATGTGCTCTGTGGTACCCGTGTGTGTGTGAACTCACATGTGTGTGAACACATACACAGGCAGGGGTTGTTAAGAGTTTTAAAAGTGACTTATCAGTACTGGAGAGATGGCTTAGTGGCTAAGAGCACTTGCTGTTCTTGCAGAGGACCATCATTCTGTTCCCAGCATCCACACAAATGCTCAAACGGTCTGTAACTCGACCAGTCAGGAGATTCTGTGCCCTTTTCTTGGTACCAGGTACCCACATGCATTGAGATATATAGAGAGAGGGAGAAAGAGACAAATCTGCAGAACAGGTGTGGTGACAGAAACCTGAAATCCCAGCACTCCAAAGGCTGAGGGAGGAAGATAGTGAGTGCTAGATTAACCTGGGTTACGGAGTTTAAGGCTAGCTCGGGCACCTTAGGTCCACATTTATTAAGGCAATTTCCAACTTTTCGAAGCCTTTGTCCTTGGGTCTATGGCACTCTCTGTTCACCCTTTCGTCTTCAGACCCACCTAGTCCTTGTGCTATGGCAGAGCACAGAAAGGTAGAGACAAGGTCATTGATCTCCAATCCTGGTCAAGAGATCCCAAAGAAACACATGCTAGCTTCTGGCACTTTCTCGGAATTAGTGACCCACCCCTGCTCTGAGTCTGGGGTCCCACCTGTCTACCTCTAAGCAATGTTGTTCTCTCTACTTTGGGGTTTGACAGTGTATGTTGTTCTGAGGAAGGTTCTGACTCAGATTCAAATGAGACAGGCAAGGCCAATACATTCTCCAGAGTTACAGACTGCGATTTGCATTAGGTCTCTCTACATGGCAGAGCTTTCCCAGGCTGCTTTTCCATGCTGGATAAACTCCCTTGCTGCCTAACTGGAAACTTTACTACCGCTGGTCAGAAATCTTCCTTTCCCACTCCAACATACACGGCCAGGAAAGTTGACTGCATGTACTGTTTCCTCTGATGAACAACTTATTTCTTTACTCAAAAACCAAAAACCCGGAAAATCTGCATTTTCTCCATTGCCATAAAAGTGCAAACAGCGCATCTTCAGTTTCCGTTCCCCACTGCCTTTGTCAGGCTAGTAACCTTTGAACACAGTCAACCCATAGCGCCTCGTCGCAGCCAGGTCCAGCACCTGCCCCGCCAGCCGCCTAGCCGCTCAGCCACAGAGTGAAATAAGTTCCACAAGTACTCCTCGTCGACTGCTGTGCGCCTGCGCCGGCGCTTTGTACGACGCGCGGAGTCAAGGGTCACCGGCAAGATGGCAGCGGCGCTGACCTTCCGCCGGCTGTTGGCTCTCCCCAGGGCTGCGCGGGGTTTCGGGGTGCGAGTGTCGCAGAGCGGGGAGAAGATCACGCATACCGGCCAGGTAACGGCCGCGCCCGCCATGCCTGGAACCCAAGACTGACGGTAGCAGGGAGAGTAGCAAGGTGTGCTTCTGCCCTACTGGGCTCACCTTGGGGTGCAGCCCGCTGCCCAGCTCTGATTTCCAGCTGGTGGCTTTCGGTTGGGACTTGGACCTACTTATTCTTTAGGCCACATCTTTAAATTTAGTTCCCAGTTTTAACAATGGTTGTATTTTGGACCTGGGACTAGGGACTGAGGTGCATATTTTACATATCAAAGCAGACCTGGCATCCAGGTTCTCCCAGCATTCCTCACTCCCTACCTGGTATACCCTGGCCCAAACCCTGAATTTTCCAGCCCAGGGGCTGGACTGCCCTTCCCCCAGAGGCTCCTCCCTATATAATCTAGACATTTTGGTTTCTCCCGCCCTGTCTTTTCTCCTCTCCTTGAGCACACACCCTTTCTCTTTCTCCAGCTCCTCTCCCATCCCCATGGTGACTTCCCTGGCCTCGATCCTTGGGAGCAGCTTCCCAATAAACCTGCCTTTAATATGGTCTAATCTGGCTTGAATTGGCTCATTTCACCTGTGGAGAAATAACCTACCAATAGTGTAAAAAGCAACCCTAGTGTTCAGTACAGTGCTGGACCAAAAAATGGGAAGCTGCGTCTGCTGAAATGAAATCTCGCCTATTGGAGTCGGCTACTTGTGAAGGCAGGAGCGTTGTCTCCAGTCTGCGCCCACTCTGCCTCTTAGTGGGTCCCTCTCCTCATCAATGGGTGTAGGCCAAGGGGAACATCGTTCTGTAGTATTTTCGGTCAATATTATGCAACTTCATTTAGAATTTGACTGGAAAAATAATAAATGGTCCTCTTTTTTTTTTGCAGGTGTATGATGAAAAAGACTACAGGAGGATTCGTTTTGTAGATCGTCAGAAAGAGGTAAATGAAAGGTGTAAGAATTCATAAAACAGGCTGAGCGACTCTACTGTCTGAAGTGTATTGAATACTAATAGACCACAATGAATTCTGCACCCATCTTGGGTGGTAGAGTGTAATGAAAACACAGGCACAATTGAGGTATGGCATATAATTGCCTTCAAGCTCTGTATAAGGTGTAAAGAAACAAGTGGATTTCATGTTTATACTTGGGCCCATCTTTGAGGTAGTTCGTGTACCTCAGGTATTTGATCGTGGAGGTAGCTCAAACATCAGATATCAGGTACTTGAAGATATGCAAATATCCTCGTTGCTGGTCCCAGGCTCCTCATGGAAGTGGTGCTTTAAGTGTGCCAGCTTGACATGAAAGAGCTAAAGAAATTCTCACATATCACAACCACCCTAGAAAACCCAGAGTCCTAAATATAAATTGTGTCAACTTTTTCTCCCCTCCTCTCAGATGACAGAGGGTTTTAGAACAGTAGTTCAGATTTTCATCAGCATAATCTTGTTTCCAGTAAGGTACTTGTCATAGCAAAGCGGCCTAAGGACAAAAGGGTTTCATTTTATAACTCTCAGGTCATATTCCTCAGGGAAGTCAGGGCAGAAACTTGAGGCAGGGACTGAAGCAGAGGCCATGGAAGAGTGCTGCTCACTGGCTTTCTCTCCATGTTTTGCTCAGCCTGTTTTCTTATGGCATCTAGGACCACCATTCAGTCCAGGGGTGGCACTGCCCACAGTGAGCTAGGCCCTCCCACATCAATTAGCCAAGAAAATACCCCACAGATCTGCATCAGGTGAATCATGTGGAGGCATTTTCTCAATTAAACGTTCTTCCCAGATGACCCTGGAGTACTTCAAGTTGACATAAAACTAGCTAGTACAATATCTGTTAGAGTAAAGGAAGACATACTGCTAAAATTCTTCTGATGACTTTTTTGAGGTAAGATTTTTGTAGTTTTCATCAAATTAATTGTGCTATGCTCTCCCAGGGGTAACCAGTAGATTCAGTCTCCCACACGGGGAAAGGTCATTTAGTTCAGACACATGTAACTATCCTGCTAGGGAAAGAATAGAAGACTGATCTCCTCTGCCTATGTAGCCTAAGTAAGTACCTTTGTAGCATTTGTGTGTGCAGCTCCTGGTTTTTCCTTGTAATAAAGTAGTTCATAGTCTGTCCTCTGTAGTTCCAGAATTGCTTGGCCTTCCATGTCTGCCTTCAGTCACGCTCTTTACCTCTACAGTCAACTTGGTTTTTTTCTTTTTTGTTTGTTTGTTTGTTTGTTCTACCATACCCTAGCTCAGAGTTCCCCTGCCCTCTCTGATCTTGACTACATTGTCCCAGCGTCTAGTTTTTGAGTTCTATGTAGCAGACCCACTTGCTATACATTGGTTATCTGTGAGGTCACATTTTCAAGTTTCAGCCAGAATCCTGTTGTACCTAATGAATAAGAAAAGAGGCACATTGTATTTCCCCTTGCTTATACTGCTTGGATGTAAGAAGGATACTGAAGTCCACTCCAGGTTCAGTGAAAGAATGCTGGGATTTTAATGTCTGCCAAGAGAGGGAGGGATGGAGGGAGGGAGGGGAGAGGATGTGAATGTGCCTGTGCGTGTGTGCATGTGTGAGTGCGGTGTGTTTGTGTTAAGTGGGTGGAAGTCAGTGAACTTACCTGCTAACACAGTCTCAGGATGAATAGCATAGACTGCTACCTTTCAAGTTCAGTTTTCTTATTTGTAACTTTGAGTGTTTTTCATAGTATTTGTCACTGTAGGTGTCCAGGAGATGGATTGCTTTGGGAGTAGCAACCTCTGCTAGTAGCAAGGCAGGACATACCTCTGTTTACTTTTAAGTGCTGCTGTATTCCTCATTATTGTAGCCTTTGCAGGGGCTCCTGCCCTACTGTCTTTCAGTGTGGTGGCAGACACCTGCTGCGTACAACCCCCTGCTGTGCACACCTCCGGCCTTCAGTCCTCCTGTGGTGTTGTGTATCAACAAGCACTAGTGTTGAGAACAGGAAAATTGATACACTATCATGATAGTTATTTTCTCAGCTAACTGTGCAAATGGGACGTCAGAAGTTGGATACTAATGCATATTGAGAGGATGGGCAGGCTCAATGGCTATTATTTTGCAGTTTGCTCCTGGAGATGGGGAGGTCTGCCCCAGCAGAGGTGCCAGCGGGTGTCCTGGGCATTAACAGATGCTGTTAATTGAGGGTGCAGCTGGACTCCACATCCTCACTTTGCAAGTGTCTTGTGGCAGGGCTGTGGGTCAAGCAGCTGTGGAACAGATGTGTCCTGAAGTCCTGAGCATGGTCTCCAGCTTCATTGTCTTTGTGGTTTCTGGCTAGCCTGGTAGAGGGTCACAGGGAATAAAGGTAAACATAATAAAGGAGACAGTAAAGCCAGTGTGGTTGAACAGAAGCACTGTGCCAGCAGGGAGCTGGCCTGGTCCTGTGGTGGTACTCACTGGTGTGCTGATGCCTTGTCCTCGTACGGCACTGTCTGTCTGGGTGCATATTTCTGTGGTGAACACTTGTTTTCTGGGTGATAAGGAGGCATCTGCTCAGGCATTCTTTCTTTAAACACAGATTCCCTGTTCATGGGTAGTTTAAAATATTTATTTATATTAGTCTTAGCATTTTTTATCCTTTTGGCAGTGCTGGGGGTGGAACTTAGGCACCACATGTACCAGATAAGTGTTGGGCCTCTGAACCATACCCATAAGAGACTACCACTAGCCCTGTGTCTGCAGAAGAAGGTGCAAGTCTCATATACACTCTTCGTGATGGCTGTGCCTGGCTTTACAGAGCTGGTGAACCATCTTGGAACCTGAGTACTTACTCAGCTCATCATTTTCAGAGGGCTCCCCCAGATGCTGCAATTCTGTACTGCACAGAAGTGTGTGGTTTCTCTCTTCTGAACATTTTTTGATTTGTTTTCTTCTATTTCTAGTCTGAGTTTTATTGGTCATAGGTTAGGAAATGATCTGTATCTGAGTTTGATTGGAGAACTGTGGATGTCAGGATACTGGGCAGTTGGACCATCTCTGCTAGAAGGCTGGGAAGCGTTGGGAGGATCCTGGCCAGCTGTGACCTGAGGGTTTCGGTGCCCACATGAGACTCAGGATCTGGGTATTCAGTGCATCTTCATTCTGCGACGATGTATCAGTGCTTCTTACCTTGTAAAAAAAGGGTCAGAACTCAGGCCTGATATCCTGGGAGTCCTGAGTGAGGAAGAGGCAGAACAGTTGTTACTTGATTGTCAGGCATGTACTGACTATAGTATAGTCCCCTCGAGGGGTGTGGTGACAGCAATCTTTCCCACAGTTGAGGACTTTTTGCATCTCTGGTGTCATACTCTGGGCTACCAGGCTATTATGTTTCTCTCTGCAGGAGCTCAGGTCTTCAAATCTGGGGCTGGTGGGCACCCAGTAGTCACAGACAAAGAAAACACAGAAGGTCAGGGAGCCCTGGCTTCTCTGAGCTGCTGCTGCCTCAGCTCCTTAGAAGGCAGGTGTCACTTAACAGTTTGAAAGTAAGCTTTTGGGTGAAATATAGGACACTTGAGATGGGGTCTGTTGTGCACATCTCTGTGTCGATTTTCTGTTGTCAAGGTTGAAAAACAGACTTCCCTAAGGGACAGACTCCTCAGAGTCATGACCATAAAGTAACCTGAATGCCTGTCAGAAATGCTGGTGATAAGTCGGGATCTCAGAGGACAGTGTTTATTAATAAATTCATGGCCCCCACCTGGAGCCAGTGGTGTAACTTCTCTCCAAGGCAGCTGCAAATATCAACAGCCCAGGACAGAGCTGAAAGTCATACAGCAGCGTGGAGGCTGCTGTGGGCACTACTCCACCTGTGCCTGTGATTTACAGGCTACACACACATGTACACATAGTGTTTGAATGATAATTGACCCAAGCTTTGAGTTTATTTACTATGATCGCCTTCCACTCAGGGAGCTCCCATCTCCCAGCAGTGCGTAGTTATCCGGGTGTCATGCAGCCTCGAGTGTACATTGGTCTTGTGTGTGTGTATTTCATAACATCCTGTTTATCTTTAGTAATTCCGTCCTAGTTTGAAATAAAGGAATATACTCTGTAGGAAACCAGACTATAGACAAATGAACTAGACCCCAAGTGTCCTTCTGCTAAGCCAGCTGGCCACTGAGAAGAAAATGAAAGGTTGGCTCTCAAGTTTCACTTCACTCCTGTGTAAAGGACACACGTCACAGTCACAGTGTTGAACAGCTTCGGTACTGTGACAGTCCATGCCAGTTCTTCCTGTTGGCTTTCTCCGGTGCCCCGACAGTTCTTTCCTCCCCCTTGTCTCAGGTGGAAGAAGCAGGGCAGAGCCTGGCTGAGCACAGTGTGCACTTGATGTGTGGTTGGGGTGTTTACCACCCGGGTTCTTTGTATTCCTTCCCTGAGCCACGTTCCAAGGAGCAGATGTTAATCATGAAAAGCCAGGGCTGCCCTGGAGTAGTGATTAAATGACAGGAGGGCAGGCACCTGTCAGTCACCAGAGTGGAGGTGTCAGCTGTCCTTCCCACAAGGAGACGGCCAGGCATCACAACTACCCTGATGGATTCCTGTGAGTTTGTTAGTGCAGCCTTTGTGACATGCTGTCACCTCTGCAGACTCATAGGATTTACACCGTGGGGCTTTACTTGTATGGTTGCTGCCTTTGCCACGGAGTGCATAGAACAGACAGTCTTTCCTAGCTGTTCTAGATGCTTGTGTCAAGGAGTGCCTAACTGTCACAGGGGACTGTGATCACAAAGGACTGTTCATGGGGGACTGTTATTGCAGAGTATTGTGTTCATGGGGCACTGCTCACAGGGGACGGTGTTATGGAGGACTTGATAGGCTACTGTCTTCACAGAGGACTGTGTTCGTGGGGACTGTATATGGGGAGCAGAGAATATTGAATCACTACTGGAGAATATGCCTAATGCCCTTTGCTGCAGCACACATCCATTTCCAGTGTCTTCCATAATGTTTACAGAGATGAGCCACAAAGGGAGGCTGCACTAAGGGGTAATCTATAATTGATAATGTGCCCTAAGCATATATAAGCCTTCTGGGAATATACATGTTTCTATGAGTGTGGGTCTCAGGGATCTGGTGAGAGGGGCCAGTGTCCTATCTTTATGGCAGTGATGTCTCCCCTGCACTCCCTTCTAAGCCAGATTTGTAGCTGTCACATCAAGTTTCACATTCCCCCAGCCTGTGGGTTGTGATCTGACTGTACTGCAGAGAGTGGTATTATGGCTCCTTGTCTGAATCCCGGAACGTGCAGGGGCTGAGCAGCCTCTGGTTCCAGAAGTGGGTGGCTTTTTGTGCTGCATCTTAAGGCCACTCTGGTAAGGTTCAAGATGGGAAATGCTGAATGGCATAGACCTTTCAGATATACTTTTAGAGGATAGCTCACAGGTCCAGCATGTGTGAAGTGATACAGGGTCTTGCTTATAGGCCCGATATGCATGAAGACCTGATAGGCAAAAGACATGAGGTCTTTAACGGGCCTGCCATGTCTAAAGGGATGTGGGGTCCTCTCACTGTCCTAGCATGTGTGAAGGGATTTGGGGTCTGCTCACAGGCCTGGTGTGTATAAAGGTTGTGTGTGCATAGTCAGAACAGTTTTTAGCATGTAGATATTGTACAGTTCTCTCACTGTGCATGTAAAGTTGTTGGGACTCCAGTGTTCAGTTTTGGAGTATTATCTCCTTCTCATCTTGGTGGTAGGCTATGAGGCAGTCTGGTGCAGCCATAGCCCTGTCTAGTCTCTGAGCTTTGCCCCTGTGAGTTTCATGCAAGGATGTTTGAGTCATTTTGAAAAATGAGAAAGCTATTGTACTGGATGTTTTTGTGTCAACTTGACACAAGCTAGAGTTATCACAGAGAAAGGAGTTTCAATTGAGAAAATGCCTCCATGAGATCCAGCTGTAAGGCATTTTCTCAATTAGTGATCAAGGATGGGAGGGCCCCTTGTGGGTGGTACCATCCCTGGGTTGGTCCAAGTCTTGGGCTCTATAAGAAAGCCAGCTGAGCTGGGCAGTGGTGGTGCATGCCTTTAATCCCAGCACTTGGGAGGCAGAGGCAGGTGGATTTCTGAGTTCGAGACCAGCCTGGTCTACAGAGTGAGTTCCAGGACAGCCAGGGTTATACAGAGAAACCCTGTCTTGAAAAACCAAAAAAAAAAAAAAAAAAAAGGCAAGCCAGCTGAGCAAGCCAGGAGAAGCAAGCCAGTAAGGAACATCCCTCTAAAGCCTCTGCATCAGCTCCTGCTCCTTGACCTGCTTGAGTTCCAGTCCTGACTTCCTTTGGTGATGAACAGCAATGTGGAAATGTAAGCTGAATAAACCCTTTTCTCCCCAACTTGCTTCTTGGTCGTGATGTTTGTGCAGGAATAGAAACCCTGACTAAGACAGCTATGAAATGGAAGGAAAGTGCTCAGAGTAAAATCTCAACTGTGTGAGAAACCGAGTAAGAGAGATGCTGGTCATTCACTGCTCAGTAATCCATCTGATTCATGGAGAGAATGCAATAGAGATATGAGTGGCCAGAGGGAAGAGTAATTAATTGGTGAGGCATACGTAAGCATCATTAAGTGACCACACCACTTATCTTTGCAGATAAATTGGAAAATTTAACAAATGGATAATTCTGTAGGAAAATAGTTTACCAACACTGACCTCAGAAATGTAGGACTAAGTCAGATCAGTATCTATAAAGAAGCAAAGTGTTGACATGTTCACTTAGCACCAGTCTCTGATGGTTTCATAGGTGGATTCTCTCAGAGTGATCCAGTACTTCTTGCTTTATTTATGAATAGACAGCATGGAGAAAGCTTTGAGATGCTTGTCTAGTGCACACAGACAATGCTACAGTGGCAGCTGGTGTTGACAAACATGGAGTCCTGAGGGCACATGACCCCAGCAGTGAGTGACTCTGAGAATCAAATTTAAGAACACTCTAGTTACAAAGAGAGAGGGGTGTGGGGACATTTAGGGCCACAGACCACAGCAAGAGCCACCATAGAGCCACCATAGCTTCTTCCTCCTGGGCCTGGGAAACATGGACGCTGGTCACTGGTCAGAGTGGAGTGGGATGGGGCTTTTGTAAACTAGACAGGCCTGTTATGCTGTTTCACCTGTGTCCCATTATTGTTACTGAGATCACAGTCTGAGGAAATGTACATGGCAATGTATAGAGAGGCCCAGGCAGAGTGGTCACCTGTTCTCTGTTGTGTCTGGGAGAAGTGTGAGTGTGTGTGGGGAGAGATGGTATGAGACAGAGTAGGGGACACAAAATGAGGTCAAGTCTCAGTAGTTACTGGATCCAAGTAAGGGATGAAGGGAGAATTCATCCTGTTCCAAGTCTGAAAGTTTGGGATAATATTCCATTGCAGGGTAAGGGTATGTGCCTGCCTGTGTTTAGTTGACTCTGTTGTGTTTTGAAGGATGCCATTGCTCATTTGACTTCATGGATTTGGGTGGGTGCTGTGCACATAAGTTGTGTGAAATTACAAAGATTTTGTGTTTGTCTGTTTCTTCTCTTTCCTCATTCTAGGTGAATGAGAACTTTGCCATTGATTTGATAGCACAACAGCCTGTGAGTGAGGTGGACCACCGTATCATAGCCTGTGACGGAGGGGGTGGTGCCCTGGGCCACCCCAAGGTGTACATAAACTTGGTATGGAGTTAAGCAGCTTGCTGTTTCTTGGTGCTCACAGCCATAGCTCAACGTTCAGCCTGCCTTGTGTTTTCTTCATGGGAATTTCTAGTTGACAGTGTATTTCTGTTTTAACCTGATTCTCAGTGTGCTGTCTAATTGGAATTTTGAGGTAAAATATAAAAGTATGAGATATGTCCTTTTGAAATTTTTCAGGACAAAGAAACAAAAACGGGAACGTGTGGCTACTGTGGCCTGCAGTTCAAGCAGCACCATCACTAGTGTGGGCTGTGTCCTGGTCCTCTGACTCCTGTGGAGCATCTCCACACTTGGTGTTCTGGTGAGGTCACTGCTCTGTGAATGGTATCCCTTGTTATGAATAAAGGATGCTCCCACCATGGACAGTGAGATGTTTCTTCCTTTCATAGTGTTACATAGCAAACATGAGCAGGAGCAGCTTTGCTTCCGGAGCAGCCTCCTATCCAGTGCTGGCTGTGAAGTGTGGGCACCAGGTGCTCGAGCAGCTGGATCACCAGGGAAGGGCCCAGCAGCTGCCAGTTAGGAAATCAACCCACTCCAGTCCCCAACATCTCATTTAAAGGAAAACAAGCCAAACGTGACAAAAGCTTAAAGTGGAACTGTGTCTTAGTACCTGACAGTGTGCTCACGTCCCAGATTGCCGCTGATGTGGGCGAGAACTCAAGGATATGGGAAACTCAAAGGAGGACATGCCACAAGACAGGACACTCAGGCACGAGAAAGGGCACAGCTAGTTCTGATTTTTAAAAGGCTTGGTTGGGAGAAAAAAAATGTTAGGGTGTAAATGCCTTCTTAGGTGTCTGGGAGTGAGTGGGGGTGGGGGTG
>JADRCH010000154.1:916912-1023986 GCA_019843965.1 Rhynchomys soricoides | reverse complement strand
CTCTGTACACCTGCAAAAGCTCCATTCATGGTCTCTTGCTCTCTGTATACCCTCAGGAGCCCCATTCATAGTCTCTTATTCTATGCACACAGACCAGTCATGCGTTTTTATGTTAATTGCCATTTACTGAAAAATGAAGATTCTCCAAAGAGGGTTGGGAGGTGCACAAATCTATGGGAATAAAGATAAGTACCTGGGGCCATTTTAATGTGTCCATTTAGTGGATGAAGAGTAGTAGCTTCTCCTCTAGAGTCTGTAACCTACCCAACCACATATTCTTGGCCCAGTTAATGGTGTCAGGTATAAATTCCTTCTGTGTAATGGGCCTTAAATTTAATCAGAAGGTAGTTGGTTACCCCTGTAACATTTTGCCCCTGTTGTAAGGGACACAACCTGCCAAGCCACAGGGTTCACAGATGGGTAAGATTCTCGATGAAGTCTCCCCTGGCAGCATGCACAGCACCTTCTAGCACTATGAACGCTGTCAAGTAGGGACAATGCTTCCAGGTTAGTAGCAGCAAATTTCTCCACACTCTATGGCTGATAGGTATGATGTCTTTAGTAATAGGGTCTTAACATTAAGTTCTGTATAATAATTAAGAACAGTGCTAATAACCTGTAATATTTTGGGAATTGTTATGTTATGGGACCTCATGGACAACAACTTGAAAAGAGGTGATCCATACCTGGCACTAGGCTTTTTATTTGTTATCTATGGTATCTGAGAGAAGCATTGTCCTCCCACGTTAAGGAATTCCAGTCAAACTCATGTGTGTGTGTGTGAGTGTGTGTGTGTGTGTGTGTGTGTGTGTGTGTGTAGGAAGTCTCTACAGTTTCTTTCAAAGGATTTTTCATATTAATTATTTTTCCCTGTATTCTGTTCTTACTGTGGTATCTTAGTGTTCTTTTGATGTAATGAGACAATATGATCACAGCAACTCTTATAAACGAAAGCATTTAATTGTGGCTTGCTTGCAGTTTCAGAGGTTTGGTCCATTGTCATCATGGTGGGGGCACGGCTGGATGAAATTAAAAAGGAAAGGGTATAACTGGTTCCGAGTTCACACCAGATGAATGAATGAAATAAGAGGGGAGGACACGGCTGCTCCGAGGTGTGGTGGAGTAGAAATTTTATTACAGATAAAAGGGAGGCCATGGCCAGACACAGGGACATCTGGGAGAGTTCAGAGTGTCCATGACCCAAGCCATGTGAGGAGAGAGAAGAGGGGAGAGTCAGATCAAGAGGCCAGAAAGGTAAAGTAGATGAAAAAAGACCAGATAGCCAAAACATCTGGATTATGTAGGAAGGGCAGCCCAGACCCAGGGCTGGGGGAGTTTAGGGTAGGGAGCGGAGCATGCCAGCCAGGAGGGCCCTGTACCAGGTAGGGACTGAAGGGTGCTGGGGGAGTCTGGAGGCCAGGTCTGCTTTGGCACATTAAATAGACACCTCAGCTGTTTGTTCTGGGTTTGAGACCTAACAGAGAACTAGCTGAATGTTCTACATCCCAGGCTGCAGGTAGGGAGAGACTCTGGGACTGGCTTGAGCTTTTGACACCCCAAAGCCCACCCCCATGACACACTTCCTTCAACAAGGCCACACCTCCCAGTCTCTCTGAAGTGGTGCCATTTCCTGAGTGAGCCTATAGGGGCCATTCTCATTCAAACCACCTGCCTGGACTCCAACCCCCTGCCCCCACTTGAGGATTCTTGCTCCATTGTTCCCTTTTCCCACTTCATAGCACCCATGTTCTACCCCCATCTCTTGAATCTCCCCCTGTACATGGCCCCTTAACTATTTTCTGAAGAGTCAGTCCACACATGAGAGGAAATGTGACATTTGTCTTCCTGGGTCTGGGTCACCACACTCAGGATGATTGTTTCTAGCTCCATCCGTTTACTGTGAATTTTGTAATTTTGTTTTCTTTACAGCTGGATAAAATTCATTTGTGTAAATGTGTCATCTTCTCATTATCCACTCTTCAGTTAAAGAACACATAGGCTGTTTCCATTTCCTGGCTATTGTGAATACAGCAGCAATGAACAGGAATAAGGGAGTGTCTCTGTAGTAGATTAGAGTCCTTTGGGAATATGTCCAAGAGTGATGCACCTGGTTTTTATGGTAGATCTCGGTCTCAATGTTTGAGGAACATGCACGCTTCACACCCCATAAACTGTCTCAGGGTTGAGCATGTATTACCTTACGGGGCTGGTGTTGGTGTTAGAAATGAACAGTAATTTCAGGGATATGAGGAAGATAAATGTAAACCATGGGGTTTCTCAGGGCTCTGCAGAGGATAAGGACTGGTCCTCAGGTGGTGAGCGAAAAGTTGTCTTGGCAGGGCAGCAGCTTCCAGCTCCTAGATAGCAGACCCCAGCCCTGGACAAGGGACGGGATCTGAGATCAGGGGATGCTTCTCCAAGAATGTAAGGTGGGTGCTGAGCAGGATGCTTTAGATGCTGTTCCCATCCTCTTCCACCACACAGAAAACTCTGGAAAACATCATCAGTTGTGGGATATGGTGCAAAGACAGGAATGTGGACTAATGTTTCCCAGAGTGACCTGTTGCCTGGATACCCCAGCTTCCAGGTACAGGCCTTGATCCTTCCCCACCGGTCCCTGCAGGGAGCAGTTGTCCGCAGTTGTCCTTGGTTAGGTCAAGGGTGGCTCTGGGCTGAGGCCAGGACTCAGGCCTAGCTGGCTCCTGCCTGTCCACCAGAGGGCAGTAGTGCACAGCTGTCCTCCTGGTCTCAGTAACAGGGACCCCAGAGGCTGGAGTGCTGGGTCCAAGTCCTTGGAGATGACCACACCTGACATTGTACTGAGGCCCGGAGTCTGTAGATGACACTGCTTTTGAACTCTGCTCTTGGGAACATTAGCAGATATTTGGAAAGATATCTAAAAGCCGAGGGAAGCAAGGCTCTGTCTCCCCAAAGCAGGTGCGGCCTCTCAGGGAGGCCCTCCTCCAACATGATAGGCCTAAGGGAAGCCCTTCAAATGTAGAACGAGCCAGTGTTTGAGTTCTCACCCCTGAGCAGTGCCTTGATTGTGCCCAGCTGAGGGTATGTCCAGCTTGGTGTGTGGGTGGCAGCGTCCCTTGTGGAAGAGGGGGCACTGAGCCCTCTAGCAGCTGTGTCTTCCCAACCTTTGAGCTCCAGCACTTCCTCCTCCAGGTTGCCATGAAAACGGCCTGTTACTGCACCAAGGAGGTGATCAGTGAGGCTGCAGACCCCAGTGACAGCCAGCAAGGCCTGCTGGCCACGGAGACAGAAGACAGCTCACAGGGACGGGGGCTTGAGAGTTCGGAACAGAACGGCACTTCTGTGCTCACACTTGCTTCCCCTCTCCTCGGGGGCCATTCTAGTATTACAGTGCTAATCCACCAGACACGGGGGATTTTAAATTTCATTTTTGTGCAGTTATTTAAAGTTTAAACTGATAATGTCTAACCCAATTAAATTCCAGTCAATCGTGCTCTAAATGCACTAAGTCTTGTGAAATATGAATGAGGTGTCTCCCGCGCTCCTTAACGACTTAATCTGCGTGCTGAGTCTCCGCTCCTGGGATTACTGTGTCAAAGCTAGGAATGAAGCAAACGAGAGACAGGATGGGGACTCGAAGGTCACGCTGGAACCTTCTTACTGGCCTTGCTCACTGGGGTATCTGGCACATTCAGAATTCAGAGCTTATGGTGGAAGAGCACCCACTTAAGTCCAGTTGCCAAGATGAGGGCACACTTTGGGAGTGGCCTTCAAAGGCAGCTGACCACACTGGGTGTCTCCCCACCCTCACCACATCGAACCTGGCCTCCCACTCTGTACTTTGTATGGGAGTGCTAACAACCACTGGTGTTGACTGTGGGCTCTGTTTTCCTGTGTTATTCTCAGAAATCCTGGCTCATGGCTGACAGGGTGTTAAAGCTGCCTTCCATTGGATGCCTGCATCAACCCAGCAATACCACCATAACAACAGAAGCTGCCATGGTTTATGTGTTCCCATACCCAGTTTCATGTTGGAATCCAGACTCTTGTGTGGTGTTGGGGCCTGGAGCTTTGGGACTTAAAGGAGCTGTGAGAGTAGAGGCTCACAAATGGCACAGGGAAGCTACCCTGTCCTTTCTAGGATTGACTTCTCTTGAGAGGTGAGCCTTGGCTCTGTCTTGGGGCTCTTTCCAAAGAGTCTGTGATCAGTGGTTGTCCACCATGACACCAGAAGAGGCTGAGATTTCAGAACATCCCTGGCTACATAGAGAGTCATAATACAGAATGATGGTCCTCAATGGGGCTGCTGTGTTTTTAGAAACTGATTCAGAGTCTTCAGATCAGTAGCCTAAGACCAGGAGAAAAAGACAAAAAGAAAACCAAAAACAGCAAACCTTTTAGGAGCAGAATAAAACAGCACCTTTAAGACATGTTCACACTAGAGGCTTGCCATTCAAAACCTAGTGATCAAAGGCAAACTGAGTCCCTTCTGGGTCTTTCCTGCCTGGTAACCTGCTCAGGTTCTATGGTTAGTTCCACCTGTTAGTTCAACTGCCTTGGCTGTGTTTGCGAACACCAGCCAGGTGGGCTCATTGGCACCTGGTGCAGGGTGGAACAAGGTCATTGGTCCCCACTGAAGTTTGGCCAGAACTAGAGTGAGCAGGTAAGATGGAGATCAGACAAATCAGTCAGCAGACAGGTAGGACCCATGACTGTGTATCTGCTTACCATAGAACTTATGAATTTGATCCTATGAGATGGGGATCAGCCAGTGTGGGGGAGGGCCCAGGCTGTTACCACTAAACCTTTAGAAATATAGGAAGCTCAGTTTCCATTGCAAGTAAGATGTCTCTGCTAAGTGTCAGGAATAGCTTGGAGTTGGGCAGAGCAGTGTTCATATAGAAGATATGGAAGTGGAAGCAAAGGCGGATTCTGTGAGGTCTGTGGGGCAGGAATGTGGTGCATTTTCAGCAGCAGGAAGGACTGTCTTCTTCCTAGCTGGATTATAGCTGTCAGTGTAACAACTTCATTGAGAAACAATCCATGCCATCAAATCCACAAAGAAGACATTTAAGGCAAATAATGCAATAGTCTGGTAGTTATGTTACTTTTTGAAACTGTGGTTAAATATAAGCATGAAATTTTCCATTTAATCATTTATCCTAGGGTTCTGGGGATTGAACCTAGTGCCTTGTGCATGCCAGGCAAACATGCTACCACTGGGCTAGAGTCCAGCCCCAGACTTCACCCTGTAACCACTTTTAAGTGTTAAATTTCATGGCACTATGGACACAGTGTACAACTATTATCATTGCCCATCTACAAAATACTCTCTGCCACCAAGAGACAAAAATCTTCCTTCTCCCAGCCCCTGGTTCTCCCACTGAACCTTCTGTCTCCACAGGTTTGCTGACTCCAGGGAGTCACAGGGTTCATTTACTGTTTGCCTTTTGCTACTAGCTAATGTATGGACCAAAATATCTCCCAGTACCACTGTGTTGGGACACGAGTCAGAACATCCCTTCTTTTCAAGGCTAAATAACACTCTGCATCATGGTTGTAGATCTCTTGTCTGTCATCCTCAAGTGTGCCTGGTTATCCCCACCTTGTGTGTCCATGAAGGCTGCTGCTATGACTTTGGGTGGGTAGTGTTTCTTCCCTGTCCTCCATTCCCTTAGGTAGGTGTCTAACAATGGAATTGCTGTGTTCTATGCAGAGCCTATGCTTAGTCCTTTTATTGGTTATTTAATATTCCGCTTTGGGGGGCACAGAGCACCTACAGTTGCACTCCAGAGCTGGGGACCCTATCTAGGAGCTGGAATCTGGGATTCTCCTCTGCCCTGACTAGGCTCTTGCCTGGTCAAGGTCTACTAGGACAACAGATGGGAGAGGCATGTAGGGAGAAGTCAGGTGAGCCTCATATAGGCTCCGTGTCCAGCTGGTTCCATCCAGCTTTGCTGACCACTATCCAACACTGCTGAGCAATCAGGACTACCATTCTACTACCACTGCCTGTCACCATCCCATGACCCACCACCCTACACATTCCACTACCACCTGCTGTTGTCCCCCTTTGTCTACCTGAACCACCGCCTATCATCGCCTTCTACCACCTGCCGACACCCACCACCACCTACCACTGTCCACAGCACGGCATCGGGTGCTCTCCAATTCTTGTCCACCTGTACCTGCCGCCCACCATCCTGCCTTAGCCTCCCACCCAGAGGTTCGAGACAGGTCCATCTCATCCTTTGTAGAGATGCTCCCATACAGGCTACCTCCATTTGCATCTAGCCTAGGACCCACTGCCTGAATGTGTGGGTCTCTTGGGGTTGTCTCTCCTCCTTGGGAGTGTGTAGTCTTTGTAAGTTATGACCCTTTTGGGGGGTGAGGATCTCTTGGTTGAATGGCCCTTGAGTGGCATGGACCCTCTTCTGGGATGTAAGGCTCCTGTGATGTGCCTGTCCCCTGAGAGATATAGGTTTTCCAGTGCATTATTGCTGCCTTGGGAATTGTTGCTCCTGGGTGGGATGTGGGAATGTTGGCTCTCCTTCTGGGTTAGACCTTATTCTTCCTCAAGATTACCAAGGCTCGACTGGGGAAGACCCTGGTCTCCAACTCACATGGCTACTACTTTCTTTACCTCAGCTTCAGGGCCCTTCCCAGACAGCCATTCACTGTCCATGGCCAAAATCCCCAACCCTGATAGCTCTTTGCTTCCTAGGCTGGTGTCCCTTGGCTCCTAGCATTGCTTGAGACCTCCCACACCACAAATCCTATATGTATAGAGCCCTATCCCTGGTCTCCCCTAGATCCCAAGAAATATCAACATCAGTTCACAGAAGGGCTTAAGTAAAATTCACTGGGCATCCTCAGAAGAGATGACCAGGGAAGGAGGGCACTCTTGGCCAGATCAGCCATGGAGTTTAACAGGCCTTGATTACAGGAGTCAGAGAAGTCTGGGGCAGCAGAAGCCACTATGGTGGTACCTCTTCCCTTATCCCTCCATGCATCCTCTCACCTCTATGTGTTAGTTCATGGAAGATGGAGTAAACCCATAGAGAAGAGGAACAGAGCATGTTTGCAGAAGGTGTGTATGGTATCCCCAGGGTCTGCCTCCTAGCTGGATCTTTCCCTTATAGGCTCTGACTCATCTGCTTCTCTCTTGTGTCTCTTGTACTTTGGAAGCTCTACACAGGAACATATCCTAGGCAGGTTTGTTGCAGTGCATTATGCATGGTCTGTCAGTTACTGCTGAGTACTCTGTGAATGAACATATGTGGGGTGGAGGGGTGAGGAGCTGCCTTTATTGGTACCACTACATTGCAGATGCTTCTGTTAATTTAATGAGGTGCAAGCCTCTTTCTTTGCACACATATACATACTCTGTGTGAGTTAAAGTGCCAGTACTAACCTGCACTGAGAATGTCCTGTGCTTTCTTTGTATGAGTCTGTAGTTTACTACTACCCTGGAGACATTTCCAAAGGGAAGGCTTGGCAGTCTGCATGAGTGATACCATTTCAATGGCCGTCAACCTACCTGACATGGTCCAGGGTAAACTTTACTCTAGGGCTAGTAGAACCTTCACCTGTCTTTCTGGTGCTGCTGTGCCTCCCTTCTGCTTTCCTGGGTCCACAGCCTGGCAGCTGAGGATGAGAACCCTGAACAGGAGCAGTTTATTCTGGGAAAGACTCTGGAGGGAAGTGCTCTTCCCTGCCATCTTCCTCCATGACTTGGCTCCTGTCTCCTCCCATCTATCTACCCACCACTGCTGACCACCACCCTCATCACTTGCAGCATGCCTGACTCTTCTTCTTCTAGGATGCTTCTTGTTCTCTCATCTGCCTCTAGAGTCTAACTCTGAAGGTTCTCAGACCCTGGGCACCTGAGGAGATACACAGGACAGACCCTAAGGTGGACTTCCTGCCTCCATGACCAGCTCTCTGTTTCTCTGATACTGCAGGTCTAGAAGGCTTGTGGTTGTGGCTGTCATGCTGTCACAGTTTGTCATAAGCCTACTGTTTGCCCTGTTACCTGTATCCTCACCCTGACCAGAGGCCCTGGGCTTATTCATTGATGGGCATCACCCTGTATCAGGCAGCTTCCCCATCTTTACCCTTGGACATAATTGCCACAGTTAGGGACATTTTGCTGTGGTTACTTTCTGGGAGACAAGCTTGTTAGCTTGTTAGGCTCACTTCTTGTCCATGGGCATCAGCAGTAGCTCCTAATGCCTCTCAGGCTGAAGGTCGCAGCATTTCCTGCCTTGATTCTAGATTCCTGGATCTGAATCCCACACAGTGAGGTCCTTGGTTCTGATCTCTGTATGATCTGTAATAGTGGCTGGAGCTGGCTGGAAGGCCTGTTAGTTTCTGTCTCTCCTCTCCACCCAACTGGTCTGTCTGAGCTCCCCCTGGAAGAGAACAGGGATGAGCCATCCAGCTGTGTCTCAACAGCTACCTCAGGCTTCACTCAAGGTTCTGAGACCTTGTGACACCCTGCCTGTTCCCACCCTAGCCAGCCTTATCACTGCAGGCTGGCTACCTATTTTTCAAGTTCCCTTGGCTGCTGTTAGAATACTTGGTTTCCCTATGGCTTTCAGCCCTTGGTAACATTCTCCTCCTTTGGTAAGACCTCCCACACTCCACATGGGGTCTCTGTGGCTTGTGCCCCTCAGACTCAGGTCTAATGTGCTGAAGCGTTCCTCTTAGAAAATCACCCTGATTAACAGCTACAGCCTTGCGTCTCCAAGCTTCCTAGTCACTAGAGCTCCCCAAAAACTCTGTGTTAAATGTGGGTGACAATGATGGGTTCACCTCTCCACCTGACCTCAGTGTGTCCTCCGAGGCTGAGAAGGTTCTGGAACTACAGACAGGAGAATATTTGCTTCATCCACAGTCTGAAGACCTGCTCCTTGGTTCTGTCCCTGTCATGGATGTGAGATTGTCAAGGAGACCAGGCAGTCTGGGCTCCCCTGTGTCACCAGCCTCTGTGTCCCACCCGCCTGTCCTCCAGCGATCAAAGGGGATTAGCAGTAACAGCAGTCAGGAGGCAGAGAGAACAGGCCTCCAAGACATGGCCACTGCTCACAGCAGGAGGCTCACAATCAAATTCTAACGAAAGGTCACATTTGCAATAAGTAAGATGGAAATGTGGGTAATTGGTTAGGAGCGCTGATACTTCTGTGGCAGAGAGCGTTTGGATGGAGTCGGAACCTTTCTGCTCAGGTAATTAAAAATGAGATTTCACAGTATCATTAAAATGAGGATGAGCAGGGTATGATGACGTCACCACACGAGGAAAACACTCTTCAAGTGAGCGTTAGTAGTTCTTGTTACTAAAAGGAGCACAGCCTTCCCCTGGGCAGGTGGGGTGCCCCCAAAGAACCCAAAGAACAGCACAAGCTCCACGGTCAGACTACATCGAAGGAAGTGGAGGGATTGGCAGGTAGGATCCGTATGATCCCGACTCTTCCTGGGGTGGACAGAAGGTATTAAAGCTGGCCACATCCCTGGCCCCTCTGCCTTCCCAGACAAGGAGTTCAGGCCCACTGTTGCATCTTCTGGAGCTGTGTATGGGGACCACTGATCAGTCAGTGTGCCGTGAAGGCTGCAGCTCAGCTGACAGACTGAAGAGGATGTCACAACAGTCCTCACCACAGGGGCTGGAAAGTCAGGATGCAGATTGCACATGCAGCCTCCACGATTACAGAAACCAAGGTAAAGTGTCACACCCCCAGCTAAAATACAGCAATGCAGTAACTCCTGCTTTTATTTGTATTGTTTTAATAATTCCCCTGCCCCAAATCCCAACTTCTGAGCAAGCCACAGGTGCTTTCTCAAACCCTGTAGAGATGGTGGGAGGCTGGGGAGAACCTGTCTGCAGTTGGTGCCTAGCAGTGGGAACAGCTGTAATGTTGCCAGGCTGTGAATAAAGGCCCTGTCACTGCTGCTGTGGGGCTTGGTGCTCTGTGTGCTTGGGTGGTTTCTTTGTGCTTTAAGGCCTGTGTTGGACTTTGGTCACAAAATTGCTGCTGTTGCTGTCTGCTGACAACATAGGAAGGTGTCCCCAGCAAGAATCTCAAAGGGGGCAGAGAACACCACATCCCTCCTCAAGTTGTGTTATTCCAGATCTTGATTTTAAGATGTATTTTTGTGTTAAGCATAATTATTTACAAGGCTCAATTTATAAACAGAACAATTAAATTTAGCCCAATTTAAAAAAGACATTTGTACTGAAATTGAGGGTTTTTTTGGGGGGGGGTTGACAAAAATGCTTATTAATTGAATTAAACTTTTGATATGAAAAACAAAATGCTGTGCCAGAGACATCATTGTTCCCTGGAACCTTCCTCCTATAATTCTGCTATCTAGCCACCTTTTATCAACCGAAGCACCTGAAATGCACATTTTAAAGTTTCTTCCTTTTATCTGCAAGGTTGTTTCCCTCCACCTGTGGGTGAAATCCTCTTCCACCTTCAAGGAAGATAAACTGCAGAGAGTTTGTCAGTAAAAGTAATAGCCAGTAAGGGGACATTCCAGGACAGATGGCGCCTCAGCCCAGTGTTGGTTTCACTGAGCCTCAGGCTTTGAGCACATAGTACTGATTTGCCAGTTCCCTTTGATAGCTCTGTTAGCACAGCTGCCGAGGGGCAGTGCCTGGCCCTCTTCTCTTAGCAAAGGCATGCAAGGCTCACTTCTGAGGACTCACCAGCACCATGCTCCCTATCTAGGGTTTGCATTCCTCCACAGGGGCAATAGGTGACAGATGACAATCTAAAGGCCTCCAGTGGCGGTGCTCTGAGATCTGTGAGCTCTGATGATCTGCAATCCTTGAAGGACCTCCTCCCACTCCCTGTCTTTACAGTCTGCCATAGTTGGATCCCACGAGTGCACACACTGGTCAAGCTTCCAGGGAAGCTCTGTGAACACTTCCTGTGTTGTCCTCACTCTGTGGCCAGTCAAGTCTCAGAGCCAGGCCTCTCTCCACTCCCTCTGCCTCTTGGGGCTCTCAAATGAGTCCTCTAGCTAGTCTCTCTGTCCTCATGTCCTCCAACTGGTTCTTGAGAGCTGCCTCGTTACAGGACTCCATGTGTTTGCTCTGGGGTACTTTGAAATGGTTGTTGTTGTTGTTTTGTTTGTTTGTTTGTTTTTGTTTTTGTTTTTTAGCAAGAGTTTCCAGGGCAGAGGGAGACTTCCTAGCACGCTACTCTCAGCTATGGCCTCAAGTGAGAGAGAATGGATTCTGTGCAGAAGACTCCTCAGGACCCAGGGCTGCTCAGTTGGTTCTCACCACCTTCATCCTCAAGGAGAGCCCATGAGACATTTTTCCATGACTCCAGGAGATGATCTCATTCTTCTACGATTCAGCATGGTGCAGGCATAGGACAGGACAGGAAGTAGTCATGCCACACTTAGGGTGCTAATCCTAGAAGATATGGTGTGTCCTCACAAAGATCATGATGCTGGGCCACATAATCATGCTGTGCCCTGCCAGTATCCTCCTCTAGTACAGAGCTAGACAGTATGCACACTCACTAGTGCCACACTGGGCTCTGAGTGAGAACCAGCCCTTCCCAAAAGCCATCCCCTGGTGGCTAGTGCCAGGAGACCAGGGGAGAGTTCACTGTGCTTCTTCCTAAACCAAGAGCAGCAGCCCTGCTCACAGCCCCTCCTGGAGCCTCTATTTTAATATGTTCTGGTGACTTGCCCAGGCCTCACAGATCTAAAGCCCACCATGTCACTCATTCCTGCCTCTCCTGCTGAAGGGCTTTTCCTGCCAGACTTCATGTCTCCCTCATCCCTGCAGGCATTGCTCCTGGCTGAGCTGTATTGATCTGTCTCATCTTCCTATAGACCAGTGCCAGGTGGGTGTGCTAGCACTGGGCTTGCTTCACATCCCTACCCTCAGGGCACCATGGGAACCTGTGAGTTCAGACCTTGGGATAAGGAACAGGTGTCCCTTCAGTGATTCATGCAAAGACCACCCTGGGCCCACCAGGCCCAGGTGTAAGGAATTCTCTCTCTGTCTCTGTCTCTGTCTCTGTCTCTGTCTCTATCTCTCTCTTTCCCTCCCTCCCTCTCTCTCCCTCTCCCTCCTGCTCCCCTTCTCTTCCCCTCCCTCTCTCCCTCTTCATCTGTCTCTCTCCTTCCCTTTCTCCCCTTCTTCCTAGCCCCCTCCCCATAGGACCATCTCCTTTCTCAAAGATCTACAGGAAGAAGGAGGCTGTTACTTTGGCCTAGGACTCTGAGCTCGAAGGACACCAGTCTGTGGTTTGTCTTCCAGTCCTAGCCATGCTTCTACCAGACTCTGGGTTGCTGTAGCCTGACTTTCAATACCTACTTTTGTTCCCTCTGGTCCTCAGACCTCTGCAGGAAGTTTTGCTCACCAACAAGATGAACTTCTAAAGCTGTGCTCTATCACTTCGTGGTGTAGGAGGATGAGTCAACATACAACAGACTGGCAGCAACCAAGTCTGTACAACCGGTGTACACATACAACCTACTTGAATTAAGAAAACGTCCCCTTTAGCCAAACTCAAAGGCTGGGATGCAAATGGAAGGGGAGGAAGAGATATGGCTTCTTGGAAGATGATGTTCTTTGTATTAATCAGACTAGGATTTTAGCAAATGGGAGTCAAGCTCATTTGATACTTATGAGAGAGCAATAGTAGATACCAGTATGTAGTAACCACAGTAAATACCATGGTCATACAGAATCTCACAATTCCCAGAAGCCTGGAGGAGCTAATGATTCAGTACCATCGAGTTCTCTGTGATGATGATGAATTCTAGCTTTGGTCAGTCATTGTCACTCAAAGTCTTGGAGAGGGGCTGGAGAGACAGTGCAGCAGTTAAAAGCACTGGCTGCTCTTCCGGAGAACCTGGATTCAATTCCCAGCACCCACATGGCAGCTCACAACTGTCTGTAACTCCAGTTCCAGGGGATCCAACATTCTTACACAGACACACACATGCAGGCAAAACACCAATGCACATAAAATAAAAAAAATATATAAATTATTAAAAAAACAAAGTCTTAATAAATCTAAAAAGGAAAAAAAAAGAAAAAACCCCCGATAAGTTAAAAGGTGTGTGTGGGGGAGAGGGGGAGCTGGAAAGATGACTCAGTGGTTAAGAGCACTGACTGCTCTTTCAGAGGTCCTGAGTTCAATTCCCATCAACAACATGGTGGCTACCAACCATGTGGAATGGGATCTGATGCCTGCTTCTGATATGTCTGAAGACAGCTAAAGTGTACTCATTCATATACATAAAATAAATAAATAAAATCTAAATAAAAACCCCACAAAGTCTTTAAGAAAATCCAATACACACACACATACACACACACACACACACACACACACACACACACACACGAACAAGCACTCCTCATTACTGTGAATGAGGAGTGCTTGTTAAATCAGTTCTGATTCATTTCTACTCTGCTGGAGGTCTGTGGGGACTAGGGACAGAGCCCTGGTGCAGGGCCCATGTTGATCTTTAAAGACATATATAGTTCAGTGAGACAGAGTTCTGTCTCCAGCATCTGAAGCCATTGTCACATGCCTAAAATGGACTCCTTGAGGAAGCTTCTGCTCTTCTTCCAGTGTAAGACACTGGTGCCAGGGTGCTCAGCCCCAGTGAGTGAGCTAAACATTCACATACCAGACACAAGCCACATGCCTTTTGTCACACATGTTTGTGTGTCTGGTCTGGCCCGAGAGTCATCCTGGGGACTTACTTAGAAGATTGTATCTAGGTAATTTCTCAGGAAGGGAGATCTGATCTGATCCCTTGGGAAAAAAAGAAGCTGCTTTATGATCCTGGCTCTGAAGCCCATATCAGATGTAGGACTAGAGTGTGTGTGTGCAAGTAGCCACTCCCAACCCTACCCAGTCAGCTTTTAAGGACTGCAGCCCCCAGCAGGGCTCTTGGCACCATCAAGAAGCCCCTTGTAATAGAGAGCACATATTTTTCAGGTGAGGGCTTCTCCAATGCTAATTACAAGTGGCTCCTTCCTCTTTGTTTCTAAAGAAAGAAATTCTGAGGAAGATTTTTAGCTCACCTGGGGGTTTGTTTCAGAAAAATTCCGTTGCTTATAAAGTCGTTTGTTATTTTGCTGTGGTTTTATACACAATGGAAGGGTGAGGAAAAGGTCAGCAATAACTCTGCCGCTGCGTTTTAGCTTGGAAAAAATGTAATATTGATCGATAAGAAAATGGAAAAAGCACAACTATTAACGCCTTACTTGATCTTCTGTGACCTTTACCCGCCATGTCGATTTTATTCTTAAATGTTATGTCTGCTGCTCAAAAGGTTTGTCCTGTTTAGTCCCTCATGTAATTAACACGTGCTCTTCTTCGCTCTCTCTAATGTGGAAACAAGGCCTGGGCCTTGATTTTCTTGTTGAGCTACTGTCCTTAAACAGAGTTTTCTCTGCCACCCAAACCAGTCACAGAGAGCTTGTGCAGCGGCCACCACAACTCTGGTTCCCTGGCGATTTGCAGTTGAGCCTCTGCTTCGGTGCAGACTTAGCCTTAGCTTCAGGCCTCCATCTGAGCACTACCCTGTGTGCCCAACACACTGGGCTCAAAGGACATTAGAAGTTCCTCTTCTTCCACGAGGAAGCTGACTGCCTCCTCAGGCCTGTGGAGGTCAACATACTCAACTGACCCCTTGCAGTACAGGGACCACACAGCTGCAGAAAGATGGGGGAAGGGGGAAGGGGTGCTTGCATACACTAGATGGGCCTCAAGAGAGGCACAGGGCCTAGAGGATTCCCAGAGTCAAACCTCCATCCCGAGAGTCACTAATGTGGTGACAGCTTGTGTCTAGTCCTTCTCAGTATGAAGACCCAACTCCACATACTCAGATGGTAATATGTACTCCAGGCCTGCTGAGGTCCCCAAAGGAGGAGAAGGTGACTCCAAAAATAGGACTTTCTAGACCAATGCCCCAGGACCCAACAGTGGGCAGAGGTTGGGATGTCAGAGATTTATGAAAGAGCCAGGGCCAGTCTGTTGGAGCTTCAATAGGTTGGAGTAGAATCTCCCTCCCATGGATATATCTCCATTGTGAGCTGTGTGGGGCATTATCTAGAAACAGAGTCCTTGCATGTGTAGGCTAAGATGAGGTCATGATAGATTAGGATCCTGGTCCCATGTGATCAAGGTCTTAGCAAGAAGGCAATTAGGATACAGTCTCCCAGGGAACATACTGTAGAAAGTAAAGTGACATGTCTAAAGCCAAGCAGTGCTGAGGCTTCCTGGGACCAGGGAAAGAAAGAGACACTGAGGCCAGTTGCAGGAAGAGCAGCCCAGTTGCACCCTGGTTTCAGACTACCCATTTGGAGGTTTGAGGAGCAATTGCTCAGCAAGACACCCCATCTGAGGGGCCCTGATGCTGTAGCCCCAGGGAGTCAGCCAAGGGCCTAAGGGGGATGAAGGGGTTACCAAGGTTGTCTCAGTGGGAGGGAGGGTAGAGTGAGGATTCTCTCTCCTTACATCACTCAGAGTAGGGAACCTTGGAAAGGAAAGGTCTGACTGGGCACAACACACTGCTCCCCAGTGGCCACATCTAGGCCCACCCATTTCACACAAGGCCCAGATGTCTCCTATGCTGCCACTCATCTATCTCCAAACTAGGAAAGTCAGTGCCATGTGGTTACTCCTTAGTAGGCCAAGAAACTCAATGGGTGTCTATGTTCCATGTAAACCTGGTGGCCCTTTACAGGCTGCATTGTGTGTGTGTGTGTGTGTGTGTGTGTAGGGGGCACATGTCCCTGTGAGCCAGAAGGGAAGAAAGCTACAGGTTGGCAAGTATCACCTTCAGTGTCCTTCTTCATTGTGGGGAGAGTTTTCCTGTCATTTCCTGGAAAAACACTGTCCTGTGCACTGTCAGCTGCTTGGCCTGCAGCTGATATTGGTGTGTAGTCATGAAGCACGTGGCTCTGTTTGCACAGAATGCAGGACCTTGTCATTTTGGAAGTGAGGACTCTGGACTTGTGGACTGAGTCCCGTTACAGGGCCCTCTGAACCTGTCTTCACCTACCTATCTGCTCTCTTCAGAGGCCCCTCTACATCTGTCCCTTTTCAGGAACAGTGGGGGAGGAAGGATGCAGATAAGCCTTCTGGGGTCCCTGGTTATCAGGTTTGACCTTTGGAGAGGCTGAGAGGGGAGTGTTGTCACCCTCAGAGATAGAGGGGTCATTGGCTGGGAGCTTCCATCAGGCATCCTGAGTGGTCAGAGGCAAGACCATGCAAAGACAGTCAGGACTGGGGCCCTGGCCTGGCCTGTCAGCGCTTCAGTGCAGACACCCAGACACACCAGGCTCTGGGCATACGTGAATGACTTTGTTAGTCTATTCTAACAGCAGTTTGGTGGCTGGGCATGTGATATTCAGGACCTGCCCCACCTTCTGATTGACATGGACAGCCAGTGGGTAGCATAGCCATTTGGACTTCAGGAGGAGGCAAGGGTGACTGACTGATTGTGGCCTACAAAGACATCTGTCAGGCCTAGGAACAACAGTCTCACTTGTGGAAAAGAAGAAAATGAGTTGCTTAATTCAGTGCAGACAGGGCGTTGTGTGCTGCAGGGCACTTGTGCAATAATAGGTTGGTCTTGGGTTTGATTAAGTCTATGTTCCTCTGTCTTCTAGCAGTACCAAGAACATGGACAGGGAAGGAGTGATTTCTGTGTTTTAAGAATAGAAAATCTGAATTCCCATGGATTGATTAAGTAGACACATAAAGGACTTTAAAGTAATTCCTATTTATTCACATCAAGCTCCGGAAACATAATGTAGCAGTCAATGGTGAAGAATTGGAAAACCAGCTTTCTCTAGAAATGGTTGCTTCAAAAGTCCCTGTGGTTGGTTGAAGAGCAGAAGCTGTCTAGCATCCTGTCATACATGAAGTCCTGCTTTAGAAGGGCCTCCATGTGTTTGAGAATGTCCATAGACTGGGGCTCACATTAGCAAAGCATTCTGGGAGTATAGTCAGTGGCCGGGAAAGACAATCCCCTACAGAGCACCAAAGCTATTATGATAATGAGTTGGACACTCTCTTGGAATCCATTCAGGTTAGCCTTGACTACTACTTGCTTCATGACAAAATTACTTGACAGTGTTGGTAGAGTTATAAGGGGGCTCATGTCACCACAGAGATGTCTGACAGTATTTCACAATTGCATGTGCCATTGTTCTTGTCTACACATGTGCTGCCAAATCTTGTATCTATTCACATACATTTCACCAAAGTGAGGGGCGGTATTCAGTTTATAAGGGTGTGAATTATAATATTTAAAACATTTGTTTTTGTCTTTTGAGAGTTTTACTAAGTAGTCCTGGCTAGCCTGTAACTTGGTATGTAGACCAGAGTGGCTTTAATCTTGGAGTGATCCTGCACACAGATGGGCATTACTATGGTTTGAATAATCTTTTAGATATATACTTTTGGTGCTGGGGATAGAATGTAGGGCCTTACACACAAGAGGCATGTCTCTGTATCTGTGAGCTATGTGTTCAACCTAAAGATGCTTTCCTTGGAAATTCCACTTTAGTTTTAAAACTTACCATAATGATAAAGAGCATACACTGGTATCCAAACAGAAGGAGGCAAAGACTTTTAATCAGCACAAACCTTCAAATCATTCTACAATCTTAGCTCAAAACCTACAACTGCAACAACAACAATAAAAACACAATCAAATTCTAGTGAACCAAGAAATGTCTTTGTTATCTGCAGTCAAAACTGCAATTGGATTGACTCCTGTCATAGTGTGGAAACCTCTGTGTAAATTCGTAGATTTATCAGAGACTCTGGTTTTTATGACAGGAAAGGGGTTAGAGATGTAGGTACAGAGCTGGGAAAACCCCATGTCTACCTGATGAAGCTGGCTATGGGAGGCAGTGATTCATGGACTCTGACCTGAAAGGCTTTATTTTTTTTCTCTTTGGGCTAGAGTTGACCATTTGGTGCTATGTTCTCTTTAAGTGATATTTGAGGTTTGCTCCTCTTCTCTTGAGAATCCTTGTTCTTAAAATGATTTCTCAGTGGAAGAAAAGACCTTTAGAAAGTCAAATGGAGATATTGTGAGCTTTTGGAATATTCTAGGGCTTTGGCATGTGGCATCCCAGAGGCCTGTCTTCCACCCTACTCTGCATACATTAGGAAGGTACCCTAGTATAAGCATCACCTATGAGAGCAATGCTGTCAGCAGAAATTATGTATTCACACTTGTGTCAGTGTGCATCCAGGAAGATGAAAACCATAGCTTGTTTCTTTAAGGGGCACCTGAAACACACTCTAGGTGGCACATGAAGACCATTGTGGTAACTTGGAATGCTAGCCACAGACACAAAATGCATGGCTAATTAGCATGATATGTCTGCAGGTACTGACGTGCAGGCGTCCCAGCACCTTGTGCATCTCCTACCATTTCCTGGAAGGCTCCACCTGAAGACTGCATGCTTTCATGCAGTTGATGCTGCTATTCCTGGGTTACAGCCCTGTGCTCAGCTCTGACCACATACCGAAAGCATGGAAAATTAATATTTAACAGGGATGTGTACATTTCCCATCTCAGTGTTCCTTGAAAAGACAAATACAGTGGTCAGAGATTTCCCAGACAGAGCGTAGCTCCACTCACTTTAGTTATTAAGACTCTCATGTGTCTTTCTTTGCCTGGCACCTTCTGCCTTCCATATTGTGGAAGGTATCTATTGTGTACAGCCTTCCTTACCCACAAGGACTCTAACATATGTTTTCTTAGCTCTCACCTTATGCTTTACAGAAATGGTTCATGAAAGGAGCCTTTTCTTTCTTTTTGTTTTTTGTTTTTCTTTTGTCTTTCCAAAAAAGAACCTTTTCAACTTCATCCAAATATAGTGTGTAGAGACCCTACCTGTAGCATCTGGAGCTGGGCACTGATCATGGATGGCTGTTCTGTGCTGTCTAGCGGCTGTTTCTTATGAGGTTTCTGGAAGTTTGAATGTTGTGAATTAATGTGAGACTCAGGCCAGAGGGCAGGCGTCCTCAAGCAAACCTCAGGAACCCATGCTATGTCATTGGTAAAACAATTCCATCTTCTGGAAAACATCTTCAAAACCTCCATAGCATCTATCAAGCTCTCAAGTCCTTTCTGTCCAGCTCCTCTCCTGCTCTTTCAGAGCTCACAGAACCTATGGTTTGGGTATCAGTTGCTACTCACTGACCTTTGGAACCCAAGGGTACTCTGGGAAGTAGTCAGGGCAGAGATTATTCCTGGAATTGGTCTTTGTACTTAGCATTGACTTAAGATAAGTTCCCCATCCAACAATTTATTACACCTTCCTGCTCTAGAGTACATACACACAAAGACATACACACATCGACATACATGCACATATATGATGTACACACACATACAGGAACTCTTAGGCATGTGTGTGGATACATAGATACTCATGTTCTGTGCAATTAGCTTGTCACCAGGGCTTCCTACTAGTAAAGTGCTCAGGGTATCATCTAAAGCCACAGTTCTGTCTGGTTCCCTTCCTGTGTGGGTCAGATAAACCTTATCTCTGCTACGTGTGGGATGCTAGTTAACAAGCCCATCTCCCCTTGTGTAAGGGCTTTACAGGCATAGTTCTGTTAACAGAGGAGCCTCATCAAGCTGGGATCAGCTCCTTGAATTCTTTCTGTTTGATTGATTAGCCTTGGGTTTGCCTGCCCATCTGCTTCCCATTTTCCCCAAGAAGAAACCCAAAGTGATGGCGTCCTGGCTCCTGGTAAGGCTCCAAACACTTTTGTCTACAATCCAGGTCAGTGGGGAGGTTCTAAAGTTCACCTGGCTCTCCATGTAGCTCTGGGCTTCCACATGGAAAGGCTCAATATCAATGTTTTAATTATCAACTTGATACAACCTAAAGTTACTTAGGAAGAGAGTCTCAATGAAGGATTGTCTACATCGGTTTGACTACATTGACCTGTGGATATGTCTGTGGAGGAATGTCTTAATTAAGTTAACTGATTTGGAACAACTTAGCCCACTATGGGCAACACTATAGCCAGAGGTTTCTGAACGGTTAGAATGAGTACAAGCAAGCAATCAGCATGCAAGAAATCCTCTTTTCAAGACTGTGGATGTGATGTAACTTAGGTGTTTCAAGTTTTTTCTGCCTTTACTTTCCTGTTATTGTGGACTATAATGTGGAATTGTGAGCTAAAATAAAACCCATCTTCCCTGGATCAATAGGAAACTGAGATACATCTAGGATAGGGGTGTTATCACATATGCACAGTTACATTTATGATTACATGTGCATGGCCACACTGGTGACTGTGTGTGATTTACATATATCTGTGGTACAACTATGCATTTCATGCATATCATTTCATAGGCACAGCTATACTATGTAATTAATGCATGCTTAAAAATACAAATGCATGTAACTGTATGCTTGTCATCCACCTATGGTTCCATGTGTGCTATCACATATATACTGCTATACATATGTGGTTAATGCAAATGTCTCATGCACATAGTTACATGTGGCTTCACATCTGATAACATACATGTGTAATCACATATGTGTAATTCTATTTCATAGGATTGTAATGACATCTTTTGGAATCTCCCTTCTTTGCTGGTTCTGAGGAAGCTCATGAACAGCTTGGAGGGCCCATACAGCCAGAAGGTGAGCGCAGCTGACAAAAGGTTGGCTTGGAAACAGAGCCTCCATCTGGACCTGGGATGAGAGGCAGCAGGGTGAGGTGTGACCGGGAGCCTGCGAAGCTTGGAACCAGGCTCTGCTGCCCTCACTGCTGAGACAGAATAAAGATATATTGTTCTTTGCAGCTGGACCTATTGTGACATTTAACCTACTGTGACATTTAATATGGGAATACCTAACTAGTTGCCTATTGAGTATAAAAACCCAAGTGGTCATGTAGCCTTCCTGCCCCAAAGCTTCATTTTAGGGAGAGAACTCATATGTCCAGAGTAGGAAGTGATTTTCCTGAGATCAAGGTTGTGGCAGAGCCTGAATTTAAACCTGTTCCTCTCTGTTGGCCCCTGTGTTCCCATGAAAGTTCCTCTCCCTAAGAAGTGATAGGAACACTGCTCAGTGGATGTGTGCTCACATCACTGATATGTTCAAGGTGTGCATGGCAACTCCTGAAAGCAGCTGTGTCTCCTTCCTAGAGGAAGGTTTGGAAGACCAGAGCATTCCCCATCCCTGGCCCTGGAGAGCAGAAGGCCAGTTGGAAGTCCCTGGTTTACAAAGTGACTGGCTACTACTCATTTCTTAAACCTGAGATGCAGGTAAGAAGTGTTGATGGCAATGCCTCCTCCAGGACCTTATTTCTCCCACAGGCAAAGAGTAAGCAATGGGATTGCAGCAAGTAATATCTTAGAGTTTCTATTGCTATAACAAAACACCATGATGGTTGATTCATCATAGCAATACAAGAAAGCAAGTTGGGGAAGAATGGGTTTATTTGGCTTACACTTCTGTATCACTGTTTATCATTGAAGGAAGTCAGGATGGGAACAGAAACAGAGCAGGAACCTTCTTACTAGCATGCTCCCCAAGGCTTGCTCAGTCTGCTTTCTTATAGAATCCAGGATCATCAGCCCAGGAATGGCACCACGCACAATGGGCTGGGCCCTCCCCCATCAACCACTAAGAGAATACTCTACGACCAAATCTTATGGGATCATTTTCTCAAATAAAGCTCTAGCTTTCAGATAACTCTAGCTGTGTCCAGCTGACATAAAATTAGCTAGTACAAGTGGTTATCTGCTGTGTAGGCATAAGGAAGAGAAACACACTGTCTGCCTCTGTGCCCAGGTCCACAGGACTCCATGAGGGCAGAAGGTCCGTGGCTCTGGAGGAGGCACAATGAAGAGAGCTGAGTTCTCCAGCCAAAGGACGCCTGGTTCCAGAAAGGTGCATTAGGAAGGACAAGCTTTCTGACACAGCGTTCATGGCGGGGTGATGGCCTGGGAGCAGATGTCTAGAAGATGTCGGGATAAAGGATCTTTTATCACAGGTCTCCCTGCCACAGTCAACATTCAGAATACCAGGAGCTGGATCTCAAGAAGACAGATCTGTATTCCCATGACACTCCATTCTTTTACCAAGTACTCCCTCACCTGCCCTGTTCCCTGAAACCCAGTGCCTATTAGCCAGTCTCATGCTGAATCCTTCTCACCTCCTCTGCTCCCTCCTTCCTCCTGATCCTAACAACTCTTGGTCACTTCCTGCTCCAGTAGAAGCTCTCAGTGACTCAGCTCTGAGGTCACCTTCATCTGTGTGGCAGAGTGAAGTCTACTTCCTTGGGTATTTACTGCTATCCCCTCAGAGAAAGATAGCAGATATGTGGCCACCCATAAGGCACTGTGCTGGAGTTGTCTTCAGTGGGGATGGAAAGATCTTGAGTAAACCAGAGAAACCATGGGTAGGCTGGAGTGCATTGGTATAGCCTCTTAGATCCCCTTGAACTATGGGCTCAGGTTGAAGCTGGAGACAGCTTTCAGCATCAGGGAAGAACTGGCATGGAGGGACTTGGTGAAAGATACTGGGAGTGGTCTCGCCTGTCCTGTGCTGAGCTGCAGGTGTGGTTACCTGAATTTCTACCACCACGCAACTTCCAGAAGATGGTGCTTGAGAGCAGACAGGTCTGGTCTTTGACAAGCAGGTCCAGTTCTGACTAATCATGGAGAGTTAGTATGCTTTAAAAATGGGTTTGGGTATCTAAGTTTCTTGCACCATTTGACAGCCACTAGTCTCTGCTTTTTTAGGTAACCTGAATTCAGGAAAGCTTTAACATATGTGTCACTAACATTGTCATTGTCTGCTCAACTATGTGGTGAGAATGAACGAGTGTGCACGTGTGAGTGCATGTGCATGAGTGTGAACAGTGTGGTGCACTCACACATAAATGCCTGTGTGTACCGGTATGAGTTCCTATGACTGTGCATGGGTATGAAAGTTTGTGAATATTTAAGTGTGTTCAAAGGTAAGTGTGTACATATGAGCATGTATCTACAGGTGTGCACATAGGCACTTGTGAAAATATGTGCACAAGTGTGCATATATATATATATAAATGAGCATACAGGTGTACTTATATGTGTATGTGATAGATGTGAACATACACACAGCTAAGCATGAATGTACACATGTAAATATATGAGAATGTACATGTGCTGTGTGTGCAGATGTGAACACCTGTACATGTGTGCTTATGTGTTTATTAGAATATGTAGGTATACATATATGTGCACATATAAAGATGTATGTGTGTTCATCTCTATGAGTATATAGCTATTCACATGCATATACATGGAACATGTACATGTGCTCATGTGTGTGTGCAGGGCTTCACATGTGAGTATGTATAAACAAACATGTGTGTTCTTGTCTTTGTATGTGTGGATGTATAGATGTGTATACATACAAACACATGTGCTTGTATATATGTGCAGATATACACATGTGTGTGCATGCTAGCAAGTATGTGCTTGTCTGTGTACTTGTCTGCATCTATGCACAGGTATTCACATGTGAGTCACATTTTGTACTTATCAGCTGGCCAGGTGTCTGACTCTTGGTTTCCTGGAGGTTTCACTTGAGGTTTTAGATTAAATAGTCAGAGAGGATGTGAGGCATGGATACACTAATGGGGACCATGTCACACAATGTGCAGCCTCATCTGGAGCCCTTCAGGCCTGAGCTCCCACCTCTGAGACCCTGGTAGCTGGGCAGAATGGAGGGCTATGGGCAGGGTGAACAGCCCCATTGCTTTTGCTCTTTGCTTCTCTATGTTCTGATTTCTCCAGAATGAACCCATTTCTATTTGCAAGAAGATTTGACTCCTGGGCTGGACTGTATATCCCTGAAACACTCCCCACCTTCCCTCAGCTCCCAGAGGCCACTGAAACCCAGGGACACAGATACCTGAGTGGCACTTTACATCTTCTGTCTCCACCTTGACTCCCCAGTGCCATGCGCTCCACAGGCTGAGCTTTCTCAGGCCATCTGCAGCAGTGGGTGGTGGTAAAGGACTGTGCCTGTGAGCACATCTGAGCACAGCTTTGACCTTGCCATCCATCACCTCAGGGAAAGGGAGGTCAGTGTCCAGGAGCCAGGCCTTGCTAGTTTCTGTTCTTTATTCTCTCACTTCCTCTTCTCTCCTTCCTTCCCTTACCGCCTCTCCTTCTAATTCCTTTATGATCCTTTGTTTTCTTTACCAGACCTGTCCATTGTGGAAAAGCTGCTGTGCTACTTCCATAGCAATATTACATGCCTGTCACATGACTTACTTTCAAATCTTAGGTAGGCAGGACAGTGCCCATATGTGAGTGTGTGCTGTAGGTACATTCTGCACAAGTGGCTGGGACGGCATTGTGCTGTTGATGAGAATGCAAGGGGCATCCGAGTGCACACAGCCCTAAAACTTGGTTATAGAGAATTATTCTGCCACATAGGAGGCTGTACAGTCTCAGCCTGTAAAGAACCTGGTCACCTAGGCCACCTTAACATTGAGTTTATGAAGGGAGGGATTGGGTAGAGATTAAACACTCTGAACTTACAGGAGGGGGGCTCACACAGGCATGTGCATGGCACATACTGCACACTCTCCTGCATACATAACCAGAATCAAATGTGGACCTTGTTTTCAAGTCATCCCTCCCCAGACCTGTTTGGACCACAGCGCTTCTGGAGCAAGTGCAGAGATGCCAGAGAGGCGCCATTCCCCTGAACACCTGTGCTTTTTCCCTGGGCTTATCTAGCCTTCAGCAGGTAAACAACTATGGCTAAGAGGCCAGGAATGTCAGAGCAGTCACCTTTGTTCACCTTTTCCTGTCACTGTGCTATTTGGAAGCCTCTATTGCCACAGCCCCTGCTGCAGGTTGAGTCAGTGGCTGCTGGATGACACCTGTCAGCCAGCCAGAGCAGGTGCCTGACTTGCTAGGCAGCTGGAGGAATGAGACATCTATCTACTGTAGCCATGTAGGACATTCCAGAGGCCCTGGCCTAGTGGCAATAGGCACCACCTCCCTTCTAGAGATCCAGGCCCAGGCTAAGGCCCTGCTGCATAGACTCACAAGTACAGTTGTCTGGGGGGAATTCTTGGCATCCACAGATCCCAGATCCAGTGCAGACCCAGGAGTGTTGTGTATGGGCTTAGGTGCCTCCTGTCAGGTGTGGACTCCTCTAACCTGCTGGAGACACACCACCAGGCCAGTGAAGGGCTCTAGAATGTCAGTAAACTGCTGCCTTGTTGTAACCACTGTACTGTGTGCTAGGTGCTGGAGACATGGTTGTGATTTGTGCAGCTCACAGAGGTCCCCTAGGATGAGAAGATCTGGGACACTTACAGCCTATCTTACATGTTCATGCAGCAAGAATATTTTATCATGAGTCTAAGATCAGTAAAGGTTCTAGAACACAGTAAACTGTAGTTAGGAGGCAACCAGGAAGGTGAAATGATGGCTTCTTGTGATGTCATTGTCTCTCTTCTGCTCTCTTCTACTTTTACCTTAGAGAACTTTGTGTTTTAGAAAACTTTATTGTTTGAGGAAAGTCTGAGAAGAAGGAGCAGAGGGCAGCTGGGAATGGTGGTACAGGCTTGTAATTCTAGTATCTGGGAGCCCAAGTAGGAGAGTTGTGAGTTCAAGGCTGGCCTGGGCCACACAGTGAGACATTGTTTCAAAATGAAAAAGTGAAAAGAGAGTGGGGAAGCCTGGCAGTGGTGGCTCAAGCCTTTAATCCCAGCACTCGGGAGGCAGAGGCAGGCGGATTTCTGAGTTCCAGGCCAGCCTAGGCTACAGAGTGAGTTCCAGGACAGCCAGGGCTACACGGAGAAACCCTGTCTCGAAAAACAGAGAGAGAGAGAGAGAGAGAGAGAGAGAGAGAGAGAGAGAGAGGAGAGCTGCATACTTCTGCTGCATGGTTCCTTCATTGCTAACCTGTCATGGCAGAGTAGACATTGTATCAATGCTCCAATATGGATTCTGTGTCTTTAGTCAAATACTACTGTTTTTCTTAGAGTTATTCAGCATTGCAAAGGCTACACTTTGAATCAAAGCATAATCAATGTGCCTACTGTTTCAGTCACACAGGCTGCAAGCATCCTGTACTTCACTCTTAGCCCTTGGTTCCCATGGTGCCCATAGTTCCTGTGGTCCCCATGGTCCCCCCTTTCCCTCCCCCTATATACCTTGAAGTCTTTACAGGCCAGCCCCTTTCACTAAGGGTATGGTATGCTTTCCTGCTTCTGCATACCTTTCAGACTTTATCTCCCTGCCCACGGGCTGCTTCAGAATGATACTTGTTGCATCCTGTACCTGTCCAGGTGCCCTCCCCCAGGCTACCTGAGCTATGAAATTTTCCTGAGATAAACTATGTTCCTGACTCCATTTACAGATGGAGTGGCTTCCAGCCAGGGGTCCAGACACCACAAAGGACTGTCTCTAGCTGAATCCAGTTGGAACCACCTTGGGATTCAGGTCTAACCACCTTGCCGATGGCAGTGTTTGCACTCCATTCCACCTACAGATCCAGGAGCCTCCTGAGATAAGCATGCTGGAGGGAGCCCGAGAAGGGGTCAATTTGGGAAGAAGAGCACTGGCCAGAGCAACAGTTTAGAATGTGCCAACTTTCCCATGGCTCCACCCATCCCCTGCACTTTGAAGGGAGTCTGTGGCCCTCAAGGGCTGGGTGAACCTTTGTCCCTTCTGGGTTTATCATTAAGAGCTGCCCTCTGTACCTCCCCACCTTGCCTTGTTCTCTTCGTTCTGAGCTGGCTCAGACTTTGCCCATGGACACCTTCTATAACTTGAATTGTCCCTGTCTCCCTCCACAGAAGACCAGACTCTGTTGCAGCTTCTTGGCCTCTGTTGGTAGCTGGATGGCTACTGAGTGGTTTCTTTGTGGTCCTTGGGGAGCATCTGAGCACTCTCATGAACATGGCTCTTGTGGGGTTTTTATCTGCCTGCCTGGGACTAGCTGGAAAGTGAGATTCCACCCCTGATGTCTCAATCCAGAGACTGTATCCTCGATGGTCCTCTAGAGAGACTGAAAAAGGGCAGGGTCCTGTTCCTGCCCTCATGGGGAAGCGCACACAGCAGTGGCAGAACTGGCCCAGAGTGCCTATTGCAGCCCACATGTCATGGCATGGGAACCACACAGAAACCCCTCACAGTCATGGGGCTGGGAGCTGGGGGCTGGGACACACACCAACAACTTCAGAGGGGCCTGCAAGGAGTCCCATAGCTGTGATTTACAGCTCCCTTGAGGGGCTGGACTATGAATGGCAGAGGCAGGGATGTTGGAAGATGACTTGTCCCTCTCTAGTTAGCAGGCTGTGGGAACTGCTCTGGAGAGTGGGGGTATCTGGGACATCTGACAGCCTACTAGACAGGCAGTGGCAGAAGGCTGGGGTGGAGGGCAGTAGAAACACAAAGTCCCCGAGTGGGGACCTGTGGTTAAATGTAACATCCAAGGCTCACATCTACATGTTATTGCCAGCTTGAGTTTGCATCTCAATTCTGAGTGACTCAGGTGGGTTCCTCAGCCCTGTCCTGCCCAAGCTATAAGGGCTGTATCTGTCAGTTTGCTGCACAGCAAATATCCCCAAAGCCTGAAACTTCACACAGCTGAACTCTTATCCAATGACCCATGTCAGCCATGGCTAGCTGGGGCTGCTTGTGCTGATGTCCTAGCTTCTGTGAGGGAGTAACTCCCTTTGTGTCGAGCTTTTTCTCAATCACAGACATGAGAAAGTTCACAGCTCTCAGAACTGCTGGCTTTGGTGGGTTACATCCAACTTGCTCACAAGCTATTGGCTAAAGGAGATAACATGACTGAGCCCAGAGTCTGGGTGGTAGGACTCATGTCTTCTTGCAGGTGACATGGCTTAGGGTACACGCTTCCTTTATGCAGGGAAGAAGTAGGTGGTGGCAGGAGATGACACATGGGGCCAAATCTCAATAGAAATGAACTGAAGTGACCCCTCAGGGCTGGTATGGGAACTCAATGAGGAGTGAAAAGTAGGAGGAGCTCTGTCCACAGGCTGGAACAATGTGCAGATGACCACTGTCTGCACAGGATGTCTGCATGGGGCATCAGTTCTCAGGAGGAGGTTCGACAGTATCCACTCCAAGACTTTATTTTTTCCTTAATAAGTTACATTACACATGAACACAAAATGTGTACTTATTCATACCTAGCCTGGCTTTTTTTTTATTTTTTATTTCTAAACATTTTATTTCAAATTTCTTTTCATCCCTTCCCAAAAAGACTTGGGTCAGTACAACAATCATAAAAAGGAGATACAAACACAAGAGTCAAATGTCTCCCGCACTGATACTTACAAAAAACTAGGAATTATACCAGGATCTGCAGCAGCTACTAATGTCCCTTTTCAAGAGTCACACATGCCTATTGGTACAGTATTTACAGACACTCCACTCTGGAACTAATCTACAGGGACATCCTAACACCCACCCCTCTATGCCCGGAAAAATACCAAAACACACCCAAAGTGCATTTGTTTTGTTTAAATCAAAACAACTTTCCCTCTCCCCATCCCACCCTAGACCCACCCCCATTTAAGATTGGCCTGCAAATCTATTTTAACCTAGTTATTTTTTATACTTTATGAGAATAAATTATACAGCAACTATTTTAATAAATTAAGCACAAAAAGGGAGATTAAAGAAGGAAAGCTAAATGGGAAGACAAAAGCCAGGCCACACTTTGGCTTGGAGGTCAGGGGTGGCTAAGCAGGACACAGTGATTGCAGGGGTATGACTCCCCGGTGGTGAAGAACCCCCCAACCACTGAGTCCAGAATGACACCCCTCAGCACGGAATTTCTGAAAAACCACCAGAATGCACAGCAGCACCAGTGCAGTCATCCTAATGTCTGGCCTGCCCAGAGCGGTGCCTGGACCTTACCTGTCCCTCTTGGGAGCACCAGGGATTAGCCTGGCATTTTAAGAAAAGATTTATTTATTTATTTTATGTATGTGAGTACATTGTAGCTGTCTTCAGACACATCAGAAGAGGGCATCAGATCCCATTACAGATGGTTGTGAGCCACCGTGTGGCTGATGGGAATTGAACTCAGGACCTCTGGAAGAACAGTCAGTGCTCTTAACCACTGAGTCATCTCTCCAGCCCGGCATTTTTAAAAAAATAGGCACCAGTAACTACAGTAGGTCGAAATGGACGGATTTTTTAAAAAGCCAATGTGGTATGCATTTAATTTTTGCCAAAGGGTCTGAGATGAATCATCTGTAATTGGGTTTCAGAGCTCAGTGTGGGAGCTGAGGGAGTCATTGTGACTTCCCCTTTCTTCCCAGTGGGTAAACCTTTGTGACCAATTCAACATAGCAGTGAAGGGGGAAAGGAGAGGCCTGAGGCTGCTCAGTACTGTGCTTCCTTGGGTGTTGGGCAGCTTCTCCAAGGATTCGAAAGCTGCTTGAGAAGCATCCCAATGATCAGGGTGCAAAAATCAACATAAGGGCAGGAAAGACATGTTTGGAGATCACATGGGCATGTCTCCTGCTAAATAAAGATGGCGGTATGTCTGTGGCAGTGGGTGATGGAATCTGGTGGCATTCTGGCCATTGTCCCAGAATGTGGTTGACTTATAGGTGGAAAGCCCTCCCCTAAATGATAACCAAAGGTATTAGTTGGCAGGCTGCTAAAAATGTTCTCCTAGAATCTTAAGCAACTTTTCTGGTTCTTAGTGGAAAGACCTTTCTGAGACGGTGTGGGCCAAACTTAGCTGAATATTCTTTCAGTGGAGGGCTGCAGTCTCTGGGGAGAGAGGGGGCTCTTGATGTGGAGTGAACGGCTGTTTTCTAACTATTAAGAACTGACTTGAGGAAAGCAGACATCTGCCTGCATAATTCTCATCCACAGACAGCAGGTATGATATGATCCAATTGATTGTGGCCTGTGGACAGAGCAGAGTTTTCAAGCTCATTTCATTGTCCCAGAAGTGAATCTAAGTCTGTTCCAGGACTGCTTGCTAATTGATGGGCTTTGGGACTTCCTCCTCATTCCCCACCACAGGTTACCTTCCTTGTTATTTTCATCTGGACTCTGCAATGACCTCTAAGGGGTTCACATCTACATCCCTCTGCACCCCCAAGAGTCTTCAGAGCTTAGAAGAACATCTTTTTTACTGGAGTGTGGCTGTGTATGCCTTGTCAAGTGCCCTGAAAACTGTCTCTAACAGGCTGCTGAGAACATAGCTTTTCTGCAAGTACTGGCAATTGGTGGTAGCTCGCTGAGATTTTTGGTGTATTTGGCTACTGTGATTATTAGTCTTGTCAATGTGACAATAACTAGAATCATCTTGGAAGGAGGACCCTCAATTGAGGAATTGCCTCCATCAGATTGACCTGTATGCAAGTCTGTGAGACATTAATGTTTGATATTGGAGGGCCCAGCACATTGACACCCCTGAGAAGGTGTTCTGCATTGTATAAAAAGCAGTCTGAGCAAGCCATAGTGATAACCTAGTGTGTCCCTTCCTCTATGGCCCCTACTTCCGTTTCTGCCTTTCTCTTATTGCATTGAGTTCTTGACTTGGCTTCCCTCAATGATGGAGTGTTTTAGCACTATACCAGAAAGCAAACTAGAACAGTCAGGTAGTCAGAGCCAGAGGCAAAGTGACCATTTCCTTGGGGATCTATGACTGAGAGAGTCCCTATGGAGTGGGAGAGAGAAGCTTCATCTCTTCTGAGGGCTGAGGCAGGGCCCTGGGTAGTTGTTGTCCTGAGTGGGCCTAGGAGTGTGAGGACATGTTTTGCAGATAGCCCTGCAGAAAGCCACAGATTGTCTCTGAGTGAGTTAAACTCCCCCAGTGCTTACAGCCACTATGTAGCTAAATGGTGGTACTATTAGCTCAGAGGAAATGAACAGTTACATGTGACTGTGTTTGGACTATGTCAGCTTCTGTTTAATTGGTGTGTAGGCTGCAAGGCATGAATTACAGGATGTATAATTTATTTGTGCAATAAAATACCGTTAACTGAGAGAAGGAAAATGAAGAGAAAAATAATATGTTTCACACTATAATTACACAATAAAGTTTGAATTAGAAGTATAGTTTGGTCTACCAACTTCCCTGGACCTGAGAAGAATCAGCAAAGTCAGCAGGTTCCTGGGAGGGGCCATTCAAATGCCAAATGAGGGCTGGAAAAAGAGCCATCAGATAGTAGAAACAATTGAGAAGCTGCTGCCCCGCTGTGGGATGTGTCTAGACCAGGAAAGCTAGAGTGCATGGAACAAAAGAGGCGGTGAGAAATCTAGAGAAAGTTAACAAAGAAACAGTTGCTTGGCGGCCACACCTGCTGACAAAAGAGCAGAAACCAGTAATACCTGAATGTCCTCTGTTAATCTGAAAAGCCCTTCTCTTGCTTGGCCAGGATCCTTTAACTGTTGTGGTGGAGATGGAGGTCGTGGTGGTGGTGGTGGTGGTGTTCAACCTGGCTCTTTTTAGCAGGGAGAGGTACACTGTCTACTCACAAGCTGACACTTCTCTCAAACACACATGCTATCACCCCAACACTGGACATTCGACTCCAGATACGGCAGGAAGTTTGACCAAAGGGATTATTGCATCCTAACTCTCCTGCAGATAGGTCTCCCCCATGGAAGCTGATGGAGCAATTCCAAGTGGCAGTTCAGCCCAAATCCCTCCTTCATGCCAATACATACAGCGTAGGTCATGACCCTCACCAAGGACAGGTCTATGTGCCATGTGGGGGTTTACAGGCAAGGAGACAAGTCACACATCCCTGGAAATGAGGTCCTAGCAGGAAGACAGCTAGCATAGACCCAGGATTCCATATTGTGCCAGAGTGGTGTATGACAGGTATGGGCTCCCTGACTTGGTCCCAGGTCAAGGCTGTGTTGGTCCAGCTGGGCCAGTGCTTGCCCCTTAGTGCTGTGGCTGATGGTATGGGACACCAGAGGCTCAGAACAATGGTGCTCACTGTTCTATGGAAGTCCTGTGGATACACATTGGAGAAAGTGCCTTGACCCCAGGGACAACAACCTGAAGAAAAGAAAGCTTTGGTAAAGGTAGGTGGGTTTCACAGGTGTGTTCAGAGAATGCCGTGGGTGGTGGATTTTGTTCTTTGTATCCAGAGGCCTCCATCTGTTAACAACCACTTTCTCCTTTGTGCAGTCAGAGCAGAGCCGATACCTGGGACCAACACTGCCCTAAGATGAAGCCACCAAGGTACAGCCACGATCCTTAAGCAACTGTGCCATGCTCTGAGAAGCATGGGTACTTACAAACACCTACGCTGGGCAGACCACTGCCAACAGAATCTCCTGATGTAATTGGGACACAGTGACACGAGATGTGAGAGGTCGTTCTCGGCGTATGGTGGCGGTCTGTCTGTGGTGCAAGGTGCCTAAGTGGGGTCATACTTTGAAGTGGCAGTTCCCAGTGTGGCATACACAGTGGAATGAATCCAAAGTCATTCACAGAACACTGCATGTGCTCTGTTCACATGGGGATGGTATGTTTCTTCATGTCAGCATTGCCATATGTGAGACTCATGTGCACTGCAGCACCATAGCACTTAACAAGGTCTTCTGCCATAAGGAGTGTGACACTGGTATGTTTAAGCTATTATCATGACAACATTTTGGCTTTAATGACAACCTGTCTGTCCTTGGTACCCATCAAGTTGGAAAGGAGTCTCAACCCAGCACCTTTTCCTAAGGTCCAGATTTGTGGCAAAACATGTGTGTGGATTTGTTCTAAAGTTGGAGGAGCTGCTGAGGAGCAGACAGCTTAGTACATGAGGGACCACTCTGGCTTGTAAGGGACAGGCACATATGGAATGCCAATGAAGAAGCCATCTTATGCCTTCCAGCCCTGTTGCTGACAGAGCCATGCATGTGTCTAACCATTCCAGGTGATACTATATACATGTGTGGGGACACTCTGGTATAGGGAAATAGGGAGACAGAGCCTCAAAGAGACCCTTGTTGGTGGGACTACATTCACAGACACTCAGGTGAACTTTTCTCTTAGCTACCCTGAAGGATAAAGCTGGTCATGCTGCCCATGAGATAGGAAGACTGAGGCTAGGGAGGTCATGAAGAGATTGCACCTCATAAAGCTCTGTCCTCACCTCTACAGGAAGTGTTCCAGGAAACTGTGTTCCATTCTAGGGCTGCACAGACCAGCTTCTCTCCGGAGAAACGGGTGGTCCTTCATCCCTGGCAGGGGCTTCTCTGTGACGCTACATGTAAATACTCTGGAGTCTATCTTCAATCACACATGCAAAACTGAGAATGAGGTCTCAGCTATGGACAACGATTAGCACAGAGGGGTAGGCACAATATAAGAAGTGATCCTCTTTCTGCCCAAGTGGACAGTGCCTGTCTTAGTCAGGGTTTTTATTCCTGCACAAACATCACGACCAAGATTCAAGTTGGGGAGAAAAGGGTTTATTGAGCTTACACTTCCAATGCTGCTGTTCATCACCAAAGGAAGTCAGGACTGGAACTCAAGCAGGTCAAGGAACAGGAGCTGATGCGAAGGCCACGGAGGGATGCTCCTTACTGCCTTGCTTGCTTCTCCTTGCTTGCTCAGCTTGCTTTCTTGTAGAACCCAAGACTACCAGCTCACAGATAGGACCACTTACAAGGGGCCGTCCTCCTTGATCACTAATTGAGAAAATGCCTTACTGCTGGATCTCATGGAGGCATTTTCTCAACTGAAACTCCTTTCTCTGTGATAACTTCAGCTTGTGTCAAGATGACACACAAAACTAACCAGTACAGTGCCCATCTGTTCCCATTCCCCACGAACACCATTCTATGTGGTCTCATGCTTCAGGTAAAGAATCCCAGGAAGTCCAAATCCTGCTTTCCAGGAAGACCATAGTGACAGCTGGAAGTGTAGATAGGAGTTTCATCTTGGGCAGTTCTCAGGAAGCATAGCTATGACATGTGGCTGGTACAGGGCAGAGGTAGATGGGGAGGGGACATAAGAGGGCAGCTCCAGATGATGACTGACTGAAGCAGTGGTCATGGACACCCACCCACTCTCGTCTTCCCTCCTTGGCATTCTCCTATTTTGGGGCATCTAACACCCTCAGGCCCAAGGGCCTCTCCTGACTGAAGGAGCTGAGGGAGTTGGCAGCCCCATGGAAGGAACAACAGTGTCCACTGACCTGACCTCCCGGAAACTGGATCACCAACCAAAGAATACACATGGAGGCACCCATGGTGCTGGCCATGTATGCGGCAAAGGAGGGACTTGTTGGCCATTGTGTATTTCTTATGCACACCTCACTCATCCCCATGGAACAGAGAGAGCACCATGGGTAAAGCCCGTTGCTTGAGGCCTATAGAACTATGGAGCCATTAAAGGTCCAATTTACAAGGACAGTGGAACAGTTCAGTCATCATCAGGAGCCTTCACCTGAGGGGGGCAGCTTGTGGAACTCACCATCCAGAGTGGTTGGCAGGTTGATTGTCTTCTAGGAGACCATAGTGGAACCAGTTCTTCCAGGCAATCGAGGTATCTGGGAGAGAGCAGTAATAAATTCCAGGAGAATTCCGAAAGGTTCTCACTGGGAGGTGTTTGCCATTCTCCCCACGCCCTCCCCAGTGCCACACCTGCTTCATCAGGCTCTGTGGCTGCTACTCAGGTATCTGGTGCACTGAGATATAGCCTTCCAGTCTCAACTTGGACTCAGGTCTGCAGAAATCACAGCAATATGGTTGTAGATGATACAAACTTTGTCAGTGGTCAGACATACTTGGGATAACTGGTCATGGGAATTTAGAGCCTGAAACCATACTGCCCAGACCCTGCACATTGGCTTCCTTGTCTTGGTGTGCCGAGCAACCTTGGAGGCATAAATGAGCCATGAGTGATTTGGAGCAATTACCTTGTGGTTACACCCAATGCCATACCTATACCTTGCCTTGCCTAAAATCAGATCAGGAGGCCCAGGTGGGTTCTGCTTTTTTTTTTAAATGTTTATTTAGTTGTATGAGTGCTCTCTTTATATCCAGAGGAGGGCATCAGTACTCATTACAGATGGTTGTGAGCCACCATGTAGTTGCTGGGAATTGAACTCAGGACCTCTGGAAGAGCAGTCAGTGCTCTTAACCACTGAGCCATCTCCCCAGCCCCTCGGATTCTGTTTTGATGGTTCACATTTGGAACGTAGTGCTGTCTGGGTCACCAAAACCCAGCTTCTTCCATTAACCTCATGGTACTAGGGTTTTGTAGAGTGCCTGTGTTTGCACAATCATTAGACACACCAAGGAAAAGAAAAGAACTGACCTGGAGGGGGGGGGAAGGAGGAAGAGGAGGAGGAGGAGGAGGAAGAGGAGGAGGAGGAAGAGGAGGAGGAAGAAGAGGAAGAGGAGGAGGAGGAGGAAGAGGAGGAGAAGGAGGAAGAGGAGGAGGAGGAGGAAGAGGAGGAGGAGGAGGAGAAGAAGAGAGACTGCTAAGCAGGCTTGTATCTGTGCACCGAAGGTCAGATTTGCAGCCTGTCTACCCTCTGTCTTTCTATGGCCCCTCACTTTCCTGTCACTCAGAAGATGTTATCTCTACAGAGAAAGTTGCCTCTGTGGTGACTGAAGGTGACTGCAGATATACAGCACCCAGTTAAGCCCTGTGGAGTTGGGGTGACAACTGACCACAGGAGACATTATTTTAGTTTTCTGTGCAAGATTTACCCAGCTAACCCTCAAGAATATGAAAGGCTCTAGACTGTTTTTGGGAGCTCATGCTGCTCTGACACAAAGCTTACAGTTCTAACTGTTCTTACGCTGAGTTCTCTTACTGATGTGCATGGAGGTTGGTAGGCACTTAAGGTCCCAGTACCAGGGAAGGAGGTGTAGGAAGTGTTTGGAACTGTAAACATTTGGAGCATATTGATGAGAGGGAGTCCTTTGAGATCAGAGAGGGTCAGGAGAAGGCTCAGGGTCTGATAGGAATCCAGTTGATCCTTTCCTCTTACCCAGTTAGGGAAGGAGGATCTTTCCTACTTTGGTAGAGAGAGTGAGAAGTCCCATTGTGTGAAATACAGCTCCACATTGGAATTACAACCAACAAGTCAATAAACAGAAGCAGCAGGACACTAGTTGCTCTTTTTTTAATGTGTCTCCAGCTTCTGGTGAAGGGAATTTAATTTTTAAGTGTCCACTGGTTATTTTGTATCCCACACCTCCCACCCAGAAATGTAGCCTCAGAATTTTCCAGTTTTGTTCCTCAGCAAGATCTACCCAAGAGCAGGCTGGAGTCTGAAAATGAAGGGACTGGTGTGGAGGCCAGTACCTGTCAAATGAAGGACAACCCTCTACTGAGAACCTACAGATGCCCCTACTATCTGGAAACTTCTCCGAGGGAGGTTGATAAACCAAAGTCTATTTTTAACACAAGGACTGTGTGCTGGCTAGTTTTATATCAACTTGTCAGTGGCAATAGTCATCTGAGAAGAGCAAAGCTCAACTGAAAAAGTACCTCCATAAGATATGGCTGCAGGCAGGCCAGTAGGGCATTTTCTTAATTAGTGATTGATTTGTCCATTGTAGGTAGGGACATCCCTGGGCTGGTGGGGATGTCCAGTTCTATAACAAAGCAAGGTAAGCAAGCCATGGAGGAACAAACCTGTAAGCATCCTCCCCTCCCCCGTGGTTTCTGCATCAGCTCCTGTCTCCAGGTTCCTGCCCTGTTTGAGTTCCTGTCCTGACCTCCTTCGATGATGAACAGTGATATGGAACTGTAAACCAAATACAGCCTTTGTCCCTCAACTTGCTTTGGTCATGGTGTTCACCACAGCAGTAGTAAGCCTAACTAGGAAAGACTGTCCTCTGAGCACAATTCATCAGCAAGCAAGGTCACTTTAAAGCAAAAAGATTTCCCTGTCAGTTTGTCTATCCATTTTGAAGACCTTTATGCTTCCCAAAACAGGTGTGTGTGCTCATGTGTGTGTATACATTCGTGTGTGTACATGCAAGCTGTTCAAAGTAAAGTATAAGAAAATAGTAAAGATTCAAGATAATAGCTCATTCTGTACTCTAAACCAGAAGCATGAGTGGCTTTTGATTTTCACGAGCATTTGCATGAAACCAAGGCCCTGCCATGATCAGCGTAGCTGGAAAAGTGAGGTTTGTGGTTTTGTGGCTCTCAGGTGGAAGTCTCCTTAGGGCTTACCTGAATCAGGCAGTTTCCTTCCATGGATTCACAAACACAGGTGGTAATATGATCAAAATCCCTAGGTTATCCAGCTGAGGGCTCTGCAGTGGTGTTTGTGGCTCCCCATAGATAGGTTAAAAGTTGCAAGGGCTCAGATAACCCTTAGCTGACAGCAAGGTGAAAGCAACAAACCCAGCCTCCACCAGGAACACAGGTAGTGCTACAAGCAGTTACTACTCATCCCTAGTAAAGGACAGAGGGTGAAAGGAGGCAGGCTCAGTGCCCTTCTCTCTAGGGGGTGGCAACATTTTTTCCCCAAGTTCTGTGATTCTTACCTGCCATAGGGGTCTATTGTGGGTGGCCTACACACCTGGGCTGTCTGGGGTTGCTGGAGACTGACTTCCTCAGGCTATGGTTCTCATTCTCACCAGGGGTGTACTGTTCCATAGCATTTCCAGGCCTTTGGCACCCATCCTGGAATAGTCTTTAGGTGCTATCCCACACCATATGAAACTACAATGCCTCTGTACCTCACTATGCAAGCAGCCAATTGTCCCGATGCAGGTGTCAGCTAGGAGCCCAGATATAAGTGTTGAATTCTGAGGTTTTCAGGCCCTGGGCACAGCAGCCTTTTCTCACATGCACTATACTCACAAAGCTCAGAAAAGCCTCAGAACACTGACTTGTGATCTAAGACAAATGGAGTAAGACCCATGGATGTCAGGTAATATCCCTGCCTTGGACAGATGACCAGGGATTTACAGGTGCCAAATATGGACACACACTTGTGCTGATTGTACCAAGGGTCCTAGGACATCTCACAGTGTGCTGTCTTTGCTCAGCTCTGGGACATAAATTACATTCTTGCCCAAGGCATATGCTGCAAAAAGCTGGGTCCTGTGTTCAGGCTGATTATCTTGAACTTGGGCTAATGTTCCATGAAAAGAGACTCTATTACTAAATTCATTAATTAATGTCCCATTTGCAGTCAGACTTGAATGTGAACCACTTGTGTGCTGGGATAGGCAGTACATCCTGCTGCTGAGCCTGTTGTGGACTCAGTGGGGAAGGACTTGGCTTCAGGAGAGGAGAGCAGCACAAGAGTCTGGCTGGAGACAGATTCTGCCTCATGGAATTTGATCAAGTTCTGTGAAGACCTCAGGGGTTTCACTTTGTCTTAGGAAGTGATGAGGCTAGAGCTAAGAGTCAGGCAGAGTTGGTGGGTCTCACTGCACTCCTAGAGATATTCAGCCTGAGATGGCAGCAACGTTGAGTCCCACAGCCCTCCTGGGAGTGAGGTAGAAACTTCTAGGGACAAAGCAAACACCTTCTATGAAAGACCTAGGGCTGGAAGAGATGACAGCAGACCCTGCCTTCTGCTCTGAAATCTGACCAGTGTGGAATCATTACAGCCCTGTGAAGTTTCAGTCTACAGCCTTGTATGTGCAAGCATGTATGTGAGTATGCATATAACCAAGTACATGCTTGTGTGTGTGGGGGGAGACAAAGAAAATGATGGAAAGGACAATGCACATACACATGTGATAGTGCACATGGAGGGGTATGTGGTGTACATGTGCATGATCAATAGAATGCTGCTTTCCAGCAGGTGCTTCTCCTAAGCCTGACTGTGGCTGGTGGCAGCCTAGAGGCTGAGTTGCTGTCTTCTCATTGTGGCTGAGCTTGCCTGTGCCATGGGAGGTGGGATGGGAGGCAGTGGTTATACCACTGAGCAACATGAAATACTTTAAGATGCGGAGCTTTTGGCCTTCACATAGAGTCCTGGCAGCCCAGGGCAATCCTAAGATAGTCTGAATCCACCTGGAATCTCTGGGTAGATGCTCATGTGTTGTTCCAGGCACAGGTGCATAGCATTCAGCCACACCTTGACCTATGCTCTGGAAGGCAGGCTCACTCGTCAGAACCCAGGCTAGGCAGATCTGCCCTACAGCAGCACATGGGAACATGCTTTCTGTAGCTCCCCATTTTCTACTATCCCATGAACTGCCAATTTATTATCTTAGCTAGAAGGTTCCTGACACAAAAGCTTAGCTCTGATTTCTCCTGCCATGTCTGGTTAGGTGACTGAGGTGTTAAATCAAGCATGAAAATGGTTCTCCCTGAAGTCCTTTTGTAAACTCTAGCTGCCTTCATTCAGATAGCCCATGGTATCTTTTCCTTCAAACGAACCCAAGTATTAGCCCCAGTGCCCCTCCCAGTGCCACCAGCCACCTACACAGCAGCCTGGTGGCTTTGCAAGAGGCTGCAGCCCCTTGTTACTTGACAATTCTTCTTTGTATTTTTGTTCATAAGTGAGCCAACCCCATATTTCTGGCCCTGTGTTTCAGTTCATTGGGGGATTGTCTTTCCCAGTGGCCTCTGGTCCGGAGCAGCCTTCCCTGGACATTTTCTGTCCTTAGCTTTGTTTCTCAAAAAGCCTAGCTACCTGCCAAGGCCCGAGGCTTGGGCCACCTGCAGGTGTGCTCCTGCTCAACACAGCTAGGGTTGTCCTTTCTGTGAGAGGGAACAAGGTAAGACAGCAATAGAAATGGAGGCCCTGGTGCATTCACTGTAGAGGTACCCTAGGAAAGCTTCTAGGATCCTTGAGGGACAGATGGGTCCTGAACAGGGAGTGGCTTAACATATTTCAGTATCTAGTATGAGTACCAATAAGACAGGATCATGTTCATAAGGGAGAAATGTGACCCATCAGGAATTAGGGTATCTCTAGTATTGGGCACATGCCTTCCTCTGCATTATACTGCAGTTTAGGTGTGGTTATGTACTTGAGGAAGGTGCGTTTTAAAATAGTGCAGTCCTTTGAAAAGCAAAGATAAACTAGCTTGGCTGGAATCAGAGTGTCTTCTGGTATCTCTCTGTAAGGTGGGCAGCACCTGGTAACAGGGCTTCTCTGTCCATATGACTCTACTCCAGGACAATGGGTGGAGCTATAGGGACCCGCCTCCCCCTGCCCCCCACACTCCGCCAATGCCATGGCACTGGCATAAAGAAATCAGGGCAGGTGCTTTGCCAGACCCCATCTCAGTCCTCTCTCTGGGACCTTCCTCTTCAGGAGGGAGATTTCCTTCAGGTCAGTAAGCTGCAGAGGGGCAGGTGCTCTGATTCATGCTTGGCTTTTGATCTTGCAAGGAGCTGAAGAGCTGTGTTATTAAGATCCAGGGGTCATTCCAGTACCTGGTGAGAGGGGATTATTCTGGTTGTCTCAGACAGGCTTGGATAATGCCTGAATACAGCTCAGGATGACCAGGAGAACCTGTCCTCTCCAGTAGACAGCTAGAGGCACCCCACAGCTGGGACCCTGTTGCTAGGAAAGAACTTTGTGTTCACAGTGCACTAAAGCTAATGAGAGACACCTGGGAAGGTGGCTTCCTCTCATTTCCACTAAGTCTCCCTACTCTGCCTCCCTTCACCCCATTGGTCTCTGCACCCTCTACTCCCTACTGTCTTCTATCCTTCCGCCTTCCCTTTCTCCTTTTCCTCAGCTCCTCTTCCCACGCACTCCCTCCTTCTGGCTCATTGTTAAACGTCCCTCCCAGCTGGGCTTTGGACTAGGGTCATTTAAAAGGTCACAGTGTCTCTTCTTAGTCCTTGATCCTTGCTGACTTCTCATGGAGTGACCTAAACTCTGTCACTTGGTAGCACCAGTCAAACAATGGCTAGGCTATCATGGCATGGAGGGAGGCAGCCAGCTCCAAAGGAAGGACTTGAAGTTTCTGGAGCTGGGGGCAGGATACAGAGAAGCCACCTGGAAAGGTGGATAGAGAGTCACTTGTGCCTGCAAAGGGGAGACTGAGCGGGACACTCCAGGTGAAAAGCTGAGTCTTGGGACAGCTTGCAGCTTCATTTTGATATTGTGTACCATTCCTGTTCCCATGTTGGAGGCCTGTAGCAGGGAGACCATCCTGTGCTACTGAGGACTCAGGAGATAGTTCTCTTTGGCGCTTAGATGTCTGTGAGGAGGACAGAGGCAATTTAGCCTTTTTTCATTAGCTGTTTGTTGAACTATCTTAGGAGACAGTTTCCCTATCTCCTGGTGGACCTAAGGAGCCTTGCTCAGAGAAGGAAGATCTGAGCGTCCCCCCCCCCAGGGGGGAGGGGGAGGGGACCTTGCTGTCTGCTCTGCCACAGCTCTCAGGAAGGCATGCCCAGGGAGAAGTAGGTGGCATAAATCGCATGCATAATCTCCGGAGATGACCACTTTAAATCTTAATTGGTTGCCTTTTAAATATCATTTAAGGGCCCGTTTCTCTGCCTTTCTCTAGTTAAGAAGGTGTCGTGTCAAACTCTATTACCTTGCAAGATGTCTCTCCCTTAAGGCTTTTTTTTTTTTTTTTTTTTGGAAAGGGAGAGAAAAAGAAAAAAATGGAGCCATCAGCGGCATTTGAGGGGTCGATAAAGCTTTTAGATTTGGAGACGGTTTTCGGAGCCAGTTTCCTGCGGCTACGTGTTGTTAATGGAGCTTAAGGAATTATCTTAGACTGGGTCGGCCGGGAGCCGTATATTTCCCGCGCCTGTTCCCTTGTCGAGTCTGAATATGCTGCTGTCAGACTCGCTTAATGAAAAGTAACGCGCCGCTGATTACAGTTTTATTTGGCTCTATGTAAAGAGCGCCGTTAATTTAGCCTCTCCTCTCGGTGTGTTTGCGATCGCCACGCCTGAGCGACTGAGCGCGTCCCTGCGCTGGCTGACAGCCTCCCGCAGGGGAAGTCGCGGCTCGAAACCCTCCCCCGCCGCGCCCCGCTGGAGGACCAAGACCTTTCCCCTTCCCAGTGCCCTCATCCTGCGAAGGCGCCTCGCTTCATCTAGGGAGTCACGCTGGCACTTGACCTATGCCCCCACGATTTGGTGAGCCTGAAAGCACATCCTGCAGGTTGCTCCCCTAAGTAAGAGGTGTCTTCGGGTGGGTGTTCCTTATGGCGTGGTGTCCTGCAATGAGGCTGAGCCTCCCAACCCCCAGCCCTGATATCTTTATTCACAGGCTAATGCAGTTTATTCAAATAAGTTCCTTTTGTCGCCAGAATCATCAAGATATCAGGCTCTGGCAACTTGTTATTCTGACACCCAGAGCTGGTGCAGGCACCAAAGACCAGGCCCAGAGGTTTCAAGCTCAACAAGCTTGGACGAGCTCAGAAACCTTCCCTAGGACTGCCTCAGAGGAGGAATCTGGGGCCACAGCCGGTGTGTGGACGTGCGCACTGACCAGAGCCTCCGGTGTGTGCGCCCAGGACAAATCTGTCCGTAGCTAGGACTCAGTCTTCAGTCCAAGCTTGAGTTTCTGACCTTCCCTCTCTTTATCTCACCCACTCCTCGCCTGAATTTGTGAAGCCTATTTTTTTTCTTTTTTCTTTCTTTCTTTTTCTTTTTCTGGAAATGCTTGGCTTTGTCTAGGATTGTGTGTGGGGCGTGCTTGGCGGCCACATTAAAATTCCTCGCGCCCCAGCTTGGGCAGCAACGTGTCTCCCCTGAGACTCCACTTTCGCTATTACTGTCAAGTACCCTTGACTCTTTATTTTTGCCCTTTTATCTATTACAACTAATTCGAGTTCTTTTGCCCTTTTCAGTCTAAGACGTGGGCTTTCCGCAAAGCCTCCCCTGCCAGCGCTCTCTCAAAGCGCGGAGCCTTTAGAAATTGAGGGGTTTACTGTCAAAATGAAAATTTCACTTCAAATTATCTTGGCTGATGCTCGCTTGCTAGGCCGGGGGCTCCCGCCGCAGCCTTTTGACAGGCACATCAGCGGCAAGCTTCCGCGTCCCGATAATATCATCCAGGAGAGCGAAAGTCAATGCGGTGACAGCGCAGGCCGGGACAATCCAATTACTGAGTGCTGGCCAGGGCAGGCTTGCGGCTTGGGGCAGTTGGTTACTCGATGTGCAAGGGCCAAGGGCTGGAAACCAGGATCCAGGGTGAGGACTATCGTTCAGGGGACCCTCTCAGTCCTAGGGGTCTGGTTTCAGCAAAACTAAGTTTCTTTCCTTGGGGTCTGTAAACTGTCCCCAAGGTTGGCCCTATAGACTCATTAGTGTGAGTTTCAATAGGCTTCAATCTAATTAGTCCCACCCCTAGGATTGCAGAAGACCTGGCATCTATTAAATGTCTGGTATCTCTCAAAGGCCACTCTCGGAGATGAAAAGTGGTGTATCTAGCATACACAGCTGGATTCTATGTAGCTATTAGAATTTATTCTAGTCCCTGGGCCCCCTTAATTTCAGAGCAGCTTGCCCTGGGTTCTCTGCTTTACAAGCCCTCTGCTTGCCACTGCCATCTCCCTAGGAACATTGGGCACTTTTATGAAGTCCTTAGAGGCCTGAACAGAAGCTCGTAGGTGAGCTGAGAACAAGGGACAGATGCTGGACAGGTGCCTCCTAGAGATGCAGGGAGCCTTGTAAAGAAGAACCACAGAGGACCTGAGTCCAAAGAAGTTTCCCCTAGAGATGTGAACAATCAGGTCTGCCCTCAACCCAGGCTGCTCCTGACCCAAGCCCTTGTGTCCTTGCCCCATGTCTGGTTAGCCTGCCTCCTGACTTCTGCTATTAAGGTTTTCCCTCTGGAGTCTTGAGAACTTGACTGATAGAGAAGCTAAATTTGAAGCAACAGGCTGCTTCTCTGAAAAGAGGGACAATGGAGCCAGGTAACACAGCAGCTATTAAAAGCCTCTTGGCTCAGAGCATGATGCCCTCAGGGCAATGTTCCCTTCCCAGAGCAAAATCCCAGCGGATTTAGAACATTACTTTACAGCCTAAACATTACTTTAATCCAGTCAAAGAAACCTTATTTGCTCAAATTCTGGTGTCTGGCAGTGGGGAAGACTTTAAAGTTTGGGGTGTTACATCTACTTATTATGAGATCAGAAGAGTGTCCCTCTTGTGCCTATAACATCTCAAAATTGGTTTGGTTAGACTTGGATGGGCAACTACTTAATTGGAGTGGAGTGTGGGTCAGCCCACTCATTCTTTCTTCCCCTGGGGGTCAGCATCACTGCTTCCAGGCACACCTTTAGAACCAGCCCCAGCTGTGAAATGTGTTCCTTCCGCAATGCAAACACGAGGATTTATTAGTTTTGTTGTATTAGCCTCTCTGAATCAGGCAATTACTGGTGTGAATATACATTTTAGAAAACATAATTTTGTCGAGTCAAGAGTGTGCAACAGTGTAAACTCGGTGGAAGTGTTGGCGGTGAGTTTTACGTGCTGAGGATGAAGTCCGAAGAAAAGTGGGCTGAGGAGTCTTCGCACGAACACCGGCATGCCTCAAACCCAGAAGGAGACAGGGACACAAAACAAGCCTCAGAACCCAAATGCCTTCTCCATGTAAACTTTGGACGTAAACTTTATGCTTCAGGGGGCCTCCTCTCTGCTGTGCTCTCTCATCTTCTCGTCTTCCTGGAGTTCAGGAATGGCTCAGGTGGACGCAAGATCAGGTAAAACCAGGTGATAGAACGGGAGGGGATCCTCCATAGCCCTGGAGGTTGAGTTCAAATCCTCTGTCTCAGGTGGGTTGGCATCCTTGGCTTGGAAATGCCCTCTTCTTTTGGAAACCCATTAAAAACAGTCCAGAGTCAGCGCCTGCAGCCTGAGCGCTAGTTCCCTTCTCCACTGTGCAGGTGGGTGTTAAGTGCAGAAGGGTTTGCCACCGGCCTTGGGCGTAGCCAGCAGCTCCCGGGAGGCCCCTGCAGGTGAGACGTCTTGGGGCACCGTGGGCGGGAAGGAGCAAGCCAGGGGCGTTGTCAGTACGTTGGTACCCGCCCCCAAATTGCGTCCCAGAGGGCCGGGATCCAGAAGTGCGCCCTTAGCGGTGGCCCAGGCCTGGTTCAAAGTGCTGTGTCTAAGGATGGGATCGTGAAATACCCCATCCACCCAGTTTCTGAGGCTAGTTACTGGGGAGTCCTGGTGTCTATCCAGAGCCCCAGAAGGGGCCGGGACTGCAGGTGAGGACGCAGGAGTCGTCGCGGATGCACCCGCTGGACCTTGGCGTTTCAGCATGCAGGAGGGAAACTCAGTCTGGCTCAGAGCTGTGGCTGCAGCAGCGGTGGCTGTGTGAGCCAAGGACCAGATGCGGGGCTTGGTCTCCAGGTTCGGCGGTGCTCCCGCCTGAGCAAAGGTTAGTTTGGCTTCGCAGGCCTGTGGGCCTCCTTCGGCGCCAGAGTCGGGAGCAACCACTGTGCTCCGGAGGCAGTTCCGTGCCCTCTCCAGATCCCCATCCATAACAGCTCCACCAGCGGTGCCCAGGGGCATCCGGAGTGTGGCGGAGACCTCCTTGCCTGTGCCGGGACCGTCAGATGAAGCAGGAATCCTCTCTGATCCACTATCCAGGGGCTGGAAGGGCGTCTTCAGCTCACACTCTGAGGTCTCTGCGTCTAGAGGGTCGAAGTCTTCCAAGTCACTGAGTTCTAGATCCTTGTCGTCTTTGCCTGCAGGACCTGTCAGGCGAGAGCACGCGGCCAGTGGAGGGAGACAGGATGGCATAAGTAGCTTTCTTTTATTCTCAGACCAGAGTTAATGGAACCTCATTCCCAACTAGTTAATAGCCCAGCCCTTTCTGTTTTCCTCTTCCCATCTCCAGAGGACCCCAAATCTTGAACTAGGAACACAAGCCTGGCAGATCTGGATTCAAATTAATGGCGTTTTCGATGCTTTTTAACTTGACTTTGGATGTCTTTAAGCCTCTCTACATGGTACCACCTCAATCTCCTCTCCCCAGGCACACGATCTGACTGGAAGCCAGATTTGCTGCCCATGCCCTAGTCCATTTGCCACCCAATGGCTTCCAAAGACACCCCATACTTTACAGAATCTCCAACCCACCTTCGCTCTTGGCACTCTTAAGAGGCTCCTCCCGTGACTCCTCCTCTCCAGCCTCCTCCTCCTCACCCTCTCCGTAGGGACGCTTCTCATCTGCACATTTATTTCTAGGTGGCCAGGTCATCTTGTTCTCCTTCTTGAGGCGCCGGCGTGCGTTGGCGAACCAGGTGGAGACCTGTGTGAGGGTCATCTTGGTGATGATGGCCAGCATGATCTTCTCTCCTTTGGTGGGGTACGGGTTCTTCCGGTGCTCCTGCAACCAGGCCTTCAGCGTGCTGGTGGTCTCCCGGGTGGCATTCTTGCGCCGCGTGCCGCTGTCCACGGTCCCATACCTGGAGACAGGCTCTGCAATGGGGTGCCAGTCGGGGCCGGGGAGATCATGCGTTCGGGCGGGGTGGGGGGAGGGCATAGGGACAGGCTGTGTCTTTCTGGTGTGGGTTGTGCTTATGGGAGCTGCCTTGCCTTTTGTGGGCCAAGAACGAAGATGATGTTATTAAAATGACAGGGTAGGTCATGACCTCTGTCACTCTGTAGAGAAATTTTTTTGATCCGAAAAACATAAAAAGGTATCATGGACCTATGAACCAGCACCTCGGGGAACCTGTGCCCAGAGCAACTGGGGAGCAAGGTTCAGGAGTTTTCAGTTGAATTGCTAATGGTCCCAGAGGAAGATGGGTTGGTGAGCTGAGCTGTCACCCAACATGGGTGATGAGGGTCAGGGAACTTCCTCTTTGATTCCCACTGCAGGGTGACTCAGACACCCAACTGAGCTGAGCTTCTTGGGGTGCAGGAAGGTGTCCCAGGCTCTTCAAAGAAGCAGCCTAGTGGACTGAACTTTCTAGAACCAATTTGCTTGAAAATCACAGCATTGGAAGAATTTCCACATTCGCAACAGCATGGGGATGTGTGTGTAAGGGTTAGGATGAATCACCTGCCTGAGGGAATTGCCCCCTCTTCTGGTCTTCCCACCCCCAACCCCCACAGAAGGGAATCTGGAGGTGGTGATGAGGTGGTGGAGTGATTGGTGGCTGGACTGTAGTGGCTGTCGGGGAGAGAGGTCTAATCCCTCACCTGTCATAAGGGTACTGGCCCAGAGCTGGCTCATACGGGTAGTAGGCTGCAGCTGCAGTGGGTGGGAGGCCGGCATGTGAAGATCCTGTGCCATCCTTGGACTCGAAGCTGTTCTGTAAAAGCCACCACAGTTTTTGGAGACCCAACTAGAAACCCTATCCTAAGAACCCTCTTAAGCTTAAAGGTAAGCTTAGATCCTAGGAGTCTCCTCAAACTTCGCCCACAAACTGCAACCCATGTTCTGGACTCACTCAATACTCAGTTTCCCAAAAGTGGGGACCTGAAGAGGGTGGATCAGGCTTAAGTAGGGAAACAGGGTGGTGGTGGTGAGACCAGGGAGTGAAGGTGAAGTGAAGTGGGTGAAGGAAGGGAAAGAGAGGAGGAGGGAGATCTCGATGGAGCTTGGAAGGAAAGAAAGAGGGCGGACTGGTAAAGATTCCAGAGACTCTGCCAGGCCTAGGGATAATGAACCCGATAGAGAAGAAGCTTTGAGAGGAAGGGAAGGGGCGGGGCTGGGAGGAGCTAGCGCGTGGGAGGGTGGGAGGGGGAGGAAGGAGAGAGAGATGGATTTGTACTATGGTGAGGAGGCAAAGGGGTCTGAAGCTGAGAGTCAACCCTCTGGGAAGCCAGGAATCTGATCAGAGTTCAATGACAAACTAAAACAGTAGCAACATTTTAGACACCGGGGCTCTTGGGTCGGCCATGCTGAGCCTGAACCAGGGCAGGGTTCAGACCAGGACGCATAGCTGATGTCCTTTTTTTCCTCCCACCCGAACCGTAGAGTATCCAGGGCACTTGTGCCAGGGGAGGACATATGCAGGGCAAACCCAAGGGGCGGGGCGGGGCGGGGCGGGGCAGGGAGCGGGGTGGTGGGAGGGCATATGTCCCCTTACCAGCGAGTAGAAAGCCGACGCCTCAGAGCCATAGGTCACGTAGTTGCCATAGCCTTGCGAGCTGCCGTAGGGGCTCCCGTAGACTCCGAGTGCAGCAGCAGAGTTGAGTTCGTGGCGTGCAGTGGCCAGCAGCCGGCTCTCGTAGACAGGACAGTAGACGGGCGCCTGTGCTGAGGCTGCAGGCCCAGAGTCAGCCAGTGTGCGGCCGCCTGACTCGCAGCACGTGCTCAGGGAGTTGGTGGTCATCAGGAACTGCGGTGGGAGGAATCGCAAAGATGCGTGGGCACCGGAACAGAGACTAGGGTGCTTGGACCCTCCAGGCCCTCACGAGTCCCTAGGGGCCTTCTGCTGTCTGTGCCAGACATGAACTTTTCCCCCATCAGCCACCTTAGGCCTCGCTTTCTTTGGCCAGTGTGGGCCCAAATCCTCCACGGGGGTTCCAAGGTCCTGTGTGCCTTCTCACCAAGTATGTCTCGCCCAAGTGCTTCCTAAGGTCCCCCAGGGCACAGTTTGAAGGGTTAAACAAGAGAGAATTCAGATCCACCAACAGGATGTTACTAGCTCCCCTAATCCTTCTTCCCCACAAATCATGATTGGCCAGTACAAGGACATGCTTACGTGGGAAATGACATCCAGTGGTAGCTCTTCCCTCTCCCGTCCCTGTTGTCAGACCTTAGTAGGAGTCCCTTTACCTGAGGAGCAGAGGAATAGGGGTATCCAAACTGCGGGTAGGACATGGCGGGCGCGGCCTAAGAAGGTCGGAGGGGCCGTTGGGGTCCTGTGCGCTGCGTGAGCACTGCTCCGGAGCTGTAGGATCCTAGGCTCTGGGAGGACAAGCAAGAGGTGGTTAGTTCACCCTTACGCTGCTCAAACTTTCCGAGCCAGGTAAGTAAGTGAGTGGCCTTGATCTCAGCGATTCTTTTAGCTTCGAAGTCTGAGCACTTCACAGGGCTCTGGGACTGATCGACCTTGCCATGATGACAGAAATACATATTTTGCAAAACAAAACAATAACAACAAAAAGAAAACAAAATAATAATAATAATAATAATAATTAAAAAAAAAAAAACGAGTCTCGCCGACAGTCAAGTCAGATGTGCACGGCTTTAAGGGACAGAAGCGCTGACGTCAGCCCACGCTGCCGCTTGGCCTGGCGGCAGACCTACAGGTCACTGGGATGCCGGCCGGCGGGCGGGGTAGGAACGGTCCACGTCTGCGCTAGCAGGGCGGAGGGCCAACGAGCTTTAACAAATGAACTCCATCCAAGGAGTCAATATCGCCCCGACGAACGGTGTTTCTCCTTAGTCACGGAGGACGGAAGGCACTTTTAATTAGAAATTAATTAACGAGCAGCTGCTCCTTCACACCCCACTGTAATCATTAGTCTCAATTACAAATGAGACCTATGAAGGGACACACGAGTGAGTCTTCAGTGAAGATGTAATCAACAGTTAAATTAGCCAGGCGCTGGCTGCAGCCGCCCGCTGCCCTCACTGCATTGCTCCTAGGGTGGAAGGACGTGCGCCCTGTAGACCCCGCAGGCCCCTCGCCCTGAGACTGGGACAGCGTGCCTCTGCACACTTCTTTGCCACCTAGGTTTAGAAGAATCTCAGCAATGCCTCTCAGCAGTTCCTACCCTGCACCAAGCAGAGTTTTAGAACTAACTGCCATCACAGGAGAGCTCGCATTCTGATGGTGACATAATCTCGGATGTGTGTGCATGTCTCCCAGGCCTTCCCCAGAGTCCTGCACTTTTAGGATCGGTGAAGCCAGGTACTGAGGGGCTTCCCGGGTCTATCACCGGTTGACTGTGCCATTCTGGGCAGCTCACTGCCCTGGAAAAGGCCCTCCCCCTTCACTTCAGGTCATGCCACTGCTCAGCCTGGCTTCGCTTCATTTCCTCTCCCCTCCCTCTTCTAGTCTCCCTCTCTGGCCTCCTTCCGCATCCCAAGGCTAAGACAGAGACTGCCAGACGCCGCTGCTCGCTGGGAAGAGCTCATTTCCCAACTAGGCCCCTGGGCTCTTCCCGTAGGCTCGTTGATCCTAGGGAGCAGCAGGGCTGGGTATAGGGAAAGGGGTGTTGGACGCCTAGTCCTGGCACCCTTTGGTCTGCTTCACATAGCTTCTGGCCCCGGGAGTGTAAGAAGCTCTGCCCACTGCCCTCTCAAGACTTCCTGCGCTAATCTGGGCCCTGAGATATTGTCCTGAACTCAAAGCGGAGATAAGCAGACTGTGCAGGGATCTTGGGGTACCAGGCCACCCCGAATTCTCAGGCCTCCTTTCCTGCCACGATCTTCTCTACTTCTTTGGGCCCGCCAGGCCAGCCTCTCGCGCTCTGCCGGCAGCAGAGCTGCTCATCGCGGAGCTGTGCAGACTTGCTCCTAAAGATTCCTGGGTTCAGACCTGCGAATCGCCCCAGGGCCACCCTCTAATTAATGATGACGTTCGCGCCCTCTCCCCAGCTGCAAGGCTGCCTCCCAGAAACGAAATCTGCCGGCCCTGACAGCTTGGTTGAAGGTGATGGATGACTATCTGGAGACCCGCCGTACACATCATATAATATCTGCTGCGTAATTGCTTTAATTTACAGATGAAAATACGAGTTCTCCGATCGCGCTGGACCGCAGCGTCCGAACTGCTTGCAAAGGAGGAAACCATCGCAAATAATGAATGGCTGCCCCATGCAAATTATTCAGGCAGTTTAGCGTTGGTAGCCGGTTGAGAGATATAGAAAGAACACGAGTCGAATGACATTAATAATTGTTTTTGAATTCTGTATTGATTTCATGGCAAGCTGTGTTTATTTCTTTCTCACCTGAATTGCTAATACCTCCTTCCTGTAAATAATAAGAAACTAGCCACCGGGGCTTCTCGAGTAGAAATGAATCTCAGCCTCTCCCTCTTCCTGCTTCTTCCCCTCCCCCAACTCTCTTCTAGCTTTAGTTTTCAGGCTTTACTGAGGCTTTGGCTGAACATCCGACTACTTTCATTATTTATTGTTTACAAACAACTTGATTTCTTTTGATAATGAGGTGCTGGCAAAGGAGGGGCTCTGTACATGGCTGGAGGGGCTCTGTAAATGGCCATGTTGGTAGAGGCGCATAGGAAGCAGGAATCCAGCACAGTCTAGTGTACCTCAGTGAGGGGTCTTTTTGTCACTTTGTTCCTGAAGCCCAGGCCTTGGGGACTCTGTGGTAAGCACAGACTGGTTGTGAAGGAGAAGACCGGGCTGCTGCCTGTATGTGGCACTCTGGGGACTTACTTCAGCTGGCAGCAAGCAGTACACCCAGAATGAGCACTCTCGGTTTTCTTTCCCTGGACTCCTGGGGTTGGAATTGTAATGTTGCTCCTGAGGACTTTCACTTATCTCCTTAGTGGACTTCTGTGCTGGTTTAGGGTAACTGGGGTCCCTCAGGGTCTCTGGGAAGGGGATCTCAGGGTGTTCCTTTGGTCATCAGTTCAGCATTCTGGTTTGCCTTCCAGGCCTCAATGCTGTTGTTCTCCCTAGTTACCCTGCCCCTGGGCCTAGGAATCAGGAGCACTAGACTCCACTGTGCCTGAAGATGCAGACTCATGTTCCACACCCCGTCTGCCTCATGCAGGGACTAGGTAGGACTCCAATGGACTGTTCTGTCTTCACTCAGTCCCTACTGTCCAGTCCTGTTTCTGGCTAGCAACCACCTCGACATCTTACTGACAAACTGCTACCTGGCTGAAGCTCTCTTGCCAAATGAGATATTTTCAGGCCATCCTTGCATCAGATATAAGAATACCTTTCTCAAAGACCAAGCCTTGAGCAGAGGCACAATGCTTTCTAAAAACCAACAGGAGTCCCAGAATCTCAGGTACCCTCAGCTAAAACAAGCTTGCATAGATGCTCCATGCTGTGACTAGAAACTCATAGGGCCCCTAGATATAAATCACCATTTAGCAGTATGCCAGAACCACTTAGCTTCCTGCAGTGTGGACAGCTGATCACCTTTGGAGAGGGCTTCAAAAGATCAGAGACCAAAGGCCTGATCAGATCCCAAAGGGGTGGAACAGGGAGCAGTTAGCCACAAGAATTAGGAGCCTTGATATTCCTGCCACCACCTCTCCAGAGTGATTCTTGGAGCACTTCTTAGCTACACCAAGAGCTCCATGGGAGCTTATTCCAGCCCAAAGAGAAGTTGACTACAACCCAAGGCCAAGACAGAAGCCAGGCACCAGGAAATGGTCTTTTTGTCTGAGGCTCGGCCGGAGCTTGGGATGCCTGGGTCCACTTTGGACACTCAACTGGTGTAGGCTCAGAGAGATGCCCCAGGTGCCAGAGATGCTGCGTGGTGCGGGCACCCTCCCCTTGCCTCAGATCATTCTTTCCGCAGTCAACCCCTGCTCCCTTTCCTCAGCCAGTGGGGTGAGCTGCTGGGACATGCGTTGAAATTCCCATTTGCTTCCCCCAAATGCCCTCCTTTCTGGCCCTCTCTTCCTCAGCTCTCCTGCTGCACCCCCACGTAACGTTCGTTCGGCGCTGCCCAAGGAAGGAAAGAGAGCACTCAGGGCGTCCAACAGCACAAGCTGTTCTATCCCTCGCAAGCCATCACAGTCCTCGGGGACCCGGGCATCCCGTACCCGGATGCCGGGTCCTTCCCATCCGCTTACCAAAAACTTGCAGCAAATGCAGCGACCTCCGAAGCCCCTATCCGCTAGAAGCAAACTTTGTCCCCTCCGGCGCAAGAGCGATCTTCAAAGTTTGAGCGGCAGAGCCAATTCCTTACCTGCGCTAGGAAAGAGCCCGCCCGCGCCGCTTGGGCGCCAGGGCCTCCGGGAGCAGCGCGCAGCCCCGGACGCACCGGGGAGTCGCAGCCGCCGTCGCCGCCGCCCGCGCCCCTCGGCGGCCGCGCGGAGCCTCTGCCTCCTCCGCCTCCTCGAAAAGGGGGGAGGGGTCTCGGAACCCTGGGAGGGGGCGGGTGCGGGGACCTTGCCTACCTGCGGTGGCGCCGGGCCACTCCTGGCTGCTCACTAGGACTCTGCACGGCCGCTGGGCGCGCGCGCTCCGGCGGGGAGCAAGCGACAACTAATGGAGACATTTCCAGGCGGAGCACCTGGAGAGCGGAGCGCGCCGGCGTCCCCAGGCGCAGCGGTCGTCAGCCGAGCCCGCACCGGCGTGACGTGGGCGAGCGAGCGAGCTGCTCCCACCCGGCCTCCCATTAACGCTTTCCCCCCGCGGGCGCCCAACGCTTGCCAACTTTCCCCACCGCTCTGGCCGCGCACCGGGTGCGCGGGTGTAGGGGCTGGCATGAGGGGTTCCTGAGGTTGAGGGTTCAGGGGTTGGTCTCCTCAGGATGGTTGGGCGAGAATGCCTGGTCCCTGAGAGGACAGCCCAACCCTACCAGGACAGCAGAGGACACTGGTCCCTGGTATGGCCAAATGCTTGGCCTGCTCTGTAGATCCAGAGGCCTTGAGCACGTGGACCGGTCTCTGAATGGTTTCCTTTCCTCACTCCTGCTGTCTGCCTGGGAGATGTGGCTCCTGGACTCTCAGGACAGAGATTTCTCTTCACAGACCCTATATACCCTGCCCTCACAATGCTGTCCTTGGGAGTAAAATGGACTTTCAAGTCCCCCCTCTTTCCCCGACTTTCCACACACCACTCACTAGATGCTCGGTTCTGGTCCCCTCCTTGTGTTCACAATAGTCCCAACCAACCTGACTCTTGGCTGTTTCGGGCAGCAGGTCTTCCTCACAGACTTGAGTAAGAGGAACCAGTAGTCCAATTTGACAGAAACTGCTGAGGAGCCTAGTAAATCTGGGAGGGAGCTTACTCAGGACTGTCCAGGGTCAGGTAGCTGGGCCTCTGGCCTGGGGAAAAAAAAAAAAAAAAGAAAGCACAGATGTTCACTGGTTTCTTTAGCCTGAGGCTGGAGCCCAAGGCAGGAGAAGTAAGTCCAGGCCCAGAACCCCTCACCTCCTCTTCAGTAGCACAGCCTTTGCCTTTTGCTCTCTTGAAGATTCCTTTTGTGGACTTGCTGCCCTGCAAAGGTCTCCGAATAGGAGAGAGACCGGGTGGTGAGCACCACCTGCCCAGATAGAGCAGGAAGGGGCTGTGGCCTGTAGAGCCCCAGGGCTTCTTCAGGACACCCCTTCCTCCTGCATAGTTTTCACTTCAAAGAACCAACTTATTTCTCTTCATCCTTCACGGCAGTCAATGACCGTTGAGATTTGTTGATTTAGATAATCTCTGAGAAAGTTATCTCGGATTTTTCCCCTTTGCTCCTTTTTTCCCCCCCTTCAGAGCTCTTTGCAGCTGCTGGAGGAGTAATTCCAAATTACTTGCTTCCCCAGCAGCATGAAGCTAGCAGTGGCTGCAGATCTCACCCATCCAGCAGTGCCCAGCCAGGCTGAGTTGGAGCTCTAGGGGCTGCTGTGGGTAGGACACTACTTTACTGTTTTGGAAACCTGAAGGGAGCTAGGCCACCAGTGTAGCCCCCAATGGGCTAGGAGAGGGGACCTGGATTCTGGGTCTGGGTCTTGTCCTTTCTGTTTCAAGCCTGGGAGGCAAATGGGGGAGGGGTGTTATTTAGATAAGGAAGGATGGAAGCATCTATTTGGAAAGTGGGAAGACTTGTCTAATTCCAACTAGAAGGAAGTAGAGGATGGGTATATCTGCCCCAGGGAAGGAGCAGGCATTTCTCATTTCCCTCTTGTTCTGGGGCTCTTTTTAAGATTTGTAAGAACCTCCTTGCACTTTGCTGTGTACATAGAGATAGGTTCATCGGCACCTCTCATCAGAGCCTTACCTTCCATTTAAAGCTAATACAAGCAAGGTACATGCGTTCATGAGTGTTACAACCATAACTGACTTGACTCATTTCATGCTCACCAAGGCTTCCTAAAGTACCAGCAACAATCTAGAAACACCAAGCCACACAAATCATGGCCTGTGTTATCTTCATGACCTAGACCACATGGGTTACAACCCACCCCCCCAAGAGTTTAATTGGGACTCTAGAGCTTTCCAAGGGAGGAAGAACGGGTACCATCTCCTAATTTAGAGTCCAGTTGGCTGACTGCTGCCAGGCTTGACCTTGCTCTGACTACTGGGTGAAGCAGTTACAGATATCAGTCACCACCTACTCCCCTCAGCCTTTAATGTGCTGTGCAAGGCAGCTTCCCCGAGCCCTCTTGATATGTTCTGGGCCCTCCTGGACTGGCACCCTGAAGAAATGATGGAAATACCCCAGGTTTTGGCCAGGGGGCCTGCAGGGAAAGTCCCTTTTCTGGCTTCAGAGTGGGTGGTCAATCTGGAAAGTGGGTCTACAGCTTGAGGTGTGTCTTCAGGGAACAGTCCTGGGGACCAGCAGGTGGGCGGCTCTGGCAGCTGACTAAGCTGATGCTGCCCACATGGCTGTGCCCCTCAGATCCTCTTTCAATCTCTCTTTTGTCTTCCCTCCTGGTGCAGCTGCCAGAGTGTGATCTGGAATGAAAGTCTCTGTGCCCTCGGGGCTTGGCCACGTGGCTGCCTCCTCCTCACCTGGATTTTGCTAGAACACGCTCAGGCATCTGGGGCTCAGCTTCCAGCTGAAGCTTACAGAGGTCTGGCCCCAAAGCTGCCCAGTGTCCATCATTCTGGTAGGGTCTTTGGGCTTGTCCTTCTGCCATACCCTCTTTGGGGACCCAGAAGAAAAACGTTTTGACTGGGCCAAGAGGCATTCTTGACAAGAAGGATCACTGAGTACAGTCTTTGGAGGCTGTCCTGATCCAGCAGAAGAACAGGGGAGCATCTGGGGAGGCATGGAAACAGTGGCCAGGGATTAGTAGAATGCTGGTCAGTGGTGAAAGTGACTGCATCTGGGAGAGAGGAGAAACAACTCCTAGCTCAGTCTCCTCTGTTCCTTCTGTGCCATCCTGGCAGCATTGGAACAAAACCTAGAGAGGAAAATCTAGGATTTCCTCTTCTCTTTTCTGGACAGTCAGGCTGGCTCTCAGAACCCAAAATGCATCTGTACATTTCTCAATGCAAATTTAAAAATGAAAGTCTGTTAACTCAAACACCATCCATCCTTCATATGTTTGATCTTGGACTATTTACCAAACATAGCCTCAGATTATGAAGACCCAGGCTAGAAAAGTCAGTCACACGAAGCTGAGTTTGAATCTTTCAGGAAGGTGCCAGCTTGGAAAGGCACGTGTGAATACCACATAAAGGTTTGATCTAGCATAGAATGGAAGAGCTTCAGTAGGCAGAGAAGAAATGTACAAAGGTAGCTACGAGTGAACAGGTATTTGTGGAAGGGGTCTCAGAAAAATTAAACAGCAGTTGGATGAGGGACCTCAAGACAGGGACTTGATAGGTTTCCAGTCTGGATGTTTCAGAAGAAAGAATATGTACCTGTGATGATTTGAATAGGAATGACACCCATAGGCTTATAGATTTGACTGCTTGGTCACCAGGGAGTGGTACTATTCAAAAGGAGTAGAGGGTATGGCCTTGTTGGGGTAGGTGTGGCCTTGTTTGAAAGAAATGTGCCACAGGGGGTAGGCTTTGAAGTTACAGAAGCCCAAACAGGATTTAGAGAGTCTCTCTCTCTCTCTCTCTCTCTCTCTCTCTCTCTCTGTCACCAGGATCCAAATGTAGAACTCTCAGCTCCTTCTCCATGCTCCCTGCTATGATAATAATGGACTAAACCTCTAAAACTCTAAGTAACCCCCAGTTAAATGCTTTTTAAAAAAGTAGTTACCATGGTCATGATATCTCTTACAGCAATAGAACACTAAGACAGTGCCGAATGGTGAAAATAATGAGCAGCAGGGTTGCTGTCCAAGGGCTGCTATGTCCATACAAGCATGCAATTGCAGGCAGAAAACAATTTGGTGAGTGGATGATGCCATCCAGTGATGTCGTCACAGGCCAGTGTGGAAATGAGAAGAGTGAATGGACAGACATGGGAGGTTGGTCTCATTCTGAGATCTGATAGTTCATCTCACTTCCCACTTTGGGTTGGCATTTGGACCTGGTCTTTAGTGTTCTTCACCAGGGCTTCCCATCAGGTGAGGTCAAATCACCAATAACCAGAGAAAGCCTATGAAGTCAGGGAGCATTTACAAATTGGCCTGAGTTTGCAGTGGGCTGTCCAGTTCTCATTGGTATGTCTCCTTTAAGAGGTCATTTAGGGAAGTGACCAGTGACCCAAAGGCAGCCCTGAAAAGCTAAGTGCTTTTTCTGGCCAGTGGAGAAAACATGGCAAATCCCCAGTTAAACTCAAGAGTAGCTAGAGGCAGTGACCAGTATAATGGCCACCGCTAATGACTGTGGCAGCAGATCACACAGGACTGTCCCCAAGGAACACCACACACACACACACACACACACACACACACACACACACAGAGATGTTTCATAGTATTTTTTTTTGAAATTCAATTAATTGAAGGCACCAGATAAAAGGAACACATTCTTAATGGCTATAAAATAACCTGAGGGGGGAGACGGAGCTGTGGAACTCAACTTCAAAGTGTGACAGAAATATTTACTGTCTTACTTTAAAAGTAGTCAGATCAATGAATGAATCAGTTAAAATTACTTATGCATTTAAGAGCCTTTTCATTTTCTGTTTGGAAAGAGTGAGGATCTGCGCCTATTGTCCGTGTTTCAGTCTCCTGAGAGGAAACTGTGGCTGACACCAGGTTGGCTTGGGCTTTAGACTCCAGGTTCTTTGGCAGGAGGCTGCCTGTGTCTTTACTGAAACATGAACTGAATGCAGACAGCAGAACCTCAGTGTTTCAAAGTTTTGGAGTCCAGAGGCATGAGCTCAGGGGGTTGGCACCAAGGTTCTTGGAGGAGCAGCTGGCTCAGGTCTCTTCTTCAGTTGCTGGCAGACTTTAGAGTTCCCTGCACACTTGCTGGCCTTTCTGCCTTTGCTTTCTGTGGAGCAGTCTGCGCTCACACTGTTTTTTTTTCAAAGGACTGCAGTCACATTGGTCGGGGACCATCCTGCACTAGCATGACATCATTATGATTGTGTTTGCCACCATCCTGCTTCCAAATAAGGTCACATTTTGAAATGCTGGACATTAGGAACATAAACCAACTCACAATGAGGGGGTACCTAGAAGTGCCACCCCCAGGCACTTACTTCTTCAAGCTAAACATCTCAGCCTCTAATTATGTCAATACAGCTTTCAGGTGGGTGAGCTTCTGCCTCTGGGACTCTAGTGTCCTATAGGGCAGATCTCATAGCATTCTTGCTCTCTAACTTTAAAATGTTGTCCCTGAACCTTCCGATAATGCCCTAGGAAGTGAGACTCAGTACTCTTTTATTTGCTCATTGCCTGACATTCATTCCGTGTAGTCTGTTTTTCTTTCCTGTTCTCTCTCAGATAGGCTGGAATGGACACTCCTCAATGTCCTGTGCTTATTTTTTTCTGATTTTCTGGGGTCTCTGGTGTATAGCTCCTGGCACAGAGGATTTAGTAGACATTTGATGATATCATAAACAATGAAGCCTTCCAGGAAATCAGAGCAAAGGAAACATTTAGCAGTGTCTTAGACAAGGAGACACACAGTCATTCTGGATGGGACCTGAGATTGAATCCACCCACTGGGTGCCTGCCACCTCTGTCTCCAGATGTACCCAGTGAACACAGGAAGAGTAGGCAGATTCTGTGATCTGCAAGTACTCAGAGAGGGGCAGCAATACCTACTGTATAGTGTGTGAGTGCATAAATGTGGCCAGGAAAATGAAGACTAAGCAGGATTCTCAGTCTTCTGTGCTATATGAAGCCCTGTGGCTTGGCTAGGCACCACAGCTCACAGAACATCATGGTGAGAACCAAGAGGCAGAGATCCTGAGGCTACCATGAAGACCTTGTGCTACTGAGGACCAAGAGGCAGCAAAAGAGGCCAGGCCCAAGAGTGGGGATGATGCTGGCACTTTCCCCCTGCTGGGCAACACTGGGATTTCCCTGAAAGAGTTTTCTTGACCAGGCCTGCCCCATGGTTGTTCTGCCAGGAGCTGTGGTACATTGGTAGCAGGTGGTGTGAGGCCCTAGCAAAGCTCAACCCATTTTGTTCCACACTGCCTCAGAATGCCCCTGGACAGAGGAATCAAAGCAGGTGATGTTTGACTCTTCCACACATACCTTTAAGAGCTCCTGGGAAATTCATCCTCATCCTTTCTCCTATTGAGGCAAACAGTGTTCCCAGCAGCAGAAACCTTACGGTCTGGCTTCCTGATGTGGGGTCATGGCACAGAGCCTCTGCCTCCCTTCCTGAGCTAGAAGCCCCATGTGATACAGGGGCTGCTAGTTAAGTAGTACAGCCTGCTCCACCCCACTGATACAAGTCAGATAAATAAGATCGTATTGCTGTTTTATACCGTAATAGAATTGTGAATTGTATAATTATATATTACAGTAAATTGTGGATTATGTGCCCGTATATTATAATTTTACCGCAGAGAAATCAACTGGACAGAAGCATTATATATATTCTTTTGTGGTTCTGTAGCTCTTGAGGCAAGTTTCTTTTCCACTCGGCCACCTATCCAACCAAATACATTATCTTTAAGGGGATATGTAAAGACAGCATATGCAATGTCAAGGATGTAGCTCTATAGTATAATACTCATTTAGCTTGTGCAGGTTTTGATCTTGATCTTCTACAATATAAAACAGCAGCAGCAGCAGCAACAACAACAACAGTAACAACACAGGTGTAAGGGCGCACACACAGCAACACTAACTGAAAACTTAAAAACCAAATTCACAGTCTTTTGTTCACACAAGAACCTTGAACAAGAGTACATTATTTTCAAGGCTGTTTTTATCTCTTTTCATCTTCTTCCTCATAGGAAGGAGGTTATTCTATTATCACAGTTGTGAGCAAACTGTATGGACTGAGGGATCCCTCAGTGTGTCTAGAAATATACCAGTAAAACTCAGGATGCTGGCTCAATGTGCAAAAGACCAGAGACATTCTAATATTGCCCTAAAAATTCCAAGCCTTCTTTTGTAGTTTTTTTTTTTTTGTAGTTTAAGGCAACTAAAAGCATTTAATATTTGATACCTTTAATACCAAAAGTTAACACTAATTGTTTAACAGAAATGTTTTATTTTGATGTGGCCAAATCCACTACCACCTGTTAGATATTTGCTCTCTATTTAAAAAAAATTTTTTTTAAATAAATTTTAGCTTGCACATGTAGGCCTTTGATATCTATGAAGTTTATGTTTTGGGGACATGGTGTAAGGCAGAACTCAGACTGTTCTGATCATCACTAAAGGCATTGTTTTTATTACATAGATCTGACATTCCTGTTTATATTCTTCAAATATAAATCTTTCACAATGAAATTTTCTATAGTATGTAAAGTGATTGGTCTAACTGTAGGAGCATGTAAACCCTGTCACCGCCTGTTGTCCACATGGTATATTGATTTAATAACAGATGTGCTTTCAGTATGGAGTGTGGGGGAGATTAATGGTCCCAGAAGAAAGTGATGGCATTAGAGAGACCCTTGAGGCTCTCTAGTAGTCCAGCCACGGTGCTCATTGCTGTGTGCCCCCACTTTCTTCTTTATAAGGAGAAAGCTTATGGAAGCACTGTCTAGCCTCCCTTGTATCTATGATGCTCCAAGTTCTCATGTAGTTCTGAAGCTCCCAACTGAGAGTCGGGAGGAAGTAATGGCTCCCTTTTTATTTCACATGGATATGACTTCAAAGAAAGTAGCTCACTCATGGCCATTCTCACGGCCCCTTGGCTGACGTCTTAATTTTAAATCTATGTACTTACTTCGTGTGTGTGTGTGTGTGTGTGTGTGTGTGTGTGTGTGACAGGTTGGACATGCCATCGCGCACACATGGAGATCAGAAAATTGCTCTCAAGAGCAATTCTCTTCAACTTTGTGGGATTTGGGAATCACACTCAGGTTTTTGGTCCCGCCCACAGGTGCCTCTACTCACTGAGCATTCTGCTGTCCCTTTAGTGTATCAGTTGCATTTCTCTCAATGTGATGAATTTCTAACAGAAACGACCTAAGGGAAGTGAAGTTTACTTTGGCTCTGGGTACATGGTCCATCGAAACAGGGGAAGGTAGGCAGTCAAAATGACTGTCTATGGCAGTCGGAACTGGGAGTATGGTCTGTTAGATCTTAGCACTGAATTGGAAGCAGAGAGCTGGATGCTCAGCTATAACTCTCAAGACCTTCCCCGACTGGCCTTTTCCTACCTCACCTCCCAAAACAGTGCCATCAGCTGGGGATGACAGCAAATGCATGGGCGCATGGGGATGGCAATTCACATCCAAATCGTAAGGGCTGAAGTCTATCTGCTGAGTCTTGCTGCTGCAGGCCTACCCGATGCTCTGGATGGAACCCTGTGCCCACTCTCACATGAGGAGTGACATGCTATTCTCTGCAGCACCTGTGACCCTGCAGTACGGAAGATGAGAGGTTTTGAATAATGGCAGAGGCTGAACTGGGTAATAAGGAACCAGCATCTACAGCCGATGTCCTGAGAACAGCAGGCAGAATGTGGGCCAGTTTTCACAGGACACCCAGAAATAAAAGTCTGTGTTCAATTTGATGATGGCTCTAAGCTCACCTGTAAGTCATGGCAGATTGGTTCAATATTGTGAGTCCTGGACGGCTTGGATTATTGTCACATAGTGGAGCAAGATCTCTTTATTGGCTGCGGATCCCTGAAGCCGGTGCCCAACAGGAAATCAATGCACATCTTCCTGGCCTCACTGCCTCCGGGAGCCTCATTTTCTGGCCATGTGTGGTTTTTTTTGGTCAGCTTCACAGTCTGCTCCTGACTCCAGATTATGGTTTTGGTTGAATTTTACTTTCCCAGTTCCAAATTGCAGGTTCTCACATCTCCTTGGTGTTAAATGGCACAGTGTGGCAGTGAGTACCAGGTTGTCCCAGGCTGCAGAGAGAATGACTATCTGTCTAGTGCTCACCTTTGACTCCCCTGCTTAGCTTGGATGGGATGCTCTCTTTAATAGAGAGCCTCCTGTGGGCAAGAGGCTGACATTACAGGCAGCCTGGAGATTCAGCCAACAAGCCAGGAAGTCCGTGTGGGTTGTATCTTGACCATATGTCTTCTTCGGAGTGTCTGGGCTACACACCCAGTGAAGATAGAGATGGAGTAGAGTCTTACAGGCAAATGAGCTATGGCACCTGCCTTGTACCATCAGGCTTCGGGGATAGTCCCTGTAAACACAGAATGCCCCTGGAAGACCTAGCAGAATGGCAAGGCCCAGCTGCCTAGAGTGGACATAAGAGGGTAAAGAAGGCTCTCAGATTAACTGTCACTTACACTGTGTCTGGAAAGTGGGGCGCAGGAATCAAATGATTCTGGTGTCTCCTTCCAATATCTCTTGTGCTAGCTGAAGTAGTTAGGGGGTAGTGGTTCCATGGTCAGAGGTTTCCAGACCCCAGTGTTTCTCCCTTAACTTTAACATGGTCTCTACTTTTGATCCACCTATTCCTATAGAGACTTCAGCGGCCTCTTCGTAGGTGACCAGAAGCCTGGCCATCCTGTGTACTGGGTTCTTCTGACATGACTATTGGGGTCCTGATAGCATCTACTTTTGAGAATAAGGTTTTCTGTACTAATCTTGGACACCTTTCTAATCAATGGCAAGAGACACCATGTGAACAGATTAGAGATCCCTTCATGGAAGTGACCAAGCAAACATATTTTCTTTTTCTCAAAGTGAATTCCATGGCCACCATATGAGTGAGGGGAGTAGATTTTTATTCTTATGATTGCTTCACAAGTTTGACACAATTTTCTTTAAAATGAAACAAATCAGCACAATGCCTTGGGCACACCTTTTGAGCACACAGAAAGGTGCTGAGGTTTATATCTATGCATGTGGGGCTCGCTGTACTGTGGAGGTGTTTTGAGACGGCTGCCCCACATGCAGTACAAAGGGAGGTCTTGGAGGAACACAGATCTAAAGAACTCTGCTTAAGGCACCCCGGACAATGCTTCCCAGCATTCTATTGTGATACCCAGAGAGACACATTGCTAACCTTTCCTGCATTCAATTGTTTTGAGACATTCACTGGGTCCAGCACTTGCTCGAGATGAGGGGTGCAGAAGGCCATCAGTACCCCAACAAGCAATCTATAGGAGGAGCTGCTGAGTGCTGGGACAACTTTACTGTTACTGGTCAGAATAAGGTCAGGCTGGGGTCCACTGCAGCTGAGGTTGGCCACCTCTGGGCTCCCTGTGTCTCTGTTGTTCCCATCATCGTTCCCAGCCCTTGTTGCTCCGTTCTTCCCTGGGCAACACCCAGGGATCTCTGGAAGAAGAAAAGCTGCATCAGCAGAGTATTGCAGGAGATAAAGGCTGCCCAGCCAAGAGTGTTCATCAGAGGAAGGCAGATCTTCCACTGAGTTCCAGGCATTTCCAGTGGCTGGCTGAGGAAAATGTTCATTAGAAGGCATACTGGCGGGCTGGAGAGATAGCTCAATTAGCTGGAGGTCCTGAGTTCAATTTCCAGCAACCACATGGTGGCTCACAACCATCTGTAATGGGATCCGATGCCCTCTTCTGGTGTGTCTGAAGACAGCTAAAGTGTATTCATATACATAAAATAAATAAATAACTCTTTAAAAAAAAAAAAACAAAAACAAAAAAGAAGGCACACTGTCTTTCTGTCACAACTCAACCCCTAATGCCATAAGAACCATTGCAGGAATAAGAAAACTGGTTGGCCACATGGCATGCTGGGTCACCTCCCCAGGAAGTACTGGAGTGGTAGGATCACTGCGGACTTGCCTTCCCTCTGCTGCTTGTTCAGACTCTTTCTTACAAGTTTGTAAGAAAGTTCCTTGGAACTGCAAGCTTTCTCGTCTAAACAATTGATTTTATGGTACTCAGAACTGTTTTTTTGGTAAGCATCTCACTGGAGAAATATTCTTCAGTGTGTCTGCCAGCAAGCTGATGTAAAAAAGGACAGAATTGTCTCAGCCACTTTTTCATGCTCTAACTCATTGCCCCATTTCTGAAGCTTCAGGAAGAGTCAGCCAATGTGGAGTTCTGGGGCACCACAGAGAAGGCTCCATCACAGCACAGCAGGATGCCAAGCCTGAGACAAGCCATGATTTTCTCGCCAAGAAGCAGCTTTGAAGCCATTCCTCAGACACAAGAAATTCCTCTCAGGCTCCCACTAACATTTCTGAGGCCCTTTGCAGGACTTGAAGGTAGTGGGTTCTTAGCAGATGTGTCTGAATGAAGGAGTGAGCATGTCCCTCTGTTCCCTCTCTCACACCTGGCCAGTGCACCTCTGCAGGGACTCTCTGTCCTCATGTACTCAAAGAGAATCCCTAGTCAGGACTGAAGCTTTTGTTCCCACAGCCTCTGCAAGACATCTGCACCCACAGTGCTAAGGATTACCCACATCTGCAGGGCTTCATTGCTGTCTTGGTTTAATCTTTGGAAGTGGGACCCCATAGGTGCACAGGGCTGATGTGTTATTATGAAGAATGCTCACTTGAGTGTTAAGGCATTTAAGGTCTCTAGAGATTTAGAACCCATGTGATTTAGAGTGGAGGGGACAGTAAAGGGAATCACAGTAGGGGTCAACTTACACCTACCTCAAAACTACCCACAAACAGTAGTAGGATTCAGTCTTTAGTTTCAGAACCCAAGGGTACATGGTGTCACTGCCTAAGGGCTGGGAAACATGTCTAATAACCAAGAGCAGAAGAAGGGATCCCTCCTCCTGGGGAGGCAGTGACTTTACTCTCTTCTTCTTGTTCTGTTGATCCCCAATTGATAGGACAGTGTTACCTACTTGGGAGGGTCTGGGGAAGAATAATGATAAAGATGGTCCTGTGGGGAAGCCATCTGCTCTAGGAGTGTGAGGAGTCTTGAAGAAGAAGCCCCATGGCCAATGCTGACACCTTAAGGATCAGGTTGAGTCAAGAAGACATGGAGGGGCTTAGGGGATAGAGGAGTCATCCAGGATGAAGGGGCTGTGGAGGACAGGCAGTAGGGTCATAAGTGTGTGGGAGGAGTTGGATTTATTCTTGGAGCCTTGGAAAGACATGGGGTGTTCTGTATAATGCTAACAACCATACCTTCTATAAGTGATCATTCTCACCTGGTAGATGTACCAGACTGGGACAAGAAGGTAAGTTGAGGTAGCACCTTCCTTCATATAGGACAGTCCTGGCTTGAGCTTGAGCAATGGTACCAAAGAAAAACCCCAGGCTGGTGTATCACTTCCTGGCAGCTGTCATTGCTATGACATCTATATTCTTGGCTGATGAACTGGCTTTTTTTGTGTGTCAACTTGACACAAGCTGGAGTTATCACAGAGAGAGGAGCCTCTATTGAGGAAAAGCTTCCATGAGATCCAGTTGTAAGGCATTTTCTCAGTAGTGATCAAGGGTGGGAGGGCCCCTTGTGGGTGTTGTCATCCCTGGGCTGGTAGACCTGGGTTCTATAAGAAAGCAAGCTGAGCAAGCCAGGGGAAGTAAGCTAATAAGCACCCATTCATGACCTCTGCATTAGCTCCTGCCTCCAATTTCCTGCCTTGTGTAAGTTCCTATCTTGACTTCCTTTGGTGATGAACAGCAATGTGGGAGTGTAAGCTGAATAAACTCTTTCTTTCCCAACTTGCTTCTTGGTCATGATGTTTTGTGCAGGTATAGAAACCCTGACTAAGACAGCTGGTGCTCCACTGCTGAGCAGCCGGAATGACTATATACTGATATTTTATGAAAGATAAACCAGAAACCAGCATCTTGGTGAGTTGGTACCTCTTACTTTCAGAGACAAAGAACCTTTAATATCCTTATGAGGGTCATATGATTCATCAAACATGAGATGGGTGTTTGCTTTGACCAGGCTGCTTAGGGTCCATACTCCATCCTGAGTAAGCTATAGAGACACTAGGCACACTCTTTAACTTAGAACTAGGACCAGAATTAAACCAGGTATACATTGGCCAGTAGCTTCAGAGCTTCCATATGGTTAGGCAGGAATGTGTGCATCACAAGTAGTTGCTATGACCTGAAGGGTAGATATGTAGCTGCTCCCCTGCAGGATCTGCGCCTCCAGTGTATTAGTTAGCTTTCTCTAGATGTTTGAATGACTTACCAGAGAGAGCCTCTTACAGGTGGAATGATTTATGTCAGTTTCTGGCTTCAGAAGCTTCAGTCCATGGTTGCATTTTGCAATATACCTAGGAAACCACCATGGTAGGGGGAGTATATGTAGGTAGAGACTGGTTCATCTAAGGGCAGAAGGGAGCAGAGAGAGGGTGAGGGACTGGAAACTAGGTGTGACTTTCAAAATCACAAGCCCAGTGACCTCTCTCCTCCAATCAGGATGTTCCAGGATCTCAGAAAGTAGTACCAGCATGCGGGGGAACAACCACTCAACACATTGGCCTGTCAGGAATATTTCATGGTCCCTCTGACTAGATGAGGTCAGGGGAGGTTCTGGGTATCGTGGTAACTCTTCAGAGTAGAGGTAGTGAAGAGACCATGGATGGTTGTTCAAACTCCCTAGTCTTGCATCTCACAACGGCCTCAGGATGAGCTGAAAAGCTTGCAGATTGAGTACTGGGAATAGAGAACAGCTGCCTCATAAGTTGTCATTGCTGATCAGACCCAGTGGGGTATGACGGGTCCCCAGTTTATAGAGGCAAACCCCCGGAATAGAGAGTTAGCTATTCCACAGTTCCCCTTGGTTATCTCAACATGCCACAGATAAAGGCTGGCTTGGTCTCACAGCAATTCGAGGAGGTTTGACTGCAGGAGGATGGGAGGATGTGTGTGTCTCAGGGATGTCACAAGCTCAACTCCCATGCCAAGCTCTATTCCTTTCTCTCTCTCTCTCTCTCCCAGATTATTCTACATTATCAGATTTTCACTTTGTTTAAATCTATCCTGAAAGTAAAATATTTGGGATAAAAATTAAAATTGTTGGTGTGCAAGTTCAAAAATCAAGTTCTCAGTGGGCTCGTCATTAAGACATGTGTGTTTGAGGCCTCCTTGTAAAACTACCAGTGGTTTAACGTCTGCCAGAACAAAACTCAGCACTTCAGTGGAAGAGAACAGAATCCAGACGCTCTGAAACGCTGTTCAGTATTTACTATAGAAAAAGAAATTACTAGACATTTTATATAGGTAAAAAGGAAAGCAAATGGACTCACCTCCACCAAAGATCAACATGGAAGCTATTTCCCAAGGCCTGGCCTGGATATACTACGTCCTTCTAGTGGCAGGCACCTTTGCATGTGAGTGGACACAGAGCTGGGCACCTGCCTTTGTCTGAAGCCTATGCTCTGGCTGTTGGGCCTTTTGTCATGCAAAGGAGCCATGGCTGGTCTCTGACCACGGGAGACACATGGCCCAGCCAGCACCTCTGTTAGATCTGTGCATAAATCCACGGTGAAGCTAGAAAGATACCACAGACCCCAAATGAGCACACTCAAGTTTCCAGCCCAGAGAGCCACGAAAAGTAAGTCTGAGCTTTTAGGGAGATTGACATATAAATACACAGGAAAGACAAAAATTAAAACAGAAGAAAAGAAACACTAAATAAATGCATATGCTGCAATTAATTGACCTATTCCTATGGTGTGATTGGGTCATTGTACACTAGGAGCAACTTGACCAACTGGGTTAGGGATTTTATTTAGAGGAGGATGATGATGATGATGATGATGATGATGATGGTGGTGGTGGTGGTGGTGATGATGATGACTCTGACTACTATGACAACAAACCCAAATTGAAATGGCTTGCTCATACGATTCACTCTATCAGTAGAAAGTTCAAGGCCAGCCTCCTGACACTTGGGCTTCATGAAGACCCAAGCTTCTTTTATTGGTCTGTTCTACAGTTCCAGTAAAGTGATTTTATTATGATGGTTACTTCATGATCTTAGATGGTTACTGGCATGCCAACCATTGTATTCACCTTCCAGCACTGGGCAGGGAGGGGAAGACCAAAGGCCCCAGCTCTGCAGGGCTAGAATGCTTTGCTCAGCCCTTCAATAGCCTGAGGGCCACAGTAACTCTACAGCCAGACTCTGCCAGCCCAGCCCTCAGCATCCTTTTGGGGGTTCTCTCTGCAGGTGACTCCATCTTGTTCACTCTTCTGCCAGCCCAGAAACCCTCATCTCCCACCCAGACAACGATGCTTCTCTCTTTCTCTGCCTTCCTCAGCCCTCCTCCAGCCTCTGGATGAGATGGGATCTCATCACCCCAGCATGGCTGCCTGAGAGCTGCCTCTGTGGGTTTCAGCAGAAGAGCTTCTGGTTTTCAGCATCTCGTTCTTGTTGCCTACTTATCTGTCAGCAGATTGAGTCATGGCTGGATCCTGTATTGGTCCAGAGCACCATGCAGAGAAGTAGCCATGGACATCATATGGTGTGGTTGCTTGTGCCATGACATGCATCCTGCTTGCAGAGTCATTTTGGACATCTGCCTAGAAGAACTGCCCTCCCTTCCTGACATTTGCCTGGTTCAGTACTACATGCCTTGTAGGAAAGTCTGAGTCACCCTAATGTGTACAGTGTGCACAGGCAGAGGACTTATTATAGCTGCTCAAGCATCCTGTCTTCAGGATGCCTTCTGTTTTTGCTGGAAAGAGGAAGACCTACCATGCATGTGAGGACCTTGCATTCTCTCTAGCTTTTCTACTTTGAATCCAAGAGTGAGGGCCAGCAAAGGTGGGTAGCTTTTCATGCAAAGAATGGAAGACACGACCCACCTGCTCCATTAGTCCATCTCTCTTGTCCTCATTCCCTATGGTCCCTCTTCCTGACCTGTGATTGCTGTTTCCATGGTCAGAAGTGCTAGGTTTATGGGAACCCAGAGACACAGCTGCAGTGCAGTTACAGTTATGGCTTCTCAGTCCCTTGCTGTGCAGCCTGGAGGAGATGCTGTTTCCGCCACTGCAGGTTTTGTGGAGCATTCTCTAACTTTGTGTCAAGTCAGCTTCATTCATTCTACATGCATGTGGACCTCTGTCCTTGCAGTATGCCCCACAGGTCTGGACTGCACTATTTGTCTGTCTGTCTGCCCATCAGCTATCAGGCACTGAGTTGATATCATGCTTGTGAATTCTGTACCAGGGAGTGTTCATGAGTAATGAACTGAGACCTTCACAGAAGACTATCTGCTGTGTGGTTGTGTTCAGGTGGCTGGGGTGAGGTCAGACCCTAGGGTCTGAGTGCTCCTGCATACTGGGCCTATGGGTGGTGGAGGGGCTCCTGTTATTGAGCAGTGCATTTTAAATTGATGAATTTTATGGAAAGCGCCTGAACATTTTTGAAGCCAGACCTGCCCTCTGAAGGCTGTTTATGGAGCTGTGTAGGCTGCACTTCTCCCTCTACCTGCAGGCATGCTGGCACCTTTGCATTTGTGTAGCCAGTAATAGTCTGTGACATGTTCAGACTTGGTCTTTAACTCGAGGAAACTGGGAATGAGGTGGGCTGTGGGGAACCAGAAAGGAGTGATGTGGGTTCTTTGAAGGGTGTTCGGAGAGGTACAGCTGAACCTTAGGGGAGATCCAAGCTGGGAAGACCTCAGTCCTATTCCATCTGGGTGCTAGAGACCCAGATTCAGTCACCACATGCATTTGTCCAGGAAAGCATCTTCCTCATAACTGTTCTCTCCCTCTGTGACCCTACTGCCTTCCTGACAGGTCCTGCTGGGGAAGGTAGGCTTGGACTCAGTTGTGTCTGAACATTGCACATCTCACCTGGTCAACTCTGAAGAAAAAGGAGAAAAGGTTTCTTGGATGGTGACCACAATCTAATAATGTGGTTTTGGTTTTTTGTTTTTTTTTTTTGCCAGTATACAGCTCTGGAAACAAAGCAGAGAGGAGAGGAATCTGTAGGGGAGGGTGTTTTGTGATACTGGTTGTTGCCTAGGCCAAAGTGACAGGCAAGGCTGAGCATGAGTTCCTTTGGAGGCCAGCACATGCCTAAGACTGCACCCCTGACTCACATACACAGGCACACACACACAGGCACAAGGGCACACACACATATCACATACATGTAAACAGGCACATATAGGCACACACACAAGCACACATATGCACATACACACATACACATGTAGATATAGGCATACACAGGTACGTGTACATGAACACATAAACAGGTGCACACACCCGTATACAGGCACACACATGCACACAGGCACATACACAGTCACACACAGATACAGAGACACCCCCACAACACATACAGAAATGCACATACAGGGACACGTGAGAGAGAGAGAGAGAGAGAGAGAGAGAGATTGATTCAGCAGCTTGGGAGCTTTGGTGTGGGTCATTCCTTGTTTTCTCTAAAATCTCATATTTCAGATGATCATTGTGCAGAATTGTAGGCACATTATTAAATCATCCGTATCCTTGGAGGGCAAGGTCTCCCTTTCCTAAAAGCAGTACACCCTGGATTCTAAGTGCTTGGCTTCACTCCTTAGTCTTTCAATTGTAGGTAGGGTATGGGCGATGAACATTCAGTTGAATCACTGTTTGTGTCACATGTTATGGGCCATCATGGGGACAGTCCCCACACCCTGCACATTCACCTGTGGGGACTCTGGGCTCTCACATGCTGACTCCGGTCTTGCTGAACAGACTCTCCTCTTCGACCAGGAGCGTGAGGATGATGAACATACCACAGGACTGCATTCATTAGGTGCGGCTCATTTTACCCGAAAGAAATCAGACAAATTGGCTTTTCCTTCCTTCCCTCTCTTTCCCTAGGAAGATTATTTACAGCTGGCTTTTATTCCTCTCCTCTATTCTTCCAAAGGCAATGAAAAGCAATTCTGAGGGCACAGCAGAAAATCAGTTTTTAATCAAGAAAAAACAATCTGTGTGAAATAGAGATGTACGGCTTCACTGGGGAGATTCCTGCAGCCAGCAGAGCGTGCATTGCTACCCATGCTGGGGCTTATGCGGGACATGGCTCACCAACACACTGAGGGGGAAGCACAAGGATCTTCCTGCTTCCAGAAGCAGGGACAGGTGCTATGCAGTCCCTCATTGGGGCAGAGGGTTAGAGTTTGTATGTCCTCAGCACATACCTCCTTTGCCTGGGATCGGAAGCCCAGGTCACAAGGCATGGTGGCCATGCTCAGGTGTCATGACCTGGCTCTTCAATGTGGCCTCTTAGCGCTTCCCTTCTTCACCAGTTACAGAGTTCTCAACTCAGTTCAGAAGGTTTGTAGTGGAGTCCTGGTACAGAGGCTGCCAGAGCCAAGCAGCTTTCTGGCTTCAATCCTGGGGTGGGCTTTTCCTTTGTGACTACATAGAGGCCTTTTCTTTAGCTGAACTCTTTAGGCTATCTCTAAGGGTGGGCTGACCTTCCTCCTCAGTGTACATTCATAACCTGGTGGCCCATGGCAGGACTCACAAGTTCCATGCCCAATGCCCAGATTCTCAGTACACAGGTCCAGGGTGAAATGTTAGCAAGTGGCCTTGTTTTCTACTTCACTTTGAATATGGGTCCCTTCCAAAATTCCAGCTGAGGTTTAATTGCCATGGCAACAATGCTAATAGGTGTGGCCTTCCTGGGGTGGGGCTCAGGCCTGAAGGGCTGATCTTGTGGGTGAGGTTGAAGCTTTTACACTTCTCTGTCTTTCCCTGGAGTCCTCACATCAGTTTCCCCTCTTATGGGGCCCCCCTATCCTCTTACTCCCTTGGGGTTACAACAGCCTCTCATTATCCTTAAGGTCTTCCATGTCTTCTCACCTGTCTTGGAGATCTCCGAACCTTCTCATTAATCTCTGGGTCTCTGGACCAGTCTTTAAGTCCTTCTTGGTGGGAACTGGTTTTGTTTGGACACACTGACTCTGGTGCTTGGTGTGTAATGGCTACCATGAGTTTGGCAGCTGAGGATTCTTGCTCAAGGATTTAGCTACCACATTATAGTGGTATTGAGGTTGTAGGGTTGGAGGCACAGATGCAGAGTCATCCATAGGCTAGTTGTGTGTCTGGAGCCCATGTGTCTGTGGTGTGCCTTTTTTTCCAGGGAGGTACAGTTTAAAGGGGTCTGAGGCCATACTCTGCATGGTGCTTCCTGCTTTGAGAAGACTTCAAAGCAGAGTCAAGGTGATCCCAAGCCCCAGATCTGAAGAAGATCTCAAGGAGCTCTGTGCAGTCATTTGGGTGGAGGGCTGTAGCAACAACGGATACACTCAGACAGTCACTGTCCCATACTCGACTCAGATGTCAGATATCTCCAGAAACTTGACCTTGGCATCGAATGAGAGTCTTCCTAAAGTCCACCGCTTCATGCACATCCAAGTGGGGCTAGTCCAATAGGTGGGATTGGTGGGCAGAAGCCTGTGGCTCTGGCTGCAGGAGAACTGGATTCTGAATTATCCACACTCTGGAGACAGGTACAGAGGTTCATTCGAAGTCTGGACTGGTGTAGTAGTTCTGTGATTGCTGTGACAGCAACCCTGCTGAGATGCAGGACAGCTCAGTGCTGAATGAGGCTGAACAGCGGCCTCTCTAAACACCTGTGTTCTGAGGAGTCAGGCAAACCCGCAGGCTAAAACAGATGAACTCTGAAGGACTGTGCTCTGCCACTTACTCTAGGGTCAGGAAACCCAGCCTCAACCTGTTTATGGGACTGTGGTTAGCCAAGAGGAAGCTAGGGTGGCTGGGGACCAGTGAGGACCAGTGAGGCCCAGTGGTGTTTAGACTTTAACCACACTACTGACTGTTGGTAATTAGCCCAATGAATCTGCACCCTACAGGCCTTAAAAGGTTTCATTTTAAGTGTAAATTACGTGAGGAACTATATATTCACAAAGTGCAAAGTGGTACCTTGACTTCAGAATACAATATGAGATAATTAAGTCAAACAATTTAACATATCCATTCTCTTAATATTTACTGTATTCACATATCTTTTAAATGAAACAGGGTGCACTGTACCTTGAAGAAAAGACAGACCTTGTGGGGAAAGAGGATGTTGCTTTCCTCGGGGGTGGGGGGTGGTGGGTGGTGGGGTGGGGGGTCATGGGGGTTGGAAACAAGCAGAGACTCTTGACTGTGGGTACTGACTAGCCATGGGTCACTTGTGTTCCTGGAGTGAGGAAAGGTGAGGATTGGGGGGGGGGGGGGCTGGGCACCCCCTCCCCTAGATGGGGAAACTGCCACAGCATAGGCAGGAGAGCTGAGAGCTCCTCTATCTCTCTGCTTTGGCCTGATGAGACCAGAGACCCCTGACCACCTCTCGGTTCGCTTTGCTCTCTGGTACACGTACAGACAGGGTGTAGTGGTCTAGGATGTAGGACTCCCTGCATGGCCTCAGCCTGTAGGGTCTAAGGCAGCTCTGCCTCCCACTGGCTATGCCAGGAGCACGTGACTTAGCCCCCAGGTTCCTGGCTTATCCTCACATCCACGGGCCTCTTCTGGGTAGGCAAAACTCTCACTGTTCTGACTAGAGCTCAGCAGGTATGGAAACCAGGGGCCTCTCCCTCTCCCGCCCCATTTCTATTTAGCTTCCCCTAGCTAGTCGTTCTGGTCCTCCCCTCCCCCTCTCCTTCTCTCTCTGTTCCTTCCTTCCCCTCCCCCCAAGCCCCTCTCCTGCCTTTAGCTCCCTAGGGTGAATCTTTATTACTTTTCGTCTGCCAGCCTTCTCGTTTGATCTCCTTCCTGACTTCCTCCAGGAAGCTCCTATCTGCCTGGGAAGCCGCGCACAGCAGAGCATCCTCAGTTCAGGTCCCACGTAATGACAACGCTCATAATTTCTTTTGAAAAGAAAGACTACAACGGTCATTTTAGAACCTACAGAAAATCCCGCAACAGAAATCGTTCCGGGCTCCACTGCTCAGGGAGAGCCGCTGACAATGTGGCTGGATTTGTCTCCTCTTCAAATTTACTTTGAGTGATTCGGAGCAGTTTTGTATAATCTGTCATTATCACCATCACCCCACCATGGAATACACTGTAGGCCATGTCTTCTGGAGGCTTATGTGTGTGGGATCAGGACCTATAAGGGCCAGATTCCAACTTTTGTCTTGGAAAACCGTGTTGATACTACCCGTATCCCCAGACCACAGTGGTGAGGCCTTAGGGGCAATTGGTAAGTGGAGTGTGTGGGTTAAACTATTTACAGACACATGCAAGATGATTTGTGTGGTATGTAGATAAAACTTTTTATCTACAGGCCAGGGTCTCATGTAGCCCAAGTTGCCCTCAAACTTCCTATGTAGCTTTGAACTTCTGTCCCTCTCCTCTTGACCACCCCCCCACCCCCCCCCCCCCCCCCCCAACCCTCCCACCCCCCCCCACCCCAACCCCCCCCACCCAAGTGCAGGACTTCACCATGTCTTGTTTTATGTGGCTCTGGAAATGGTTCCCAGAGTTTTGTGAGTGGTGGGCAAGAACTCTATCAATTGAGCTATGTCCGCAAACCTGAATAGAACATTATCTATAAACATACATAAGCAGACTTGTGTAGTATGTGGGAATAAACCTTCACTGGCCAACACTTGGAAACACACCATCTGTGGTACATTCCAACAGAACTCTTCATAAACGTGATCTCAGAGGACTGGTTGGTATATATGCATAGGAGTTTGTTGAGTTGGCATAGTGTGCAGATATAATTTTATTTTTAAGCCCCAGTGGCAGGTTAATTAATTGATTATTATCATCATCATCACCACCACCATCACCATCACCACCATCATCATCATCATCATCATCATCATCATCATCCCTTTGAAAGCAAAGCAAACTCTCTAAGATACTTAAAGTCCAAGTGTGTCCAATCAGACAAACACTCCTAAGGGAGTCTTGCTCTTTCCATGGTCCTTATTTCGGTGCACACTTCCTTTTGTAGATCCAGGAGGATAAACAGTTGGTTGCTAGAGGTAGAGTGTAGGTAGTTTTCTGTTTCGGTTGACAAGCTTAGGTTATGAGACCCTTTGTCCACTGCACATGTCCTTTCCCATGATGCATCTGATATACATGTCCACTCATGCACAGACATAGGATGGTAAGATTTTACTTCAGCTGTTCACAGTTGGTTCTATTGAACTTGCACTCAAAGCCAACACTGGCTACCTTGGTGCACTGCCTCTGGTTCTAGGACAACCTTGAGGATGTGTTTAGTCGCAAAAGGGTGTTACCAAGGATTTCTGGGAATCCATAGGAAACTGTAGGTCAGTGACCCATTATGGTTTTAGAGATGGATAAGTGTACAGTTTGATGCAGGTGGGATCCAAGGTTTCTAAGTGCTTTACTGGGGAGAAAGTGTGTGTGTGTTTCAAGTCATGTGAGTTCTTGGATCACTGAGTATCTTTATGCTTGCCTGTTTCAGTTAGATAGTCCTGCTGCCTTTCTCAGATACTCCTGCTCTATGGTGCTTTGTCAAGTTCAAAGTCGACCAAGTCAGCTTTGGTCTCCAGAAGGCCAATAATTTTAGAACCAATTGATTTAACTATAGAAATAGTGTTTCCCCAAAACATGTGTCCTGTAACTCCTGTGTCTTGAGGGGTGCTACTGTGGAACTCTGTGACGTGGACTTAACCAGATCCACTTCTATGTGTGCTGTTAGGACTCTGAGGTGGTCAGTGGCACTGGAGTCCAAAGATCTCAGTTAATCTGAGAATGAAGAGAATATTCCTGAATGTCTATAGGAGAAATATCCCACACCCCCATATCCTCTGTATCCTCCATGAAGCACAGTCCCCGTCCTGTACCCCTTGGGATGTAGAGTGCAGATATGGGACAAGCCCATGAGTCTTGGTCAAGTGCAAAGGGATATCTGAAGTGAGGAATGCCAGGCCTGGGTGCTCAGAAACACTCAGACAGAGGAAGGTCTGTCAATGTCTGAAGGTATCTGTAACAAATACTGCACATTGGTGATATAAACTTGAAGAACATATTCTCCACAGCTCTTGAGGCCAGAATCTGGAATTAAGGTATGATGGGCGTTGCTCCTTTCAAGGTTCCAGGATGATCCTTCTAGCTCTTCCAGCTTCAATGGGCCCACACATTTCCAAGCTTGCAGCCATATTGCTATATCTCTGTCTTCATCTTTTGGTGATCTCCTCTCTGATGTCTTACATAATTTTATTTGCCCTCAGTATCAAGAGTATTTGTCCTTGGACTTGGGGCCCATCCAGATACTACAAACGGGTGCCTCTTTAAGTTTCTCCAACCAATAATTTTTCCATAGACTTCTTTTTAAGTAAAGTCATACCTAAGGGTAGGGCTAGGGCTCTATGGGCCCGAGCTTCCTCCAGAATTGGGGCTTCTTCTGTCCCCAGTACCATCTCATTTGGCTTCCATTTTAAGTGGTCTTAGTGTGACTGATAGTGCTGCCACCTGCCACCTGCCACATCTCCATGCCACCTGCCACCTGCCACATCTACATGCCGGGTAAGAAGAAAACCTGGACAAAGGAGCCTGGATCTTTCCATGAACTGTCTGATGCTGCAGGATCTGGAAGATTTTATTAATCTGTAGCAAAATGATAAAGATGAACAGAAAGAGTTAAAAAAAGATGAATGGGGTTATTTGCCTTATGTGTCCCAATCACGGTCTATCAGGAGAAACTGTTGCAGAAGCTTGAGGCAGGAATGTGGAGGCAGGAACAGAAGCAGAGACCATGGAGGGGTACCACTTACTGGTTTGCTCCCCTTGGTTTACTCTGTTTTTTGTTTGTTTGTTTGTTTAATACTCCCCCAAACCACCTGCCAGGGATGGTACTGCCCACATAGAGCTGGGCCTTCCCATATTAATCATTAATCAAGAAGGTGTCTTCATAGACATGTGCACAGGCCAATTTGACAGACATATTTCGTTAACTGAGGGTCCTCTTCTCAGGTGACCCTAGTTTGTGTCAAGATGGTAAAAATTAACCAGGTACTAACTTTGCTCCCCAGAAATATCACTGTTGTTACCCATTTCTCCAGCTTCTGTTTTCCTATGGCTTATTCTTCTCCTTTGCGTCTCATTCTCAGATCTGAGCTGTGGATGTTTCCTACAGTAACCTAGGCCCAAGTCTCTTAGATTTCAGGCCTCCTCTTTTTCATCTTTCTTTCTTTCAAATGACGTTCCATTTTTTTAATATCCCTGCACCAATAGTCTTAATTAAATTGCTTTTATTTACTGTTAAGCCAAGTGATGTGCTGTATTTTCCCTGGTTCCACGACTTTTCATTTTTCCTCCAGTTAATGTTTGCATGATTGTTTCCCATGTTTTATTTTTCCATGAAAAAGCAGTGACATGTTTTCCAAGATGTCATTGATCTATTAAACACCCAAAAGCAATGTTTCCGAACATCTAAGCAGACCAAAGAGTCCAACAGCCTCCTCACCTCCAGGGATGCCCCCTCCTACCCAGCATGCCTGGTGTCTGTCTCTCTGGAGCACTGGCCTTGGCAGTCTCTGATATCTTCCTACATAGCAGTGAGCATTCCTTTTCTGCTGGCTTACAAACCTGTTCACCTTACCATCTTTCTCCTTCTTGTTCTGCCTAAGTATGCATTTTCGTAGCATCTTAAGAAAGGATACACAGGAGCCATTGTCTTAAGATAGTGGCTGTATAAAAAGGCTATTTTCATTGTGGGTAGGAAGTATGGCTACATATAGAATTGCAGGTTATAAATCTCCATTCATCAATATGCTTTTAAAAATCAGTTTTATTGGCATATGATCAATGTGCATGATTTTAAGTGTCTAGTTTAAAATTTGAGAAATATTGACATTTTGTAAATATCAGCTCAGTCCAGTATTAGAACAATTCCTGTCCCCCTGGAGTTTTGCTAATCTCAATCCAACTCTCAGTCTCAGACTGTTTCTTTCCACATAAACTTTGACTTTCTAAGAGTCTAACATCAAATGGATTCCTTGAATACACTCTGGTGGTAGTTGGCTTCCATTCTGGTGCAGTGCTGAGTATTATCTGTCAACTTCAAGGTAAGTGTTGTGGGTAATTTTTGTTATTAGTTTTATTGGACCAAGAAATGCCTTGGGGTTAGTGGAGGTCACCTCAGGGTGAAGCTTTGGTGGTGTTTCCAGAGAGTGCTAGATGTTATCAATGGATAGGCTCCTGATGGAGTCACAGTAGGATGTCACTTTTGGGAAATGTGGAAGGAAGGAGATAGAGCTGAGGTGGATTCAGGAAGTGGGTCAAAGGCATATTCACGGAGCTGTATTGCATTCTGGTTTCTTCCCATAACTTCTTCCTCTGATTTCTGTCTGCCATGACCCAGGCTCTGCCAATGAGCGTGGGTCCAAGCAACCCCAGACTGAGCCCTCCAAAACTGTGAGCCAAAATAAATATTTTCTCCTGTCAATCATCTACATCAGGCATCTAGTCACACTTTTTTTTCCTTTTTGCAACTAAAAGTTTATGTGAAAGCTAAGGGTTGTTACTGTCTGGCGTCTTTATGGTGAGCTGAGAATGTCCAGAGAGCTGCCATCTTAACTTTGAACTAGGACTATGTGACCTTGAGCTAAGCAGGTCCCCAAATGTCTACCGTCTTTTATCTTAAACTGAGCATGCTCAGGAAAGTGTTTTCCTATATACATATCTATATGTTCTCCAAGCAATGTCTCTAAGCGTTTCATTATAGACATTTGACTTTGACCTCTGTAACACAGACATGGTCACACATACAAATGATTTAGTCAGTGTGGATACAGAGGTGTACTGATTCAGGGTCCCAGCAGAGAGTAGTGTTTATGATTATTACCTTAGCCAATTTTAAGCTTCCTAGGTATGGTCATGCATGCCTTTAAACCTAGCATTCAGGAGGTAGGGTTGGAGACTAGCCTGGTCTATATAGCAAGTTCTAGGATAGCCAGGGCTATGTTATGAGACCTTATTTCCAAGAACAAAAAGGGAACCAGCAAGGACAGGTTGGGTGAGGTCATAGAATATGCCTGTAATCACAGCACCTGAGAGCCTGGGTACACAGTGAGACCTTATCTCAAAAGCAAGCAAACAAACATCAGAAATCCAAAAATTGTAAAGTAAAGCTGAATTGTCATGGAAGTGATTTCAGACCCTCTCTGTAGCTCTTTATGCTTTGAGCATTTATTTAGTGGGGCTCAGTAACTCCTGTAACCGAATTGTCTGGTCATCCTCAGCCTGGATTATACTACAGTGTAGATACTGAAAACACACCCCATTTCAGTGTTTTTGAAATGAAATAAATAATTAGTTGGGAAACATGATTGGGGTTTATTCTTGTCATTTTGGACACCAGAGTTGAATCCACTGGAAAAAACATTTTTCTAGAGAAGGTGGAAGGATTACAGTTGCTGTGAGTTTCCTACAGGAGTCATTGTTTGGAGAGGGGTTCTGTTAGCACATGTGACACAGTGTGTGTGTGTGTGTGTGTGTGTGTGTGTGTCCCTTCTGCATGAGTGCAAGCCTGGCCTCTGTGGGTGTGCCCTGCTACCTGGCCTCTTTCTTTTTAGAAAGCCACCAGTATTTTGCTGGCTGGACCTGATCCTGTTAGAGAGACCTCAGGTCAGGAGCCATACTCTTTGAAGAGCCAATGGGAATTGAGCAGCCCACATGGAGGTGGCCTGATCATCCAGGCGTCAACATCTCCTTCTTCCACATGACAGCTCAGGCCACACAGAGGTAGTGTCCCCTTCTTGCTCAGCTCTTATTGTTACTGGGCCAGTAGTGGCTAGGGCCTATGGGAGACACTGCCTCATTCTGGAAGCTGCCTTGATCCCTCTACAGAGAGGCATGAAGGGAACTTTTTCTTTGGGTTTATACATAGATTCTATTCAGGTTAAACTATTCACTATAGTTTCATAACTATAGTGAACAAAAATGAGCTGAATTTCTCTCTTTTGTTTGTGAGTTTAGAGTGAGCAAGCTTAGTGCACCTTCTCCCTTTCTGGTCTCTTGTTGATGAAAGGCAGGATGGGGGAGAGCTGCCCAGCTCCAAGTTACCCCCTTTGTCCCTTGTTTTCATAATTGATGGGCTGGCTCATCCTTGTGGTAAGACATATGTTCTGGGTGTTATGCATCCCCAAGATGTACAGAGTGAACCCCATCTATCCCTTTGATAAATATGATTCCACAAAACAAAAGCCTCTTCATAGCTTAGGAAACAACTGAGTGAAGAAGAGAGAGCTGTCACATTGACAGAAAGTCTCTTCTACCTCTGTCTCTGACAGAAGGTTAATTTCTAGAACACACAAAGAGCTCAAAAACTAAGTAACAAGAAATCAAGCAACTCAATCAGCAAACAGGCTAGTACAATGAACAGGCAGCTCTCCAAAGAGGAAACAAATGGCAGGAGACATATGAAAAATGTTCAGTCTTTGATCCTCAAAGATGTGCAAATCAAAAACCACATGGAGATCCCATCATACAGAATGACAGTCACACAAAACAACACATGCTGGTGAGGGTGTGTACAAAAGTGAGCTCTGGATGTTGCTGGTGTGAATGTAAACTTGTGAAGCTACTATAAAAGTCGGTGTGATGCTTCTCAAGAAGAGGTGGCAATAGGTCAACCATAACAACCCAGGATACCACTTCTGGGTATTTACCTAAAGGACCCCAAGTCAAGTATCACAGAGATGCCTGCACACAATGTCTATTACTGCACTACTCTTAAGAGCTGAGTTATGGAGCTGATAGGTATCCATCAAGAGAGAACAAGGTAAGACAATGTGGTTTATATCTGTAAAAAATTTTTATACTTATTACAAGAAAATGGATTCAACTGGAGCTATCCATATTAAGTGAACTAAGTCAGCCTCAGACAAGTTCCTTGTGTTTTCTCTCATGTGTGGCTCCTAGATTCTATAAAGATAGATGACTCATGTATATATGCACATTACATACATGTAAATGTATGGCATGATAGTAGAGGCAATGCTGTGTGGAGAATGAATGTCACTGACAGGAAGCTGTGGGAGGGAGAATGTGCTTAGTGTATGATGTGTGCTTGTGAAAACCTTATTATGTAACATGGGTGCAATGACTATACACTAATGAATATACACTAATGCAAATAATACGGACATTAAAAAACCCACAATACAAATGTCAAATCCTTACCAGCTCTGTTACATGACCAGGGACTATTTCAGAGCCCATCAAATGCTTGCCCTCAGTGCTCCTCTCTATCTTTGCACAGTGCTTCCCAGTCTTGTTCACACTGAGACCTGTGCATAGGTCAGGTTCCTCATCCCCTTCCACTTTAGCCACCAGGCAAGTCTCCTATCTGCCTTCCTGTATATCCCCACCTCTAAATCTCCGAATTTATCAGATCTCAGTCTCTTCTCTGATTCTCCCTCTCCCTTTCCTTTCCCTCCTTCCCTCCCCCTCTCCCCTCTTCCCCCCCTTTTCTGTTTTATTTTGAACACATTTTTTCTTTCTTCCTACTCTAGGATAGGGAAAGGGGTTTCTATTTAGCTGGGTCCAGAAAAGGTAGGGTCTGCCCTATTACTGTTCTAACACTGAGCATAGGTGCCTCAAGTCCAAAGTCAGGGAGACTGGAATTGTAGCTGCCAGTTGCATGCTATAAGGTTCTATTTTTGAGTGAGGCTTTAGTATTAATGGAAGAACTTGGATTCCCAAAGGCCTTTCCCAGAACTCAGGGTCAGGTCAGCCTCAGGATGTTACCAGCTCTGAATGGTGGGGATTTAGGGATTGCCATGGCAGAAAGATAGAGAGCTGTCTGAAGCTATGGTGACTCTCAAGGAATGCAGGCCTTTCTTGTGTGGATCATGTCCATTGCCCCTGGCTGTGTCTCTTGGCTAAGTAGCCAAGGAAGGACCCAAGAATTTGGGTGCTAGCTAGGTATCCCTTAGGCCAGCTGTGCCTTCAGCTGCTGAAGCAGCCTTTCTGTGCAGTGAGAAATCAATTGTAGCAAGAGCAGACAGGAAAATTTCCTCTCGGAGCCTCAAGTCTCCCAGGCTGTGTTGTTCAATGAAATGAGTACACGAGCCATTCAGCAAATGTATCTTTCAATTTCTCAGACTTGTTGTTTAGTAAGAAAAAAGTCTCTAATCAGCTGGGATTTTAGAACTTCAGCAGTTTAAATGGGCTGAAAGTCGGGATAATTTACAAATGTTCAGATCTTGCAAGCAAAAGCCAAAGAAACTCAAAGTTTGGAGTATTGTTTTCAAAATAATTTTGTCATGGATTTCAAGACATGCAGCTTCAGTCACATGGGAAATATAGTTTTATTCCAAAGTCTTGTGTTGTTCAATAAATAAATCCATCTTCATATGACATCTGTTTTGGAACATGATAATTCGTGAACAGAGTGGCTGCCTTTAGAATGAGTAAAAATTTATACATAATTTTCCATCAGCAAAATATGTAAATATAATAAGTTCTGATCAATCACCTATGCCTTGGGTTTGGGAGTAATAGTTCACCATTGTGAAAAAGTGTGATCTCTCCTAAGAATGTCACCCAAGTCCTCCCTTCTCACAGATCCCTGGGTCCCTCACAGATCTACTTTGGGGACAACTTGGTGGTATTGGGGTTGGCAGCTCATGGGAGCTTCTCTAAACTAGACCACATCCTGGGACACAAAACATAAATCTTAATGAATTATGAGAAGTTGAATTAACTCCATGCATACCATTTGACCATAATCCAATAAAACTTAATATTTACAGCAAACAAATCCATAATAAGTACACAAACTATTGGACATTAAACAACGTATTGCTAAATGATGAATAGGTCAAAGAAGAAGTCAAGAAAGAAATAAAAAATTTTAAAACATTTAAATGAATACATAGCACAACAAGACTTCTGGGACATAGTAAAACCAGTCCTATGAGAGAAATTTACATCTCGAAGCACCTATATTAATAAACCAGAAAGAGCACAAATAAATGAATGGATGATACAACTCAAAGATTGGGAAATCAAGAACAAAGAAAATCTGAATCCACTGGACTGCAAGAAATAATAATAATAAACAGAGCCAGAATTAAAGAATACGAACAAAAATGATAAAGAATCAATACATCCAAGAGCCATTTATTTGAGAAGATAAGCAAGACTGGTAGACCCTTGTCCAAACTAACCAAAAAAAAAAAGAAAAAAATGCCCCAAATTTAAAAACTCAGAAATGAACAGGGACAATATTACACAAAGTCACCAGGGCATTTAGAATATTATGAGAATATTTTAAAAAACTATACTCTGCTAAGTTGAAAAAATTAAAATAAATGAAGAAATTTCTAGATCCAGCCAAACCACCAAAATTAAATCAAGAAGAGATCAATAACTTAAACAGACCCATAGCAAATGAGGAGATTGAATCAGTTAATAAAACTTCTAAGTAAATTAAGACCAGGCTCAGATGGATTCAGAGTAGAATAGTCTAACAGCTTTCAAGGAAGATGTACAGTCAATTCTTCTTAAACTATTCAACAAAACAGAAACAGAAGAAAAATCCCCAAGTTCCTTCTATGAAGCTGGTATCACTGTTATAATCAAACCAGATAAGGAAACAAAGAAAGAAAACTACAGGCCAATATCTCTGGCTAATGCAGACTAAAACATACTTAAAAAAATACTTGCAAACAGAAGAGACATACATAATAAAGATTATCCACCATGCCAAAGTTGGCTTATACCAGAGGGTCAGGAATGTTAAGTGTAATAAACCATATAAATGGACTTAAAGACAAATATCGTGATCATTTCAATAGATCCAGAAAAAGCCCCTGACAAAATCCAACATGCTTTCATGATAAAGTTTTAGGAATGGGGCTGGAGAGGTTGTTCACTGGTTAAGAGCACTGGTTGCTCTTCCAGAGGTCCTGAGTTCAATTCTCAGCAACCACATGGTGGCTCACAACCATCTGTAATGGGATCTGATCCCCTCTTCTGGTGTGCACGAAGATAATGTACTCATATATACTCATATACTTAACATAAATAAAAATAAATCTTAAAAAAGTTTTAGGAATGTATGATTAGAGGGAACACATCTCAATATAAATAAGTGTATCAGCAACCTACAATCAACATCATCTTAAGTGAATAAAATCTTGAAGCGATCCCACTGAAATGAGGAAGGAGACAGGGCTGTCACTTTCACTATCCACTCGCCCCCACCCCACCTTTATTTTTGAGACAGGATTTCTCTGTGTAATAGTCATGGTTGCCCTGAATCACTGTGTAGACCAGGCTAGCCTCAAACTCACAGAGATGCTCCTGGCTCTGCCTCCCAATTGCTGGGATTAAAGGCATGTGCCACCACTGCTCTGCTTCAACACTTCTTTTTAATACTGTACTTGAAGCATTAACTGGAAGAATAAGGCAAAAGAAAGAAATTAAAGGATACAAATAGGAAAAGAAATCAAACTATTCCTCTTTGCAGATGACATTACACATAAGAGAACCAGAATTTCTAGATGATTTCTAAACAAATTCAACGACATAGAAGGATATGAAATCAACTTACAAAAACCAAAATCTTTTCTATACACAAACAATGAACACACATAGAAAGAGATCATAGACACACTCTCACTCACAATAGCCACAAATAAAATAATAACTATAGGAATAAACCTAACAAGGTGGTAAAGGATCACCACAAAGAAAAAAATTAAACCTCTGAAGAAAGATTGACAAAGACACTAGAAAATGGAACCATATTCCAAGTGGATTTGAAGAGATAATATTGTAAAAATGACACAGTCTACCAAAAACCATTTAGAGATTCATTGCAACTGCAATCAAAACTATCACGATATTCTTCACAGAAATATAAAACAATACTGAAATTTATATGGAACCACAAAAGACCCTGGATAGCTAAAACAATCCTTAACAAAAAGGACAATGCAGGGGAGATTACCAAAGTACATTACAGAATTACAGGAAGAAAAATAATAGGTCACTGGCACAAAACAGACATTTAGACCAATGTAATAAAACCAAAGATCCAAAGATGATTACATATAACTACAGCAGTCTGATAGTTGACTAAGATGCCAGAAAGATACACTGGAGAAAAGAAAGCATCTTCAGCAAGTGGTGCCGGGAAAACTGGATAGCCACATGGAAAACAATGAAATGAGATCCATATCTTCCCCTTGCATTTTATCCTTCCACAGTGCTATTTTCCAACTTTTATGCAAAATTTAAAACACATGGTAAATTGAAGGAGTTAATTTTGTTATCAACATGTGCTTATACTTTGAGCCTACCACCAACCTTCTATTCTTGCTTTATGACTTTTTCAGTATGTGTCCTGGCTGGGTTTGTGTGTCAACTTGACACAAGCTGGCATTATTACAGAGAAAGGAGACTCCCTTGAGATCCAGCTGTAATGCATTTTCTCAATTAGTGATCAAGGGTGGGAGGGCCCATTGTGGGTGGTGCCATTCCTGGGCTGTTAGTCTTGGGTTCTATAAGAAAGAAAGCTGAGCAAGCCAGGGGAAGCAAGCCAGTAACATCCCTTTGTATTAGCTCCTGCTTTCTGACCTGCTTGAGTTCCAGTCCTGATGGAACTTCCTTTGGTGATATATAGCAATGTGGAAAGTGTAAGCTGAAAAAACGCTTTCCTTCCCAACTTGCTTCTTGGTCATGATGTTTTGTGCAGGAATAGAAACCCTGACTAAGACTAATTAGTACCAGAAGTGGGGTATTCCTGTTACAACCTAACCATGTTTTGGGGAGGACTGTGGAAGAACTTTGGAACTTTGAGATAGAAGAGCCATTGGGATGTTAAGAGCTCTGTGGGATGTTCTGTAGGAGCTTGGAGATAATGTTAAGAACAGTGCAGAAGATGGAGGCCTGGCTTGTGAAATTTCAGAGGGAAGATTAAAGACTCTTATCAGGACTGTTGCTATTTTGATTGTGAAGATTCTGTGGTTTTGGTTAGCTGGGACTGAAGAATCAGCTGTGATTAACAAGATACCAGAACTACTAAAGTGAAACCTTTGCATTACTGGGACTATTGATGCTGGTTAGCTGGAGCTAAGAAATTAGTGGTGATTTAAGAAGACACCAGCATCACTGAGGTGAAATCTTCTGGGAAGTGTTTTCTGAGAGCATAGAGGCTGTGTTCCAGAGATAGTCAAGATAGTACCTCATGTTGTGACTGGACTTGGTAATATGTAAAAATCAACCAGGTGGTACTGGTTTTGAAGGCATGAAGGGGTCATGAAGAGAAGCTGGGGGTCAGCACTGCGAGAAGCTATGGAAGGCCATTGGTGAAGGTTCAGCCTCAGTTGCAATTGATGGCCTAGGACTGAAGGGATCATGCAAAGGATTTGAGGCTTGGCATCATGAAGAGAGCCTATGAGAGGCTATTGGTGAAGCCTAGTTGCAGCGGATGATAGCAGTGTTTGGAGATGCCAGTACCATGAGATGACCACCAAGAACAGCAGCAGCAGTGGAATACAGGCAGCTAGGGCCTAGAAGACAAGGTGTGTACTACAAAGGGCAGAGCTGGAGAAGTGACCTAAGCCCTTGGAGGATCCCAGAAGATTGTGAGTAGACCCCAGACATCGGACGGTTAGAGTTTGATTTTGCTTTTGATTGTGATTGTGCCCTGATATTTTTCTCTCTTGAAGGAAGAAAGTATTTTAGTAGAGTCCACAGTTAAGAGACTTTGAATTGTAAAAAGACTTCGAATTTAAAAGAGATTTGAAATTTTAAAGGGATTGAAATTTTAATATGTAAGAATTTGTAAAGACTGTGGAACTTTTAAAGTTATTTAGATCATGGGGATGAATAAAAAAGTAAGGGTTGAGGCTTAATAGTAATGTGTTTGTGTGTCAAGTTGACAAGGGGTCAATTGTACTGGCTGGTTTTGTGTGTCAACTTGACACAAGCTGGAGTTATCACAGAGAAAGGAGCCTCTCTTGAGAAAATGCCTCCATGAAATTCATGGCATTTCTCAATTAGTGATCAAGGGTGGGAGGGCCCATTGTGAGTGGTGTCATCCCTGGGCTAGTAGTGTTAGGTCCTATAAGAAAACAAGTTGAGCAAGCCAGAGGAAGCAAGCCAGTAGGCAGCATTCCTCCATGACCTCTGCATCAGCTCCTGCCTTTAATTTCCTGCCCTGTGTGAGTTCCTGTCTTGATTTCCTTTGGTGATGAACAGCAATGTGGAAGTGTAAGCTGAATAAACCCTTTCCTCTCCCACTTGCTTCTTGGTCATGATGTTTTGTGCAAGAATAGAAACCCTGACTAAGACAGTATGTATCTTTTGGTGTTTGAAGATTGAACTGTGGAGCCTTTGTCTGCACCCCAGACTTCTTTTTATAGTGTGTGTGTGTGTGTGTGTGTGTGTGTGTGTGTGTGCATTTAACTCAGAGGCTCTTGATAAAGCATCTCCCTTGCAGCTTGTTCCAGGGTTTCTCTCTCTAGACCTTCCCAGCACTGGGATTACAGTGAGCTGCTATGCTCACTCAGAAGTCTCATGGGTCCAAGGGAGACAAACATATGTCCTCATAGTTATACAACAAGTGTTTTGGACACACAGTATCTCCAGCACAGCTATCATGATTTTGACTTATATTAAATTAGATGCAGACCTCAGCGTAACTCCTGACAGTTCAGCATGCGTGCTGTTGCCACCAGAGCTCACTATTATTTCACCTATTATTCATTTAGAGGTAAAAAGCAGATGGAACAAAGTGTTTACATTGGCTTCTTTTACTTGGCAATGAGTATATAAGGCCCTTGTGTCTTTTCATGGCTTGACAGCTCATGTCCTTTTGCCACTGACCCAGATTCCATTGTCTGGGTGTATTACAGTTTATCCATTTACTTACTGAATTCCATTTCAGATGCTTCCTAGTTTTGAATAAAGCTGTTATAAACATCCTCATATAGGCTTGGGTAAACAAGAACTTTTGTGTATTTGGCCAAACACAAGGCTCATGACTGATGGGCAGTATAGAGGTGTGGTGCTTTGAGTGAGAAATGTCCCATAGCCTCAGGTGTTTGTATACTTAGTTTCCAGATGGTGGGGCTATTTGGAGAGGTGGTGCAGCCTTGCTGGCAGTGGGCTTTGAGAATTAATAGCCTTTTTCTGCTTTGTGTTTGTGGTTGAAGATGTGATCACAGTTCCCTGTCTCAGATACTTGCTGTCATGTCTGCCAGGACAATATAGACCCTCACCTCTGGAACTGTAAGCCAAAACAAAACTTCCTTTCTATAAATTGCTTTTTGCCATTGTGTTTTATCATAGCAACAGAAAGATATCAAACACAGCGAGTTTGTCCCAGTTTCATAAGGATCTGCCCAATGATCTGCCTGTGTTCTTCATCCCTCCAGAGACAGTGAGTCTTGTTGCCCTACCTTCTGGTAGTGTCCATGTGGAGGGTGCTCAGGACTGTAGCCGTCTCATCTGAAGCTACTCTTAGAGGACTGCAGTGCTTGTTTGGAGGCCATAAAGCCTTCGAGAAGTAAAACCTTTGAGAAGTAGATCCTAGTTGGAAGATGATGGGGAGCATTGTCAAAGCCAGGTCTTGTTTCCAGTCCAGCCCATTTCCCAATCTGTCAGGATGTGAGACACCACCTCACATGCTGGCTGTTATTGATGGATCTGTTCCTGCCACAACCCTGTCCTCCTCATGATGGAATATATGACATAAAACTATAAACCTAAATATACCTTTTGTATTTGATGTGCCTGTCAGGTATTTTGTTACAGTGAAGAAAACTGTGGCTGAAATGTTGGGTAATCTGCTTCTGGATTGAAGTAGCTATACTCTAATCTGTGGTGGTGTATAAGACCACATCCATGTTGCCTGTTGCTCTATTTTTTTTTTTAACTGTTTCCTGATTTCTTTTCCAACAAATACTCTCTGTGACCCCTCAAGCCTGTCTGGCTTCTCTTTCTTCATACTTCAGATGCTGTGCTAGTGTTCACCTAGCTTGAAAAATGCCAGTATCTCAGATATCAGAGGACTACTGTGATCACTTCCCAGACAGCTGTGACTTCAGACTTGTAGCCCTCTGGCTTTCCCTGACTCATACCACTGAATTTTGGTTTGGGGGTCTCCTAAAGTTCCCATGACCTTATCACTACCAGGTTTTCCTGAGCTTCCCAGTACCTAGCTTTTCCTCAGTTTCCACTTTATTCTGAGGCTCAAAGAGTTGGCCCAGTAGATGTTGTGGTAGCTTTCTTTATCATAAGCTTGATGGGCTCTGGCCTATGAGCACTGTGATGTGGCTGTGTGGCATCTGCAGTTGTGACTGGGTCATATACAAGTGACTTTAACAAGAACTCTATCTTACTGGCAGAACTCTTGGCTCAGGGGGCTCTCTAAGCAAGAAGCTCTCCCTGTAGATGGCAGTACCAATTGATGGCTTCAGACATCTCTTACCACTGGCCTACCTCCTGATTCAGACTGTCTGGCCAGGCTGAAAGTCAATTGCTAGCCAATTCCTTGCAGTATGATTTGGAGAATCTGAGTGACTGGACCTGGTGATACTGAAGAAAGGGAACAAGTTCTTCCTGCAGCAGCCAGAGGAAGGCCATGCTGGCCCATGGTAAATGTATCTGCACAGGTGCAGATGGAGATCATGGAGATGGTAGTGGGGCTGTGTAAGTGCTTTTCACACAGTGAGGCTGACTACTAGTAGGGCCCCTGAGCTCTTTACTCAGCTTGTGACTCTCTTCCTGCCTTCAGTGCAGGATAGGATTTCATGCTAACCTCAGAACACATATGAACAGAGATGAACGGGCTTACTAAGGGAAAGTAGAGGGCCCAGGAACCGTGCTAGTGATACTCATGGGTGTCATCTGGATTCTCAGAGCTGTCACTCAAAGAAGAGTGAGACTTCACTGAGAAGGTTTGATTTTAGTTTCCTGGAAACCCAGAGAACTGCTGTGTACTCCACAGGAATGAGGCTGCTGAGGGATCACTCAGGGAAGATCCAACCTCACCAGCACATGCATGAAATCTGGAAAGTCCAGGGCCCTGCCTCAGAGACTGTGCCTGCTGGTGCTAAGACTCATACAGGATGACTACCTCTTTCTCTTCTGCTAGCTAGACAGTGGGTGTTGATGGAACTTGGGTGACTACTTTCTCACCTTCTCATTGGTCAAATGTGGACTTAGCCAGCAGCAGTCAAGTGCAGACCCCCCCCCCAAATGTCTCAATCCTCAGAATACATCAAACTACAGAGCTTGAAAATGTCACTATTAGGGTGACAAATGAGCTCTCAAACACAAAAATAGAGGGTAAACCACTGTGCTCTACAACACTAACTTAACATGAAGTTATGCCTGTGGGGAGCCAACACATGCTCTGTACATTGTCAACAGCTAAATATTTAGGGTGTGAAATCTTTAATAACCAAAACTCATCTCCCAGGTTTGCTTGAAAAGCTAGGCTCTAAGCTGAGCACCCCGAGCTCCTGCAGCCTGCAAAGTTCATCCAAGCTCACAATGCCTTGAAGATCCACAGGATTCATCTTCTCCTTGTCCACCCCATACCCCCAACCAGAGGCACTCTGGAAATCAGGCCTGGCTTTTCAGATAGGACAGCTAGAAGGCTTGGGGTTTTTATTAATCAGCAAACCAGCCCTACCGTGGGAGCTGCAGTGTCTGGGGATTTTCCAGGGCCTCCTCTGGAGGCTGTCTTTGCATGCCCTGTCTTCATGCCTCACCAACACCTGGGTGCTGCCCGAGGCAGGGCAGTGATCACAGGCCTATGCACCTCTGCCTCTGTCTGTCATCACTACCTCTAATGGCCTGCACTTCCCCCACTGTGCCCACACTCACTGGTTTATGGTTCAAATAGACCAGACGTGCCCAGCTCACCACCTACCTTCCCCTCCTCCTCCTGCCTTTTGCCATTGTAGCCAGTGCCAGAGGCTGATCCAGGTGGCTCCTTGGTTACATTTCATTGTCCAAACAGAAAGTAAAGAAAGGAATAGACTTCTTCAGCAGCTCCTCCCTTCTCCCTGTGAAGCCTGGGCCCTAGCTTTGAGACAATGGGAGACAATAGGTCAACATCTAGGGAAAGTCTGTAATTTTTTTCAACATTGGGAAATTGTCAACATCACAGGATATGGTAGAGATTGGTTGTTCAGTTGGTTGTTGTGAAAGCATGGGGACCTGAATCCATGTAAAAAGCCAAACATAGTGGTGAATGCTAATAATCTCATGGAGATGGAGAATGACAAATCCCTGGGACCCACTAGCTAGACAGTTTTGTTTAATTAATGAGCTCCAGGTCCCGGTGAGAGGCACTGTCTCGGGAAAGTGTAGAAGATGCCTGTCCTGAGCAACACTACCTAAAGTTGACCTCTGGCCTCCACATCCATATACACACATAACATACAATGATACATGCACATGTGCACTCACAGAAACATCCCTATCCCACTGCTCACAGAACAAGTGCTTCCATCTTTGTTCCTTTTGAGGGATCCTGTGTCTTTCCTAAATGGTTTCTTAGGGACTATTTTTCTCTGCTTACATGCAGAGGACATCCTCACTACAGCTTTTGAGAACAGTAGTCACAATGACGAATCTCTTGTTCGCAGGTTTGACAATAGTCAGAAACATCTATGTTCACAGATCAAAGTTATTCTCAAAGAACCATTTGTTTTGTGCTGGGAAATCTGAGGCTTAGGAACATCCTCAATTGAGGCCATAATGTTTCCTCTGTTCCCTTTTAAAATGAAGATGCCCTCTGGGAAAACCTCTCATCATGCCATACTTCAGAGCAGGCTTGGAATGGGGAGCTCTGATGGATCTGTGATGTGTCATGTGGTTAAGTGATGGGAATACTCCTGCAAAATGATCTTTTCCAGCCGGCAAGTGGACCATCCCAGGTCTGCTTGCTGGGTGCTTTGCTTTGATTGAGAATAGGAGTTCTAGAATATGGAGGTGTCCCTGTCCCCAGGTCCCTACTTGCCCTTTCTTCTACAAGTCACCAGTGTTTCAGTCTTTTAAGGCCAGAACAGCAGCTAGCTGTTAGGTTCAAGTTTCATCAATTCAACATGATGAGCCTAGTTTTTTTTTTTTTTTTATCTACTGTGAGGAGCTGAGCAAAAAAGCACATCTCAGCAAAGTTCAGTTCGTGATTCCTTCTTGATAATTTCTCAGTTGGGCTTTGACTACAGACTCAGCTTCTGTCAGAGTCACTTGTGAGCCAGGTTGTATTAGCACAAAACCTTTACCATCTATTCAGGAATATTATTGCACTGCCCAGAGGCGACAATCAAATGGGTTATGGACAATTCTGTGTCAGGGAAAAATGCTGCTATGCTAATTGGCTCAAAATAAAACTATGTCTCTTGAACAAGTTGAAGAAGTGTGCGGAAAACATAGTTTCACATGAAAAGTAAAGAAATCCTTGGGACATTCTTATAAATCCAACACTGGATACAAGCCATGGCATATAACTGTCACTCAGTGAGCCTTGTCTATGACAGAGTGTATGCTCTGTCCCCAGCTATGCCAGGCAGCGGGATTGGTCTGGCTCCTGTTTTTTTGAAATAGGTACCTGCTCCAAGGTTCTACCAGACAGGGAAAAAAGAGCAAGTGGTTGAGGGAACACTGGGAGCTTCTACTGTCTGGCTTGGCTCCAGCCACTCCCCTCCAGCTGGATAATTCTGTCCTTCTTGCTTTTTGTCCCACCTGCTTTTCTGACTCAGTAACACCCCCGAGGCTGTGAGGTAAGCCAAGCTTGATTCTGCAGATGTTGACACAGATTGCAGTGAATCTGGGTATTCAGTGGGGTTCAGCAGAGTGTTGTGGAATAGTTAGCTGCCTGTGACATCTCCTGTAAGTTAAGGACCTGTGCCTATATTTCCAAAATCCTGCTAATGTCCCCAGCATGGTGGCTCTGAGTGTTTGAAGGCACATACAATTGTAAGATACTTAGCCAGAAGTGGGTGGACATCTCAGTGGGTCCATAGCAGCTTGTACTAGGGCATCCGTTCCATCTCCACCTAGCTGAGGATCCAAGACTCAGCCACTGTGCCTAGAAAGGGGCAGTACATCTTGAGATGGTGCAGGGATGTTGTCTGTGACAAGACTGCCTGGTTTAGGATGGGGAGCTCAAGAAGGTTTCCCCCTAAACTGAAGTCTCTGGGTCAGTCTCAGGTTGACCTCTACAGTGAGCAACACAGAAAATGTTATTTAAATCAAACTGTTGCCCTATTTAGCTTAATTTCCACAGTGCAATATTTATTTAATTGATCAGCTTTTACTGCTTTTTTTTTTTTTAATGTATTTTACCATTGTAAAAGTTGAGATAATCAGAGTTAAATTTTTCAGAATTGTGGGCTCATTCCTACTTCCCATGGAAGAAAACCACTTGTTTCTCTACTTTAGCAAAAGAGGTATGTCTAAGACTTTCAGTCATGTAATACGAACTACTGAATTAGCACACCATGTAGATCTGTGCCTATCTGTCTTTTTAGGATGTAATCCAGGTTCACCACACACTGAAGACTTCACCATCAACCTTTCAAAGTGTTGGGTGTCAAGAGGGATTTGGAACACAGACAGCCTGCCATGGTTACATTTCTACCACCAGTTTAACCACAACTTCATCCCACCACTTGGCGTTACCTGGGAACTGCTAATGGCTGAGTCTTTGTCAGAAGATTATGTGAATGACCCTGGAGCTCAAGAATGGGGGGAGATGGTCAGTGGCATGACAATCTCAGACAGAGGATGGGGTCCAAGTGTAGAGAGGAGGCACATTATTCCAGAGCACTAAAAGCCCTGGGAACTGGGTGATAGCTGCCAGTATAATATCAGTGGTTTGTAGAGAGTGGAGCTTCCACCCTTACGCACATGTGGGGTCTCCAGGATTTGAAAGGAGTCTAACATTCCTTTGGGTTCTACCTTTCAATCTGCAACTGACTTCAGTGGCCTCAGAGAAGCACTATGTCAGTTCTATTACAAAAGTCATAGTACCTTCTAATTTATCTAAAATGCCTCTAGCAGGACATCATGGCCTTGTGGGCCATGTGATTTTCAGAACTACGGTTGCTGATTCCAAAAACAGGTGCCTTTTCTGATTGCTGTTCCTCCCGGTGGCCTTGACTATGCAGAGTCCCCACATGATCTGAGACATCCTTCTCCCTGGACATGGCTCCTGAGATAGAAACCCTCATCTCACCAGCAGCATATGTTGATTTTACAATAACACATATAGCCTCACTAGTTAGACACATGAGTCAGACAGGCTGTGCAGTGCCACAGCCACACCAGAAAGTTTCTATACATTGGACTCTTCTCTCCAAGGATTCTGAAATCTTATACCACCCACTTCCTTTGTCTCTGCTCCCCTTGCTACCCTGAACCCTATACCCTGGTGCAACTTACATATTCACTCTGTGCTCTGGGAGATGTGGGAGCAATCTTACCACACACACAGCCCACCTACTGTTGCAACATACCTCTAGGTGCATGTCACAATTGTTATTTATTTTTAAAAGTGAATAGGGTGGGCATTCACTGTACTATAATGGCTTTCTGATATCCCAGGAGAGGATGGAAACAGGTTGGGTGTGCAGAGGCTGGGTGGGAGTGGGGTTGGGGTACACCCTCTCCAAGCTGAATAGATGATGATGAGGAAGGAGTAAGAGTGGTCATAGTGACTGAATTACATCTGGATCCTTCAGGTGTCTTCAGGGTGGAACTCTTTAGAAACTTAAAAAAATAACAGGAAAGGAGCCCCTTTAAGAGTATTCTTCTGTTTTTACTGTTGTTAGTATCATTTGCATATCTGCCTCAGCCAGCTTGCTGGAGGAGCATCAGGAATGGAGATGAGCCAGATCTCCCTCCTTCTACCTGCTTTGCATGTCCTGATGGCTCTGGCAGGCCTGGCTGGGTGGCTGATCAGGATGGAATGGGGAGCATCACGGATGACCGCTTTATGATGTTTAAGTATGGGCAGCCCATGCGGATCTGGAGAATATGCTAAGGAAGATGAACTGTGTGCCTGGTAATGTTCACAGTGAGTGACAACCCGACAGCTTCTCACAGATTTCCCTGCATCCCAGGGAGACACAGAACACACCACTTGTCCACTTGCTCCCTTGAAGCAACAGAGGACAGATCTGAAATTACTTAGCCAATTAAGATACTTGCCATGAGTGTTTCTTCTCCATAGATCAGCCTGAGATTTCGGAGGCTTTGCAAGACAGATGTGCAGGTATGGGTGATGGCGCTGGACAGGAGAATAGAGTGAGACTCTAAAGACCCCCTAGGAATGTACTCTCAGAATTTTTGTATGTGCTGTTGGTGGTAAGCAGTTCAGCAGCTGTTTTGGGTTGTAGGGAAGGGAGATGACACCTGGGCTGTGCATGTTCGGTCTGCTCTCTAAGAAGGCATCATTTGCCTTTGTCTTATGGGTCCTGGGGCAAAGCCTACTTGCCTTACCTTCTCCTCAAGCTTGGACACTCGAACATTCTTCTGCTGCTGTACCTCTGTGAGCCCAGTGGTGGTGTGTCACCTGCTGTTCATCTTACTCCCTGTGTGGTGATGTTGTGCATTAAAATCTTAGGGTTTACATCTCTCTGAGGTAGCAACTTGTACTCAGTGCCTGTTTAGTCATAAGCTAACCAGATGATTTGGATATTCTCTGTTTGTCTCATTGATTCAGAAAGGAATCAACTAAAATATAATCCACCACATTTACCAGGCACATGTATACAAGAACATACATGTATATGTGCACACACACACACACGTATACACACACACACACAACACACCCCTTTTCCATAATCTAATATTTTTTGTCCATGCTGGGAGTAACTTCCTATTCTCAGACACTGTTGTGGGCAGGACTTGGAGACCTCAAATCTTGATCTAGAATTGTGGACAGGGCTGGAAGAATGAGTGATGCAGGACATCATTGTCATATCACACAGATGGAAGTGTATCCCCGACCCCTGGAAACAGGCTATTTAACATGGCAAAGCCCTAGACAGAGAGTCTACAGGCAGGACAAATGTCAAGTCCCAAACTAACTAAGCTTGTTGTTCTTCTGGAGGATCCTGATCTAGAAAAGTCACTTCAAATACGAGGCTGAACTACAAGAAAAAACACTCTCTCTCTCTCTCTCTCTCTCTCTCTCTCTCTCTCTCTCTCACACACACACACACACACACACACACTTTATTAAGATACAGAGTTTATTTCACATGTATATTTTCGTCTCCCTACCATTTCCACATCTGACCACCACTATGACCATGTCCTATCATAACATTCCATACATACTTAAAACCAAGTAAAAGGTGGAGTTCCATCCTTGAAAACTAAACAGGCATTTTAGACAACACATTCTTGGCAATTGAACCTGGACAACATTTATCAAACACGGTAGGGAAAGCTCTCACTTTGCATTATAAAAGGACAGCCAGATATCAACTATTACAGATATGAAGATGGAATATTTCAAACTGTTTAAACAATTTTCTTAAAGAGAAATAGCCTCCTGGTCAGTCATCTGGAAATAGTTCTTCACACAATTAATGAACTTGACTTCCACTTTGGGAAGAGAACCGCCTTTTTCTATACTTGCTTGCATTTTTGCCTTAATGTCTTCTACAAAACTAGGTCCTTTTGGTATTTTAGGAGTTTTTTCCTGTTTTTTGATGGACTCTTGACCCTTTAATCTTGGTGTGGATGGTTTTAAGTCTTTTCCATTTTGGTTTGATTTTTGTGCATTTTTGCCTGGGCTATCTTGTATAGATTTCTTCACTGGAACCCCTTCTTCAGTTTCCTTTTCATCAAAATCATCATCATCATCATCATCATCATCATCATCATCATCATCATCTTCATCAAGTTTTACTTTTTTCTATGGAACCTTGCTACCACCTCCAAGACCAGATCGCTTTCCAGACATGCCTAAGAGTTTTACATCCTCCTCATCTTCATCTTCTGACTCTGCATCTTCCTCTACAGCTACTAGATGTTGTCCACTAATGTGCACAGGCCCTGAACCACACTTCAATCTTAAGACCACAAGTGGTGTAATTTTGAAGCCCCCAAGGGAAACTGTTGGTTGCACAGTTTCCAAATTTTCAAAGTTGCCAGTGTTACTTTAATTGGACTGCCTTCATAGTTCATTACTTCTGCCTCTACAATGTGTAATTCATCTTTTGCCCCTGCCCCTAAACTGACAGTTCTTAATGATAACTGGTGCTCATTTTCATCATTATCCACTTTAAAGTGATAGTTTTTGTCAGCCTTTAGTTCACAAAGGAAAAGAAAGTTCTGAGGCCTAAGAGGGCTCGTGTCCATGTCCATGGAGTCTTCCATGAAGTGGAGGCACACACTTTGGTGTGGGAGAAGCTGGATGGAAATCAACTGCCTGCTGTTCCACAGAACAGACACACAGAATGGAATCACATCAAGCGAAAAACTGTCCATGGAGTCTTCCATGAAGTGGAGGCACACACTTTGGTGTGGGAGAAGCTGGATGGAAAACAACTGCCTGCTGTTCCACAGAACAGACACGCAGAATGGAATCACACCAAGCGAAAAACTGTCTCTTAGTTTAGCTTGGTGACAACCACCAACCTTGGACCCACTCTCTCGTGGCACATTACCTATGCCTCCTTATCTCCTTACAAGGGAATTGTGGTGGTTTGAAGAAGAATGATCTCCATTGCTCATATATTTGAATGCTTAGTCACCAGGCTGTGGCACTATTTGAAAAGATTAGAAGGATTAGGAAATATGACCTTGTTGGAGGAAGTGTGTCACTAGGGGGGTGGGCTTTGAGGTTTCTAAAGTTCATGCTAAGCCCAGAGGCTCCCTCTCTGTCTACAGATAGGATGAGGTTCTCAGTTATTGCTTTAGCACTTGCCTGCATTTGGTCATGCTCCCTGCCATGATGATGGTAGATTAAACCTCTGGAACTGTAAACAAGCCTCCAATTAAAAGCTTTCCTTTATAAGAGTTACCTTGGTCATGGTGGCTTTTCACAGTAATAGAACAGTAACTAAGACAGGAGCCTAACAGTACAACTCTGTGCTCTCCATGAGGAGGTTAATGCTTCTGGTTTAGATCTCTCTGCCATGTAGTTCTCATGAACCCATTGCTTGAAGGTCTGTCTGATGGGGTGTCTCTTTAACATTGTTCTAAAAGCAACAGGAGTAACAATAGCACCCTGGAGATGCTGGAGGAATGCAAGTAATCAAGGCCAGGGCATTATGGGCCCAGGTCGGGCCTCATGTGGGCTGGGGTGGTGAGCGGGAAGCTCAGCAGCGGGATAATCTGAAGTGATGCCCCTGGAGCATGAGATGAGAACTTGAAAGACAGTTCTCAGTGGCTAAGCAAAGTGGGGCCTAATGCAGAGAAGATGGTGGAGACATTTAAGCCGGGGGGTTTCTGTCCTACCTGGTAGGTGGGAATGTTGATGGCTAGAGACAGAAGTAGTGAAGTAGCTGTGGGTTGGCTCTGAGTATCATAGCTCCATTTTCTTTTCTGTTTTTAAAAATTGTGTGTGTGTGTGTGTGTGTGTGTGTGTGTGTGTGTGTTGTTTGGGTGAAAGGGTCTAATATCCCCAAAGGATAAAGAAAGCTCTCCTTCTCTACATTGTCTCAAAAACCCTCAAGCTGAATGTCCTTCCCTTCTACTTCCTGTGAACTTCTCTATCCATTTCCCTGACTTTCTCTCACTCTCTATGGTTTTCCTTCTTATTATGTTCACTCCCTGTCAACTGGTTGTTTGCTCTGCTTTTTGACCTATGGTTGACTTTGTTTAATGCTGTTTACAATATTCAAGCAGAATGCTCTTGGATTAAAGGTGTATGCTAGGGTTGAACCTCACCATAACTAAAAACAAGTATTTCTAGTAAATAGCACAATTTGGGGGTTTACAGTGTGATCAAATATCCTTCAACTTGTTACCAGGCATGTGAGTGTGTGTAATTGTGTATGAGTATGCATGTGTGAGTGTGTGCATGTGTGTATACATGCATGTGCATAGATGTGTGTGTGTGCACATGTGTGTACAAGCACACACATGCTACTATGTGCTTGTAGAAATCAGAGAACAACTCTCTTGAGTCAGTTCTTTTCTGTCACCTAGTGGTATCTCAGGATTGAACTCAAGTGGTCTTATTAGGTCTGTGCACAAGCACCTTCATCCTTGAGTCATCTCCCAGGCTCTGCAGTACAATTTCTATGAAAGTCTAAATTAGACCCCATCTTTCCCTCCACCCTAACCTACTCTATCCTACTCTGTTACTTCCCAGAATATGCAAAATATGCTTGACATCATCTACATTCCTCCTGGCTATAATGACTGGCTCAACTCTGCTTCAATATACCAGTTCTTTACTTGCTCTCCATCCATGCTATGCTGTGAAATAGCCTTGCCTTGCCTGTGGTTCGTTACTGGAACAGAGCAGTGGGATGAAGGATGAGATATTCAGATTTAGTATATATGGTGCTCCAGTCACTGGGCATAGCTGTGGGATGAAAGGTTTGAGGACTATATGGTGTGTTTGTGGTCTTTCTGATTAGTGTGGGATGAAGGATATAAGGACCATGGAACATATCTCTGGACTAGGTCTGTCTGCAGGCAGTGAGACTCCATCTTCTGGTTACATATCTATAAGCTGCCTCATGATAGCTGGGTTCTAGGCCATGTGTCCACATATGAGAATGAGAAGCACATCAGGAGGGTACCTTTGTTCACTTGCTGCAGTCCAGCAAGGAGTTAAGCCATCAGGGCTAGAGACTGCTGAGGTTCTTTGACTAGGTTCATGTTCTCCTGAAATTGCAGTCCTTCAGAGATCTATTCCATTGCACCTTCCCCAACTAGAGATGTAGGGTCTGTCTCTTGGCCTGATATCTGCCCTTATGCTCCATTCTACTCAGGCATCTCCTTGGTGGGAAAGTCCAAGGTGAAGAAGATCTGAGAGTCACCATGTGGTTATAGGAGCTGAAGGTCATCATGTAGGTGAGGAGGCTGTTACCTCATGTGTTGGCTAATAGCCTCTACTTGAGAGGGCCTAGGATCACTATCACTGAGGAAACAAACTCCTGGGCATGTCTGGGAAGGAGTTATATAACTTAGTTGAGGTTGAAAGTTCTAAGTATGAGCAGTGCCATTCTATAGGCTGGGCTCCTAGACTGAAAAAAAAAATGAAGAATATGAGCTCTGAACCAGTAGTTTCATCTTTGCTTCTTATCTGAGGATGTAATGTGATCATCCTTCTCAGGTTCCTTACAACATGACTTCTCTGATATGAGGGACTCAACCTTTAAGCTGTGAGCCAAATTTAACCATTCCTTTCCCAAGAATTATTTTATTAGATATTTTTCCACAGGCAACTAATATAGAAAATTGGTACCAGGAATGGGGTTATTCCTGACCACATGGTTCTAGTTAGAACTTTGGAACTTATTCTTGTGGAAGAATTTTAGATGCTGTACTGTAAGTAGAGCTTATTGGGTCATCCAATTGGGCTTTTGGAAGACCAGAATGTGGAGAGAAATGCATATGGAGGAAGTCTCGCTCATGAGACTTCACAGGGGAACAAGGACATTGTTGGGAACTGGGCTAGAAGTACTCAAGTAATATTCCAGCAAATAATTTGGCTTCATTCTGTATCATGAGAACTTTGAGGGTGAATTAAAAACACAGATAAGTGTGCTTGGCGGAGGAAATTCCAAATTCCATGTAGCATTCAGGTGGTGGCATGACTTCTGTTCATTGTGTTTATCCAGATATAAAATGAGACAGTGATAAAAGATATGGAAAATAGGAAGTTTGGTGAAGGAAGAAGTATGAGTGAGTTAAAGTTGTGGAGAAGGTGGGAAGTGTAAGTGTTGAAGAGATTAGGATCATGTGGTGGTTAGAATGGGTCTGTGCTCCATACTCTCAGGTATTTGAACACTTGATCCCAAGTGGGGGGCACTCTTTGTTGGAAGTCTAGGTGGTGCAGCCTCACTGCCCCTCCACAGCATGCATTTCTTTTGATTTTCTAGTCTCCCAAATGCCCAACAAATGATTTGGTAAGCTCTGCTTATGGCACAAAGTTCCAGACTCTTCCACATTACTCCTTAAAATCAGTTCCAGAGGCCTAAGAAACATAACCAGGAAGAACGTAATAGGGAGAAAGCTGTGAAATTAAAAACCTCACACCACTTCTAGGTCTGTTCACCATGTTGGAAATGTTAACCCTCTGGAACTGTAAGCACAAAAATCTCTTTCTTCCCTAAGTTGCCTTGGTCATGGCATTTTATCACAGCAACAGAAAAGTAACTTATAAAGATCATTAAAGAGAAATCTTCTGTTATGCAGAGGGATAATAGGAAAGATACCATGAGGCAGGACCCTAAACTCTTAAAGCTCTATCTTGTGAAAATTCATATTTATTAGAAGAAAGAGAGCCTACATTGAGAAAACAAACCCTGAAGGAAGTGTTTACCCAAGTTCATCCTGGAAGGCACAATGCAACCAATGTAACTGTGGGCCAGTGGGACCCAACTATATCTCAAGCTGCAGAAGGACTTAGCAGTGCTATCCACATGGTACTTATTTTACAAACATACTAGATGCAAGATTATAGGAGTCATGGAAGCTTGAGCCAAGGTTTGAGAAGGCTACTGAGGACAGGCAATCTGTGGAAGGGTCTTATTCCCTGCAAGGGGTACCTGAGGTGTTATGGCATGAAGCCATGATATTGAAATCTATTTCAGTGGAGATCCCAGGATGTTTGAGATGCCAGGAATGTGGACCTCCACATAGGAAAGCTCTCTATATGAAATGGAATTGGCCCAGGAAAAAGGCTATGTATTTTGTAGCCTCTAATGCTAAACGCCAAGGCTATTCAAGTCCTTTGGAATCCAGATGAATTCATCATAAGCTCAAAATGCTGGACATAAACTTTGTTCTTGGCTCTGTTGATTTTTAATTTTTGCTTTTGTCCAATATCTCCTGCTACATTTTTTTCCTCCTTTTGGGATAGCAATGTTTATTCTGTGCTATTGTTGTATGTTGGAAATAGGTAACTTGTTTTTTGATGTTGCAGGGTTTGCAGTTAAGAGATTTCCTGGGTCTCAGAAGAGACTCCTATTTACATTTTTGGATGGTGGTGGAGCTGTTAAAGACTCTAGGGGCTTTTGAAGTTTGGCCAAATGCCTTTGGCAGTATGAGATGGCCACAGAGACATGGGATAGAAGGTTATAGTTTGAAACTGAGGGACAAAGAGTGGAGATGTGATGGTTACTATTAAGGGGATGTAGAGTCACCTATCCTGTGGTATGTCTGCGAGGAAGTTTTTGATTTGATTGACTGGGGTGTGCAGAGCCACTGTGGTTAGCACCATCTTGTGGGCTGCACCCCTGAACTGAATGAAAAGGAAAGGGTGACCTAAGAACCAACCTTCTGCTTCCTGACTGCAGAGACTGTGGCCAGCAACCTCAAGGTCTCCATACTATGCTTTTCCCACCATCAGGGACTCTACCCTCATTCCTTGAGCCAAAATAACCCCTTCCTTTTAAGTTGTCTTAGCTGGGTATTCCACTGCAGCAGTGAGCAAAGTAACTGACAGAGGAGCAGAAAGCAGCTGCCCCGACAGAGTCCCAGTCACACGCACAAAAGCAGCCATTGTCTGCATCTTTATTTTATAGGATTGCAGCTTGTAATCACTCTTGCCTTCAGTGATGTGATTTGCAAACATATCATTAAGTTTCCTTTAAAATGTTGCTGGCAGGATGTGGACCCATGTGCCCCACCCCCAGAATGGGCATGTCTGTTGGTCGTTGTTCACTTGGAACAACTTAGAAACTCACAATCTATAGAAACCTCTTAGATATGGGTGGGCAAATTCCTGACTGTCCACCCTGTTCTCTACCTCACTGAGTGTTTCCTGCCTGTATCTGGTTAATGCTTGTACCTCAGGGACCTCTAAATGCTGGCCAAGACTCATGTGAATACCTGCTGATCAGGTTTGCTTTTCCATTGTCCTTCTTGTGAGCATTATGGCTTGGCCTAGTATGAGTCTGTTTGTGAGGTCTGTACTGTAAAGGAAGGCCATCTGGGTCTCCTTATGGAGTTGTGTTTGGCATTTCATCTGTATTGTTGGGTCTAGACAGCTAGTTGGTGGTCTTTTGTGACTACCCATCAGTGGAGGTGGAGTACGGCATGTATGCCCTAGGTCTTTTCTGGTGATAAGGAGGTACCATTGCTACCAGGAATACTCTGACCCCTGTATCAATTCACTGTTCTCCTCCAAAAACAATTATGAGTTCTGGAGCACCAATTGGAGCCTTGTTGCCTGAGAGGCCACATATGTAGTCACTGACCGCTTCCTGAAGTGCTCAGAGCTGACTTTGACTCTAGTTGTCTCTGGACTACAGCAGCAGGGTCCTTAGGGTGAGGTGCCAATGTTCACATCTGCCTGTAACTCTGGTGTAAAATCCCTCAAGCCTGTTAGATGAGGAATTGCAAGAGACCAGCAGTCTGTGTGATTCTGCTGGGCTCTTACTGTCCCCTGGCTCCCAAGGCTCCCCTGAAACCACCTTAGCCCAGCCTTGTCTTGTGTCCTGCCTATTGCTCTTATTCTCATTTGGGGTGCTGCTTCCCTTGTCACTCTCTCAGTGTCCTTGCCCCAGGTATGCCTCTTGGACTGTGCTACCTGCTGCAAGCATCCCCAAGTAATCTCAGAAGTTTTCTACCTTCTCTCCTTCCCTCCTTAGATACATATCTTAGTCTTTTGAATCTGTTGTCTCTCATACGCACCATGCATGCAATGGTGAGCCAAGGACACTCAGGCTTGGGGCATTGCAGTGTCCATAACTGGATATTTACTTTTCCATGTAAACCCAAGGACCAGGCTAGGCTTTGTGTGTTCTGTCATCCTTTAAACACCCAACAAAGTCAGTGGATATATAAGTAATAAAATAATGAAAAAATGAAATAAATGCATGATTTGGGATTTTGTTTTGTTTGGGGGTTCTGGTACTAGGGACTGACTTTAAGGTTTTGGGCAGACTAGACAATTACACTGCCATCCAACTACCTCTTCAGCCCTCATGTTCACTTCTTAAAATTTTAGGATATGGGACAGAGAGATGTTTCATCAGGTCAAGGTACCCATTGCCACGCTTGACAGCCTGAGTTCAATCTTTGGAACTCACATGGTGGAAGGAGAGAACTGACTCTCATCTCACAAGTTATTTCTTGACCTCCACACATGTGCTGTGGCGTGTGCATGTGCGAGCACACAGACATACAGATAGAACAAAGAATGTGAGGCTTTAGAATATGACCTCAGTAAATTACTCAGGATAGCCTTCAACTTGGAATCTCCTTGCTTTAGCTCCTCCAGAAGCTGGGGTTACAGATAGCTATCATTAGTCCTGGATTTATGATGGTATAAATGTTGGTTTTTGTATTTGAACTTGCACAGGGCATTTTTGACATATCTTGGAGTTCTGTTTTTCAGCAGACCAGACCTGGGACTCACATGGTTATTGAGAGATGGACAGCTGGAGATGCACCCATCGGTCTTCTGTAGGGAACAAGAGAGTCTTTGAAGAAAAAGGAAATGTGTCAGTAGCAGTTTAGCATTGATTATATGGGGTGGTAAACTCTTGACTGTATTGGGTTAAATAAAATATGTTATTAAAATTACTTCACCTGTTTCCCATTTCTTAGTGTAGCCATGCAAACTGAAATAATGCGTAGGAGTCTTGTGTCTGTTTCTTTTGGACATTCTGGCCTACAGGATACCAAGAAGAGAGCAACTCATCTGGGTAGGATGCCAAGCAAATGGAGATGAGAAACCTACCCCACCCCAAAGGGGCTGGGCTCAGCCTGGCATGAGGCCTTGGTCATGGAAAAAGCTCAAGGCCTGAACCAACCATCACTGGTCTGGGTGATGCTGGGTCAGGGTGTGACAGTCTGCTCCCTCATAGGGAGCTGTGTCTGCATTCAGGGTGATCTCTGCAGGGGATGTTCCACCTCCTGTGGGCCCTCTTCTCTGGCAGGAAGTGTAACTCTACTGACACTTTCAGGAGCACAGAGAGCAGCTGTGGCAGACACAGTGGAGACGAAAGAAAATTTTATTCTTTACATTTCTGTTTCATGAGCTTGATGACTGGGTTCTTTGAATAAAGACAAATGAGACTTTTTCCCATAAAAATAAGACAACTTGCAATCATATACTTGACAAACCACATGATTTGGATAGCAGAAGGGATATGAAACCATGATGTAAGATTTGTTGTCTGTGAGTCTGAGTCAGTGGAATCATATATTGCCTATGAAGTTTTATCTTTACCCCCAAGTGGTATACATGTCAATATAAGTCTGACATTAGTTCAGGTTGGTCGTGGTATGCTCAGGGTCCTTTAGTGGCAGTGGAACTCTTGGGTTGGTGAGATTCTTTGTGGATCTCTGGCAGTACACCTGGTTAGGTTTATGCTGGCCTTACTGGATAAACTTCCAGGGGTGTGTGGAGCTCCTAGCGGAGGTGTTGTGATAAATGAATAGGGGTTGCTTGATGCTGAAGATCAAGAGCCAGCTAGGCTTTACAGGCCAACCATGGAATTGATGGGGTCCAGTGAAAACTAGTATTGGAGCACTTTGCCCTGAAGTTGGGAGCACTGACTCTCAACACTGAGTGATGCATGAAGACTTATGTGTATGGGGCATGAGTGAGCATATAGCATGCAGTTGCAGATGCCAGCCCTGTCTGGACAGCACCACTGAGCACCTCAAAGGCTCTCTTGGTCAGGTGTAACATTGGCATGTGGGGCTGTGACAAAAGGTGATGATGACCGTATGATGACTTGGGAAAGATTTAAAGAGGCCAATGTGCAAGACCCTGAGTGTCCTTCATGACTGAGTATGGCATTTCTCTCTTGGGTTTCTGACTACAGCAGGGGAATTCTGTTTTCTGAAATGATAAAATGCCTGCCTGCCTGCCTTCCTTCCTTCCCTCCTTCTCTCCTCTCTCTTTCCCTCTATTATTCTCTTCCTTTCTACTTTCCTTCCTCCCTCCTTCCATCTCTTCCTTCCTTCCCCCCTTTATTACTGTTTTTGTGGCATGGGAGGTTGCAGACCTAAGGGCAGCATCCTTTTAGTAATCCCCTATTACCCTCTTTGTCTTACCAAAGTGACTTGCTGATGCTCTCTTCCTATGCTGAGCAGTTTCACTGGAGCAAATCTTAGAAGCACATTTCCTCCTGCAGGTTGGTGGGTCCAAGGTTTTGCACTAAGCATATCTGTTCCCCTCCAGTGCTGTGCTTGCACTGTAAACCATTTCAAAGCTCTATTTTTGTAGCAAGCCATTTCAGTCAGGCCTGACATGGTTCTTGGAGAGCCATGGGCTGGCCCTTTTTAGTGGTCCCATCTTTCTGGGCTGGCCTGCTTTTTAGCAGCATCCATGTGGCTAGGTACTATCAGATTTTGTGTCTGGATCCTGGAGGATGTACTCTGGCAGCTGCACTGGGGCTCATCTCCATCAGCTCATCTGACTCAATCTATTTCAGCTGTGTTCATGGTGTCCCTCTGAATATCTATCTGTACATCATCCCTGGGATCCAGGTGTTGGGTGACTCATTGCGTCTCCCTCAAACCACTTCATTAAGTGTGCTTTCAACCCTGCTGCTAGTGGGGTGTTGCAGAAGCTGCTTGGCAGGGGCAAGGCACCTGAAAAGCAAGGCAGGAATGAGAAGTGGCCTGGGCAAAGCCACGATGTAATTGATACTTGTTACCCTTCTTTTCCAGCCAAGGGAGGTTGGTCCTGACTGGCACTGGAGAAAGGGAGTGTGTGGTGCCCAGGTCCTGTGATTTTCATATTATGTTGACAATATACTTCACTGGATCTCCAGGGAATTCTGAAAAGAAAGAAAAACATTATGGTACCTGCGCTCTTAGAAACAACAAAGCATGAAGAGACTGTGTTTTATTATTTAAAAACAGCCCTACCAAGAGAAAACTAGAGTCAAGATGTCACAATGTCCTCATGCTGGTCGTGATGTGTGGCTCTTCCCACTCTAGTTCTGTTCTCTTGTGAGAGTTGGTCTCTGTTCTCACAGGCGAGGGTCTGCCTGTTTTCACAGGTAGGGTCTGTCTGTTCTCACAGGTAGGGTCTGTCTCTGTTCTCACAGGTGAGGGTCTGTCTATTCTCACAGGTAGGGTCTGTCTGTTCTCACAGGTGAGGGTCTGTCTG
>JADRCH010000154.1:825548-906731 GCA_019843965.1 Rhynchomys soricoides | reverse complement strand
TCTATCTATCTATCTATCTATCTATCTATCTATCTATCTATCTATCTTCTTGTTTAAACCCATTGAATCCAATACCATTATGTACATGGGTGTGGGGGTCATTGGCTGGAGCATGTGTAGCCTACCAATGACCATATTTCTGAAGAACAGCAACTCTTCCTATTCCTGTAGCCACCAACTTCTCATTGTTTCTCAGCTAGGGGTGAGGCCTTGAGTCCCTCCTCGGTTCATGCTGGAATTTTTAGCTGGTTTCATCTTGTATAGGTAATCACTATGTGAGTTTGTGTGTGCAACATCCATGTCAAGTCCCGAGGACAGCATTTTAAGCACTCTGTGCCATTCTCTGGTTCTTAGACTCTTTCTGTTCCTCTTTAATGTTCCCTAAGCTTTAAAGTTGTATGTGACCTGAACTTCTATGGCCATGCACTCATAGTTGCTTATTTTCTGTCCTTTGGGCAGTAATGTATTTCTGCATTAACCACTATAAGAAGCTTCTCTGGCCAAGGTTGAGAGCAGTTGCTAATCTATGACTATAAATATTTAGAAGGCAATTTGTTATCAACATCAATAGGGTTTCCCCTTTGGCCCATGGCTTCCCTAGCCATGGGCTTTAAATATGTTTACCAGGCATGGATTCCCTTCTGTGGAGAAGGCCTCAGATCCAATCAAGAGAGTGTTTTGCTATTCCCATGGACAGTGATGCTACTATTGCACCTAAGTACAATACCTGGTGGGTGGGGATTGTAGCACACAGAATCTATTGCTAGATAGGATGGTTGATCTCTCTCTCTCTTTTATTTTTTTTTTTTTTTTACCTAGCAGCCTAAGCATCACCTCCTAGCATGAAAAAGTTGAAGGAATGTACCCCTAGCAGACTGTTAGAGTAGAGAATGTCAGTCAAGTTTCTTTAGACCAAGGGAAAATGTAATTAAACAGATATTCAGAACTCTGCAAAGGACAGGAAAGCTCACAAATGGCAGCTACAGAAGATCACATGTTATTTTTTCTTTGAGTTAAATTTCTTTGCAAGATAATTACTGTTTTGATCTACATATGGAGAGAAATACTGTTTTAGGGGCTATAAAACAAATGCTACTGAACGTCACAAACAATAGCAGTTCACAAGCAAAGTGGGACATTCATGGTTGCGCCTCCTATGGTCCATGCCAACAGTGTCCCAGGCTCCACTGAATGTCCCCATGAGGGTCAAGATCTTTCTGTCTTGCCAATAGATACTAGGTTGTGGGCAAGTTGGAGTAGGAGAGGGCATGACCTCGTTCTTGCTTGGACTGGGTTGTAGATTCAATTTGATTATTTGTTTAGTCACTTTTGATTAGATGAGACACCTGTTTTCTGAAACTGTTACCCTAACAACTTGGAAGGGTATTTCTGACTCAGGCTATATGTTGCTGTCTTTAGCAGGCCTAAGGTGGGATCGATGAAAGAGTTCCATCAGTGAGCTGTGTACATCCAAGTTCAGGGTGTCTTACAGGTAGCCCATGTATGTGTGCACTCATGCACAGGGTCCTCCATGGCCCTGCTGCTGCACTGGAAACAAGGCTGGAGAGTGCTCCCGTTGGCACAATGGTGAGAATAATGGTTGTGTTAACCATTATTTACCTGAGTGGTAAAGCAGGGGACCATGACAGCCAAATGAACACAACTGTAGCTCCCCTAGTGGTAGAGGACATTTTGTGACCCCCTCCCCATGACTCATCAACAAGCCAACTGGATATAGTGAGGTGGTGACTCTTGAGAACAATGGGAGTTTTTGAGGGGGTGCTTTCTTTCTATGAGAGCAAAGGATCCTAGAGAAATCTTATTAGACTTGATAGGTTGCTCACCATTTAAAAGATAGTGTTACTGAACTCATGTGACTTTTTCCAGAATGTAAATCAGATTAAGCACATGGCAACTAATCCTGTGGCTCAGCTGTGGTGACTTTGTTCTGTTGTTGGGGTCTATCTTTTCACCTCTGGGGAAAGGAAGCACATAGTGCTGGGTTGCTGCTCCAGCAAGTCACACACACCACGGCCATTTCACTGTGACCTCTCACCTGACAATCTGTCTTTTGGAATCCTTACCAGCCAGTCTGTCCAGCCTCTTTGAAAAGGCTTTTTGTGAAGGTCACTGGGTAGGAAGATACTACACAGAGAGAGCAAGTGTCTTCATGAGACAGTCCCAGAAGCACATACAAGACTACAGTCAGAGTAGGAGCTGCCTTCCATCTCCAGCAGCAAAGGGAAGTCTGCTTGATAAAAATTTCCACTGGAGAAAAAATAGGGACTTATGTAGTCAACAATATCGGTTCTAAAAAAATGCAATTTCCGGATTAATAACGAAGACACCGTTCCAGGGCTCACACTCCTTTAGGACGTGTGCTTTTGACCCACAGAACATATTGTGCCCTGTGGCTCTCAGCTGAATCGCAACTTAACAGTCCTCCCCCTTTTAATGCCTGATGTCTATTAAAACGAGTCACTGCTTGTACCAGGGCCCCGTCTGGAAATGAGAATCACACCTCTATGGATTGGCCACTGGTTAAATATTAAGCTGGCAACTTTCATATTTGTGTGTCTATATATTGCAAAGTACAAAAAATTTCACAGAAAGACTTTCTTATATGAAAGCTTCAATATCCAAGCAATTTTGATCTCTTCTAATCCTTTGACAGATAAAAGTTTTATACCAAGAACACATCTAGACACAAAATATGATCTGTCTCACACATTCATTTCCACACCACATAAGCCTTAACATGCACATATGTAAATTTATGTGTACATGCCAGGGAATGAATTTATTGATATGCTAAAATCTTTCATGATTTTCAAGTCTACTTCAATATCTGTGTCTTATCAGGCTGCGGGTGAGGGAAGGATATGCTTGCATTGAAACAGTCATCCAGGTATTTCTGTGATATATTGACTTGGAGTCTTTCAGGTATTTATCTGGAAGTGATATGGTTGGGTCATACTGATCTCTGGGATGGCTGGGCCAGTTTATATTTTCACTAGCAGTGTATAAGGGCTCCCTTTCCCTATATCCTTGCCAACATTTGTTCTTACTTTTGTTATTTCTTAATAATAGCTGTTCTGACTGGGATGAGACAGAATCTTAACAGAGTTTTAATTTGCATTTTCTGATGGTTAAGGGTTTTGGAATACACACACACAGACCACATGCATACACACCGCATACTCATACAGCACACAGAGCCACACTGCACACATAGGTGCACACGCTCACACATACACACCACACACACTACACACAGACATACACTCACACATACACACCATGCATACACCACATATACCCCACACCCCACACCCCACCGACACACTCACACACACACACACACACACTTGCACATACCACACACACAAATACACCACACACAAATACACCACATACCACACACACACACACACACACACACACACACATACACACACACCATACCTCTGGGAAGACACTAGTACAAGGGGGAAAAAGGAGAGACCCAAAGAAGGGTGTGGGAGGGGATAAATATGGAAAACTACATAATATGCTTGAAGGAAACTATCTTTTTGAAATTCAACACTGTGTACAATGAATATATACAAATAATAAAAGCGAGTCTCAGAGCAAAGTATATGACATGACACAATTACTATAAACACAGAAAACTCCTCAATCTACAGAACAAAACAGGGTATCATCAACTCTCTTCTCCAGAGAGATCCAATAAGTGGAAACCAATGTATAGAGTAGAGAACCAAGAAGTAGGAACACATGTGCACAGTAGGTTGGTGCAAGAGAAGAACATGCACAGTAGGTAGGTACAGGTGAGGAACCTCACATTATGCTCCGCATCAGCTGGGTGTATGGATGGAAGGCCAGGGAAATCCTACTGAGGGTGCTGAAGGTTCACTGCCAGCCACTTCATGCAAAGAGAGAAGGCCAGAGAGAAAAGTGATCTGGCCACTCACAGGGCAATGAATTCAGTGTGCAGTTTAAGCACGAGGTTAGAATATGAAGCCTTGGCTAGAGAGATGACTCTGTGTTTAAGAGTACTGACTACTCTTCCAGAATACCCAGATTTGATTCTCAGCACTCACATGGCAGCTCACAAACTCCTCTGACCCCAATTTCAGGGAATCTAATGACCTCTTCTGGCTCCTACAGGCACTGCATAGGTATATGCATGTGTGCACAGGCATACATGCAGGCAACATGCACACATACCAAGTAAATTAAAATTAAAAGAATAAATCTAAAGCCCTAGATTAATGTCTTCAAAGCACTGAAAATTGCTCTACTATTGAGCTACTAGAAAAATAAATCTCTATTAAAAAGGCAAAATACATAATATCCATCCTGATCATTGTCAATTATTTTAATGAATAAGGTAGATATTTGAATATATGGTCTCATTTCTTCCTAGTTCTTGGCCAGATATAGCTCACAAATTAATAAGTGGCATATCTTTGAAAATTCATATATTGTGAATTAAATATAGTTTGTAATAAATGTTCAGATAGTTGACTTTTATGATAAACTGAAGCAAATCTTCCTAAACACTGTACCCTGGTTCTTCTCACTATTAGCTTGATGTTCTGGGTGGGAGATGGATGCACATCTAGGTGGTGACCACTACCCCTTGGTTGCCAGATTCTTTGCATGAGGCATGCATGCAGTGACTGGAAGCTACCACGCACATAGATGAGACAATACTAGATACACTGTTTTTATCCCCACTCAATGTTTGGGGTCTGTCACCCTCTCTGAGGAGAAATAATGTCATTTATTATTTAAAGTGGATGCTATTCTGGCTCCTGTTCTCGTTTGTCACAGATCATGTGCTCTCTGAACTTCAATAACCACACAGATATATCTGTAGTCACTGGATACATTCATTGTGATGACCATGGAAAAGGCTATAATAAATGTCTTACAGATGGAATTGGGGCTGATTATTGGGAGATTGTCATGACAGTGGTCATGGGTAGAAGTCATAGATAATAATGGCCAAGGGCAGCAGTCACACACAGTGGGTTATGTCAAGGTCATAGGCAATTGTCTTGGGCAGTTGTTGCTGGCAATGTTTATGGAAGAAGGTAACAGTGAAAGTTATGGGTAATATCCCTAGGAAGCAGCTAAAGCAAAAGTCATAGGCTATTGACAATGGTAATGATTATGAATGACCGTCATCTGAGAAAGTCATGGCAATTACTGATGGCAATGATCATGGATGCCTTGGGGAAAGTACACTGCTTTAGGAAACAAAGAACACAGATGGACCTTTGACACCCCCCCTCCCCCCCGAACCTGGACAAATTCCCAAGCAGCAGGTGACCTACAGCACCTGTCAGTGATTGGAAGTGGGTAGTAGAGTTGAGCATGCCCCATGTATGGTGTGACACGAGTATGGGAGAGACAGCTTGCAATTGTATTGTCTACCATGAAGACTGTCAGAGTGTTACAACCCACTGTCTGTCCTGCAGCAGCAGCACAGTGAGGGTCACATCCCCATTTTAATTAGCCTGACATACTTCCACAAAGATTTTCATTGGAGGGTAAAATAGAGTCATTCCCAGTGGTTTCCAGAGCTGCCTTTGAGTTTCCTTTTCTGCCTGGATTCTGGACCCCACTCTGGTTTGACATAACCCAACACTCTTCTTAGCGAAACAGTTGCAAATATTTTGCCTTTCATGGCTGGCCAGTCCTTTCTTAGTCTTGCAAAGCAAAACAGATGAGTAGTTTTGATGAAAATTCCAACTGAGATCATCTTTGTGTGGAAGTTATTTCCGGAGAAACCTTAATCTCAAATGTGAGCTTTGGAAAGAAGGCGAGGGCAAGCAGCTCTGAGGTCTGGGTAGGGAGTCCACCCTATTCATCAAGTGGTGTGCAACGGTGTTCAGTGTGCAGTCTAATTTCACAGCTGGTGTGTTTTCTGTTGACCTGAAACTTAGAGGAAAGAACAAATTCAGGTGGGGTAGGGTGAACCTAAGAGGGTTTGACATAATGAAGTGTGGGGATTGATGGGTAAAATCTGCTGGGCTGAAGCAAGACATGTCTATAAGGTTCTGAGTTTTCAAAAATTAAAGCTGGAGGTGCAGAAATGAGAAAAAGGAGGTTAATCGCACTTGACACTTCCTCAGAAGTGGATTTTGAAGATGGACTCATTCTGGTGATCATCTCAGTTCTTGGCTTGTGTGCTGAGATGTGGTCCAGCCTTCAGTGTGGATGGATCAAGGTGTGGATGTGTTACACCAATACTTGTTATTCATGTGAGTTTGGCTCTTGTACCACATGAATGGAGGACAACTTAGTGATACCACTACCTATAACCTTTCAAGTGAAAAGGCAGGCCTGACTGACATCTGCTATATGGTGTCTAACAGAGATGGGGAACCAGGCTTGCAGGATCAGGATCCAGACCATATCTGGGCTGTCCTAGCTCCTTAGTGCAATTTTCTCTCACTTTAGTGTCCTGGTGGGATTCCATTGGTCAAAACTTCAAAGCTTCTCATACCCCAGCATGTGTGGAGAAAGGCTTCACCCATCCATAATACACTCCTAGGGGCTTCTGCCACAAAAAGCACATGACCACTGTCATCAGACACAATTGTTTTCAATAGTTATGTCTGGAAAGGAGTTCATGACCAGGAGAGAACTGTGGGTTTCCTGAGCTGATATTCAGTGGGTCAGCTCTTCTTTGCTTTGTGAGTATGCTGCATTCACCTGGTGAATCTATCAGGTGAACTCCATTTGGGCAAATGACACAACATAACGAGAAGGCAAACAGGACTGAACCAGAAATAGACTTGGGCCCCTCATAGCCTACAATGAATGGGGGGCTATTGAGGTTGTGGCTGAACACCAGTTTGACTCCTTTGAGACTGCTTTATGGAGAAGTAGGACATCATGGACCTAGTAAGTGGCCTTGTTGAAAAACTGGTATTTACAGTGTCATGGGATGGTTTCTTTGGAGAGAAGAGAAGGATGGGAGGATGGATGAAATGCAGTGAAAAGCAAATTATCAAGTTCTAAAGAAGAATTGTGGCAGAGTCAGGACTCATGGCTTTAGTTGGTTGGCACCACAGTAAGAGGAGGAGTGTCCTGGGGATGGCTCCATGCTGCAAGCTCCAGGCATCGTCATCTGAAGTGGGATAGGACAACAATGGAGAAGACATCAAAGCATAGAGACTTGGAAATGGTCAACAATCACACCAGCTCAGTGCCTCAGTTACATACCAAAGCAGAAGGGGCTGGGTGGGTGAGTGGTACAGCACAGAATACAGGAAAATTCTAGTTCCTCAGCCCATGCTGCCCCAAGAGACTGCCACAGGATGGCATATGTCTTATGGTCTTGGTCAGAGGCTGGATTTCAGAGAATGAAGTGTAAAGCCTCTGTTCTTGGTTCATAGATACAGTCTTCTCCCCATGTCCTCTTGTTGTTAACTCTTTATGTGTTCTGCTATCTCTTTATACAGAAACCGTAGTAAATGACTCAGGCAATATCTTTGAACTTTCTCTTTTTTTAAAAAAAAAAAATTCCAAATGCAGCTGTGTTCTGAGGCCTTAGGATTGAAACTCCAGTGTGTGGATCCAGTGTGTTTATCAACTCTGAATAAAGTCAATAGTGCAGGTAAAAGATATGTAGGATTCCAGGAAGCAAATGGGAAAGGTGGACAACAGTGTAGGGGTGACTTAGAAGTCCAGATAGATCTGCCGCTAGTCCTAGTTGCTGATCACAGCCTTGGCATGGGGCTCTGGAGTCATTTCAGGCTTGTTGTTTTTGGTGATAGCTGCCTTGGACCTTCTGCCCCAGAAACTCCTGGTTCAAGTCCAAAAGTAGGGAAGCCAGTGTCCTTGACAAGGGTGTGTCAGCATCACAGGCTGCCATTTGCCCCCACAGCAGCAGATTCCTTTGTGTCCTGGAGCCTCATAAGATATCTAAGTGTAGTGAAAATTCACAAAGAGGCCTGAGAAAAATGAGAAAAGACTGTCTTAGTTAGGTTTCTACTGCTGTGAAAAAACACCATGACCAAGGAAACATTTAATTGGGGCTGACTTACAGGTTCAGTCCATTATCATCATAGCAGGAAGCATGGTAGCATCCAGGCAAACATGGTACTGGAGAAGGAGATGAGAGCTCTTGTTCTGAAGGCAAACAGGAGAACACTGACTTCTCCCTTGTGGCTTGGAGGAGGGTCTTAAGGCCCACCCCCACATTGACACACTTCCTCCAACAAGGCCACACCTACTCCACTTCTTCCAACAACCTACTCCAACAAAGCCACACCTCCTAATGATACCACTCCCTAGGCCAAGCATATTCAAAACAACACAAAAACCTTTAGTAAAATAATAGGATAAATAGAAGAAAATAACAGAAATAGGCCAGAGGGTTGCCATCCGCTTTTCAGGGTAGAGCAAAGGAAAGCTATGGTACCCTGAAGCTGGTTGATTCTATGCAAATAGTAAAATACCAAATTGACTTTAAAGAGATACACACACTCTGCAGTCACATTACAGTGCTTCAGAGCACTCAAGTCAATTCAGGTAGTGAGTAAGTGTCTTGAGCTAAGGCAGTGGATGTGGCAGTGTCACAGGAACCATGGGGGTGGCCAGAGCAAGGAGCCTTTATCCATTATCTCTGTGCTAGTAAGGCCCCTTACATAGTCTGCTGTTGCTCCCACTGTCCCTGAAATCTGCTGAGGCCAGCCCCTGGGCAGATGTTCCTTTGACCACTGCTGCCCATAACACATAGAGAAACCCACATCCTTCTCAGACAATGCAGGATGAGGATGGTGAGCCCAGGGCAAGGCACTATTGCTGCTCCCAGGGCACAGAATAAACCAAATGTCTTATGGTCATAGCTTAGTGTGTATAGACTTACTAGAGCCATCATATGGATTGGAGACTAACTTAGGAACCTATGAACAGTGAAGTAGTACTTCAGGAGAAGCAGGTAGTGAGAACTGGATAAGACACAATGCTGCTGAAGGAGGCAGAATGGGAGGGTCACCCCAGGGCCAGAAAAGGGAGTTAAGAGCTCATTGGGGAGCAAGCTCCACCCATCAGCTCTTTTACCTATTCAGAGTTGCTGTATGCTAATGACCCCAACTCAGCTTCAGGACAAGGATGAAATGAGGTGGGAGATGGGAGGACAAGTTAGAAGATGGGTTATAGGAAGGGATAAGCTAAGATAAGGGTCTTGGAAATGTCATATGGAAACCTATTACTGTGAAAGTTTTCATACATACATATATACATACATACATGCATACATACATACAGAATTTAAATAAGATTATTCTATATTGGAGTAACAATACTAATACCAGGAATAGGTTATGATTTTTTTGCAATTATTGACCAAGAGGTCCCATAGAGCCCTAAATATTACAGGCAATTGCTTTTGCTCTTGGTTACTCACAAAACTTGATGGTAAGACCTTATTGGTGTATCAAGACCATATACTTGATTCATAAAACATAGATAAATCAAGACAATACTCACCTAGAAGCTTCATCCCTACTGGCCTATTATCATAATGCTGGAAGGGTGTGTTATGCATTCTATACTACTAGAGGAGACAAGTAAATTATCAGTCTTGCCCAGCTTTGAACCCTGCAAGCTACAATAATTATTGGCTTGGCAAGACATGACCAATGGTACAGTCGTGGCAGGAATGTTATGGGAGTAACCAACCACTTTCAGAATGGATTTAACTCCAGATCTACAAGATGGAACTCATGCCTATTACTGTTAACAGAGCCAAGAATCCAAGACTAGGTAGGTCATAGACCCTAAGAGAGCCCATGCTATAATTCTGTTAATGACTATAGTATATTTAGCTAACTCCTAATGACGTCTTATATTCTATGTATGGATTAGGACATCTCTTAACCCTCATTAGAGAAGCTTCTTTCTGAAGTAGATGGTGATTAACACAGAGACCCAGAACTGGTAAAGTGAATACAGCAAGAGGTTGCAAAACGTTCAGATGGACATCTATATCACAGGTCATCCTAAAACTCAGAGATAGTCATGGAAGTATGGTAGAAAGATTGCAAGAGCCAGAGGCAGCAGATAACTACAAGAAAAGAGCGTTTTATGGATAGAGAAGTTTAGTTCTACACATGAATTCACAGTGAGGGTGACAAATGCACAAACTCAAGTCAGACAAAATTCAAGGATGGATAGTAGAAGTAGACATAAAATCCCACCCCTGTGGGATACTGGTGGTTGGTAGCTTCTGGGGAACAGTATGGCCCCTGGTATGTAGCTCAATGAATGGCAACAGGCCCAAGAGTCTATGAGAGGCACAAAGCAAACTTAATGGGTTAAAAAGGGGGGGGGAAACAAAGGTGGGTGGTTCAAGAGGGAGTTGGGGTGTATGTGAGCATCATCAAAATACATGGTATGAAATTCTCAATGAATATAAAAGGCTTCAGGTTAAAAACAAAACAAAACAAAAAGATCACGGGGATTTACTTTGAACTCTGCTGGACAGACCTCCTGTTCATAATAGATTTATGAAGCCAGGGATTTCAGGTTGGCTATGCACTGGCTGGTCTTGGGGTGCTCAGATAAGAGCATTTTGCCCCATCCTTCCTTCACACGGTCCAGCATCTTCCAGGCAGTCAAGCACAGAAACTCTTGTTGTCTTCTCTTGGCCAGACAGGCTGCAGGGCCACTTAGATGGGAGAGTGGAGAGACAGAGCTTGTCTGTTGATGGGAGATATTGAGTGGGCACAGGATGAAGTGAGGATTATGGACCTTTGAAGTTCCCCATGAAGATTTCTCCTTTCCAAAGATGGCAAAGGCAGACCATTAAAACTTGGGGTGTGTGTGTGTGTGTGTGTGTGTGTGTGTGTGTGTGTGTATGAATGTGTGTGTCTGTCTAGATGGCTAAACAGTAAAGTGCTTTCCGGGCAAGTATGGGGACCTGAGTTTAATTCTTAATGCCCATGTATAAAGCCAAGCATGGCTGTGAATGCTTTTAATTTCAGTACTACAGAAATGGAGATTGGTGGATACATGACTCACTGGAAAGTCAGCTATGGAAGTTCCAGGTTCCAGTGAGAGACCTGTTCTTAAAATCAAGGTGGGAAGATCGGAAGGAACAGCCTCTGAGGGATCCCACCAGTTTTCACACACATGCACACATATGAATACATCCACATTCACAAGAATACATCCACCCCCATCTAAGTGACATCTTGGATTTTGGACTTTAAAGTAGACAGAAAGCATAGGTAGAGCCAAGTTCCATGTCCAGGGCCTCTGTGGAGTAGAAGAGTATGTTTACTAGCATTCCAGGACACCACATGAAATCCAAAGTGTGGGGGAGGGGAACTTGGAGGGTGGCTGCTCCATCTTCCCAATGTTTGCCCACAGTCCACGAGGAGCCTGGGTGCCAACCAACCACAGCCTTGAACCACTGCCCTGGGAACCACTGCAATGAAGGAATAATGCTGTGGAGAGATTGGCAGGGGATTTACCAACCTCAGTCTCAGACAACAGTTTAGCTTCTGATTGTCCCCGTCTTTCCTAGCCCCTTTTTCTTGGGGGTACCTTGCTTCATCAGGACTGAGTTGCCAGGAGGTCAGGACATGCTCAATCAAGCTGAGTCTTTCCGAAAACCCAAGATGGCAAGTCTTCATTTCAGACATGAAAAAGCCTCCCTAAGCCCTTCCTGTGATCTTGTGTGCTTCTTGAGCCCACATACATAGGGACCTTAGGAAATCACTCTGTGGCTGAAAGGCCCGGAGGAGGATGTGAGAGAGTTATTGTGTTTAAAAAGCAAGCTGCTTTGAGATATAATTTATGGGCAATAAAATGTACCCATTTTGGACCACAGGTTATGAATTTAACAAACCTGTGCACCTGTGTAGTCACCATGACCCTCAGGACAGCAGTCACACTCCTACCCCACAGCGCCCTGGGCTGCTTCTCCCTAGTTCCCACTTCAACCTTGCCCCAGGCAGCCACCATCTGCCACTCTCACTGCAGATTGGAGCTGTGGAAAGTTTCACTTGAGAAATATGATTGACTGATCTTTTCCTCTTTTTTTATGATCTTTTCCTAATGTAATCCAAGACATCCATTCAAAGATCTTTCAGGTAACACACCAACTGTTAGCTTTTTATTTCTATAACAATAATCAAAATGCAATAACAGATCTGTGCCTATAGCAAAATAATACCTCAGATAAACAAACAAACAACAGCCTCCCCCCCCCGCCCCCAGTAACCTCAATGAGTACCATGCTAGTATAGTGTTTCCTAAATACCAAGTGCCCTTCTTTATACAGCAGGTACTCAGATAGCTGAGCCTTGGTCTTGGGTTTAACTGAGTCATGAGGGGGGTAAAGGAGTGAATGCCTCTGTCATGTCATCTCCAGTCTCCTGCAATTCCCAATGCCAGTGTGCTTGACTGTGCCTGTGTGTGAGTGTGTGTGTATGTGAGTGCCTGTGTGCTTGTGTGTGTGCCTGTGTGTCTGTGTATGTCTGTGGTGTGCCTGTGTACTTGGGTATGTGTACCTATGTGTGTTCTTGTATGTGTTTATGTGTGCATGTATGTGCCTATGTGTGACATTGTTTGTGTGTCTGTGTGCTTGTGTATATATCCGTGTGTGTGTGTGTGTGTGTGTGTGTGTGTGTGTGTTGGGAAAAATCAGCTTGGGCTGGGAAGTCCTGGAGAGAGACTGATCTTGGCATGGCAGAGAAAAGATACTTGAAGGAAGGAAGGAAGGAAGGAAGGAAGGAAGGACTGAGCTGAAGGAAGTCAACCTTTTATGCTGTTGAGTTCACTGATCAGGAAGCCAAGATGGTTGGATAGCAAGGTGTATTAGTCAAGGTTCACTAGAGTCACGGAACTTATGGATAGTCTCTATATATAGTAGACTCTATAGAGTCTACTATATAGTCTCTATATAGTAAGGGAATTTGTTATGATGACTTACAGTCTGTAGTCCATCTCCCCAACAACAGTCAGTTGTGAATGGGAGGTCCAAGATGTGCTCAATCCCACAAGGCTAGTAGATTCCAACAGATGTGCTGGAAAGTAAATGCAAGCAGGCAAAGAAGAGAGAATCTTCCTTCTTCCAATGTCCTTATGTAGGTCTCCAGAAGAAGGTGTGGCCCAGATTAAAGGTGTGTACCACCACACCTGGATCTGGGACTTGTTATGTCCCAGGCTGACCTTGAACTCAGAGATATCCTTGTAGTTTCCTAGGATTCATAGCTATTCTGCTTCAAGATCACCATGCCAAGATCCAGGTCAGAAACTTGTATCTCCCAGCCTCAAGATATGGAGCCTTCCAATTCTGGATTGTAGTTCATTCCAGATATAGTCAAGTTGAAAACCAGGAATAGTCATTACAAAAGGTCTAATCTGAGTGTTGGGACAAACCCATCATGTTGTCTTGGATGAATGTAGGGGACTCTGGCTTGGAGTTCTCATTGTGATCCTATGTTGTGTCTAGACTGATGTGTGCACAGAGCTGGTCACAGCTCTGTACTACCACCTGTGCAAAGGCCAGGAAGACATCATTGGGAGAGACACGAAGTGGAGTCAGTTTGGACTGTGAAAGAGTTAAAGGTCTACCCTGAAAATCTGAGCTGATCCAAGGGTGTAGAGGCTTTGTGAGATTAGACTGTGGCCTCACTCTTTGCTGCAGGGCTAGGGTTAGAGTTAGAAACACTGTTTGCAGGGGCTGTGGGTGTATCTGCATGGTAGTTCTGTCTGTCCCAGCCCTGACACTTGAACATGTGTAATAGACAACTCAATCACAGTTGAGACTCAATCACTGGACTTGAGATCTCCTTTTGTTCACCTGCTGGAGGTCATAACCAGCAGGTTGACCAGGACAAGGCCATCTCCACAAATATTGCCAGCTCCTGGCTATGGACCATGGTAGACTGTCTCATTCATCTGATTCTGGACATGGGGTCTGGCCTGAGCAAGTGTCTCCTGTTCATTTTCACAGAAAGCCCAGGCTGTCCATCATGCAGATGAGTACCCTGAAGACTAGTTGGCTCAGGCTGTTCTGAGCCTGGCAGATTACATCTGATGTTGACAGTCACTTGGCCTCTCCAGCTGTGTTTCCTGGGCATGGTGTATTTCAAGGTAGTATGTGTTCAGACCATTCCCTTCTTTGTCACTCCAGCCAAATATTACCTGGGCTTTTGAAATGTCCCTGGAGATTTGTTGGTAACAAAGTCCACATGCAGAAAGTGCTAGCTTCCAGCTTCTCCTCGGCTCCCTGACTATTTCTCCTGTACTTCACTTTGTAGGCTCCAGCCACACCCTCTGTACACACTGCAGAGAAGTCTTGTCACACAAACAAGCTCTTTTGAGTTTTGCTTCCCCCTGAATGTCATGGACCTCAAGGTCACTGAGAGAATATTTTGGTGATGAGAGGATTAAAGTCTTTGGCCTGATCCTGGCTTTAAAACGAGGTGAAATGTAATCATGGAAGCAAGAGGCTGAGCTAGTCACTGCTAGCTAACTCTGGGTATATGGGGCGCACATACACACACACACACACACACACACACACACACACACACACACACGGAATATTTCATTGTCTCCAGATTTAGAGAACTGGAGGATAGAGGGCTGAGCTGAGGCTGAGAGAGGAAGGCAGCAGGATTCGGTGGCCAGGGCAGGTCTGGCACTGGAACTCAGTCTCACAGCACTCTATCTACCTTTACTTACATTACAGACAGATTTTTTTTCTGGGCTTGGGACACAAGAGATCATGGCCTCAATGGTTTTTCTGTGAAGCATAGGAGGCAATGGTCCAAGGAGTCAACTTCCTCTGATGAAGAATGGGATCTCAAGATGGGCAAACCAGAAATAGCAGTAGACTTGGAGTAGCTCACAAAGACCAAAAGAGAAAAAGTCAGGTGCCCTGCATTGCCCACTTCCCACAGGTGCCCTGCACTGCCCCCAGATGCCCTACACTGACTGTTGTCCACAGGTGCCCTGCACTGTCTATTGCCTATAGGTGCCCTACACTGCCCACTGCCCACAGGTGCACTACACTGCCCACTGCCCACAGGTGCCCTGCACTGCCCACTGCCCACAGGTGCCCTACACTGCCCACTGCCCACAGGTGCCCTGCACTGTCTATTGCCTATAAGTGCCCTACACTGCCCACTGCCCACAGGTGCCCTGCACTGTCTATTGCCTATAGGTGCCCTACACTGCCCACTGCCCACAGGTGCCCTACACTGCCCACGCCCACAGGTGCACTACACTGCTCACAGGTGCCCTACACTGACTGTTGTCCACAGGTGCCCTGCACTGCCCACTGCCCACAGGTGCCCTACACTGCCCACTGCCCACAGGTGCCCTGCACTGCCCACTGCCCACAGGTGCACTACCCTGCTCACAGGTGCACTACACTGCTCACAGGTGCACTACACTGCCCACAGGTGCCCTGCATGTTAGTGCCCAGATTCCCCTCTCCATGTTATTCTGACCAGAATTCTCTTCTCAGGGAGTATTCCTGTCCACATTTAAAATAGCCCTTCCCAAATAAGTTAACTTAATCAAGAACCCCCCACAGGTAGTTTCAGAAGCTAACCTTCATCTAGAGAATCATCCTGGAGACCTGCTTTTAGGTATCAATGAGACAATTAATTCTGACCATCACACCCTGTACTGATCTATGCTGCCAGGTACCCCACCACCTATTGTGCCAGGGCTGTTTTTTTTGGGGGGGGGCTTGGAAAAGAGATGATATATGCTGAAATCTCAGTCTAACCAGCAGATGTGGCTGCAGCTGCAGCATCGGAGGAATGTATGTCTCTGAGACCCACACTGGTGCAGCTCACCTGAAGGACCTTGAGCCCTCATAGGTGTACTTCCTGTGATTGGAGGAACTTGCCAGGACATTCTGCTGACCAAGGGTTACAGTATAAGCCATACCACAGTATAACTGAATGTGTCCCTGAGCTGCTGACCAAAGGTGGTGGAGAACAGACATAAAGGCAATGGTGGCCTACAGCAGCTCCAGCATCACAGTAGACACCATTTGTTCTGGGAGGAATCAGCTTGTCCACAGCCTTAGCAACATTAACAAATAGAACTTTGGTCAACATCACAGTGTCCAAGATGAAGATTGACTGAGTCCAGGGTTCTGCCAGTCTTGTTAGATAAACAGGAAGGGGAAAACCTGTGGGGAACTGGGGCGACCCGGAGCCATGCCAGGCTTGAGGAGGCTTAACTCCAGCTGGGGAGCGGAAATGCAGTAAGGCAGTTTTCCCAGATGCAGGAGAGAAGGAGATGTCTAAACTTGGAGCGTAGCAGTGATTTGGAATTCTTTCCAGAGGCACCCAGCCATCCAGCAAGTTCCAGCTTGAGCAGATCTCTCCCAAGCTGAATTCTGGAATGTTTCCTGGCTAAGAAGGAGTCTACAAAGGGGGCCTCCATATTGCCCCCATTTTTAGACCCGTGTCTCTCTGCACTTTCTCTGGAGTGTGCCTTTTGGCCTGGCTATCTAGTCTGGGTAAGCTTGGTCATGGGACCTCTGAAGCAACCCCAGTGCTTTTGGAGAGGCACTGCTGTAAGTTTCCTTGTCTCTGTTATACCTCTGTGGGCTCATCAGAAATCCTTTTGCGCAGGGCACACCACATATATGACTGACTGAAAAGACCTCAGATGCACATTTTGTATGCCTTTATGTCTCTTGGGCAGGTGTATGCAGTCTATCACTCCCTCTGTGCCCCTTTTCGACTGGATACAGAATGAAGTGGACTTTCAAGAGAGCAGAACAAAGATTCCCCTTCTGCATGGATGGACTTAGACCTTGAAGTTCCACTAGGGACTTCAAATACTGATGGTAGAAGGACAGAGCAAAGAGAGAGGAGGAATCCTGTGGGTTCTTCACAATTGGACAAGGATTCTTTCCGCCTCTGAGTCCTCTGACTCTCAGCCACATCTAGATAGAATTAGCAAGCCCCGTGAAGACATACCACTGCGGGTGGGGAACAGTGAAACCTGATGCAGATCTGTCCCGGCAGCTCTGGGAATTGACAGCCCATAGTGACCCCGAGTCACACAAGAGCTCTGCCAGCCATTCCAAGAACCAATTCCACATTGACACTCATCTAATTCATTATTTATGTAGCAAATTATCTTCCTCCACAGCAAGCAGAGGTCTTGCCAAATAGGTCTCCTCTGGGTCTTCCTGATTTTCTTTTGTTTTTTGGGGGGTGGGGGTGGGGTGGGGGTGGGGCTAGGTTTCAGCTGACTATGCAGAGAGAACCCCCTAGGGCTATCTGTGTTATGTCCAGTCCCCACTCATCTCTCCTGTCCCTATCCTGCCTTCTCTGCAGAGCTTTCCCTCTACACCTCATGTATTGTGTGAAGTCTGTGATGGTGGATTCAGATGTTAGCCCCAGGAAACTCCCTTGTCCTAGTCATAGGGAGATAGATGCTAACCACTTTATAATCCTCAGTGTGGCCATGGACAGTCACAGGCTCATAGGGATCATGGATACCTCAAGGGAACTTTTGGTGACTAGCATGTTGCTTCAAGTGTGCACGGTTAAGTGGAGCATGACAGGAAACACACAGCACTGCTCAAGTGGCCTGGTCAGGGAGGTATTGCAAAACCTGCTTCTAGGTGTTTCTGTGTGTAAGGGCACACTACCAGCCCCATTAGGTAGCAGAAGTGATGTAGGAGAGATGCATTTGAGTTTCTGAGGTTGAGAATCTGGACTACCAACCTCTAAGTTCATTTATAGGATGGCTACATCCTACTGTCTAACTTCTGTTAGTCCTCAGCTTTTCAGTCCCTGCTATCTGCTGTTTGCTACTGTCTTCCAACTAGAGGTTTTCTGTCTAGAGGGCATCCAGCTAGATAATGAAATGGAGGACGTCTGGATTGTCCACAGGAGAAAAAAAAAGTGCCCTGTGCCTGTGGCTTGGGTTTTGCAGTGTTGAGGGAGATAGGCCAGGAGGTATAAGTCCTACGTGCTGTGGTTTGTGCTAGATGCTCAGAGGGTTTAAGGAAGGGCTTCATCCAGAATAAGCCATTGTTCACTGCAGGAATGAAAGGGACACATCGTACCCAAGATGTGGGATCACATGGATGCTCTGTGGACCCTTTGTGAGTGTTGATCTGTGACATTTGCACTGGCTTCTTGTGGCTGCTGTGAGGAATACCACAGCCTGGGAACTTCATCTGCAGAATCTCACTGTCATAGTTCCAGGCTATTTTAGGGTCAGCTTTTCCTCTGGCTGTGAGGGACACTCTTTCCAGTCTCTCTCATAGATTAAGAAAGCTTCAAGTATCTTAGTTTGTGGATGGAACTTGCCTGTGTCTTCACATAACCTTTCTCTTGGATGTACATTTTGGCTTAAATATTGTTTTTCTGTAAGGGAGCAGTTGATGCTGCTTCAGGATGCTCATCTTTAGTAATTGCATCCACAGAGACCCTACACACCAATGAAGTGAGCATCAGGTGCTACAGCAAGCAGTGATCTCTATCTAGGGGAGACAGATGCATTGCCTGATGGTGCCCTCCACCCTCACTTGGGTTGCACCCAGATGTGTCTACATCTGTCCAGATTCTGAACCACTCACCAAAACCTTCTCAGATCTTGTATTTCTGCTGCAGAGCAGATCCCACAGTGCTGTAGAGAATCTTGGCCAAACATTACAGTCAGCACACTTCTGATTTAAAACTCTAAAATGCTCCAAAGTCAAAAGCTTTTGGCCAGACATTACAAGTAGAAAAATCCATACTGTACACAGGCACAATATTTAGAAAAATGGTGTATAAAATTACCTCCAGGTGAAGTGTCTAGGATACACATGAAACATACATGAATTTTGCAGCGGCTTGTAGTCCATCCCATTCCTGCTCCAGGACTCACTTTATGTCTTGAAAAGAAACCCTAGTGGCTTCTTCATTGTCCTCTTGGAGCTGGGCACCTAGACTGAAGGGTCCTCATGACCGGGGCTCAAGGCAGGCAGGGCACTCCAGAAATTGCTGTTTCTCATATATGATCATTATGGGGTTCTAGTGATGCCTAATGTACTTCCCTTTGGGCAGTAGCTAGCTTTTGGTTCCCTCCTTTAAGTGGATATAATTAGTCAGAGTCATTCACCATAGGTTCTGGATGAGACTCTGCAGAGAAAGTTACCCTTGCTTCTACAGATGCTTCACCTGGAGTTCCTGAGATATAAGCTGTCCTGGGCTCTGCAGAGACAGTGACCCCTGGCTCCACACATATGATTTAGTTTGGATGCCTGGATTGTGGGTTTTCAATATCCCTACAAGATTCAGCAGCCTGGCTAGGTAGTTTGCAAGAATTGTAAGTTGTATTTTCTCGATAATACCTAGGGCCCTAAGAGGGGGGTCTAAGTGATAGGTTATGGGTGTAGGCATGAATGGGTATGATGATGTCCTGGTGAGCATGGACCATTGTCAGCCACATATATACTAGAGAATTCCATCCATCTCTACTGGCTGGTTTTGTGGAGCCTCCCTTGAGGAAATGCCTCCATGAGATCCAACTGTAAGGCATTTCCTCAATTAGTTATCAAGACTGGGAGGGCCCATTTTGGGTGGTACCATCCTTGGGCTGGTTGTTCTGGTTTTATAAGAAAGCAAAGATTGAGCTGCATCTCCCAGAAGGTCACATGGCAGTCAATCCTGCCCAGAGCTGCAGAGCATGGCCTTATTCAGAAGCATAGTTTTTACACATGCAGTTACAAGAAGTGGTCAACATGGAGAAGGTTGTGTATCAACTGTGACTGGTGTATCCCTGGATGAGTAGGAGAGAAAGTGTGTTGAGAATGGAGCCTCATAATGGTGGATGTAGAGCCTGGCCCACAAGCCCCAGGTATGTCATGGTGATTAGCAGGTACCAAACTCAAGGGAGTTCTCAGGGCCTTATCTAGTGTCCCAGGTAGCAAGATGCATTGAAACCTTAAGTTTAGACTCGCCATCCAAACTGAGGAATGAAGTCCCTGGAGTGTGGGATTCATTCTGTAAGACCAGGAAACCACAAAGGAGTTGAGGTTCTTTCATAGCTGGCTTTGCTCATTCACTAGAACATGATGTCAATCATTAGAAATGATGCCCTTTAATCCATTAGTGACATTTTGCAGGTAGCACTGGTGACAGAGAAAGTGCCACGGTTAGTGCTTAGTTAATTAAGATAAATCAAATTGTAAATAGCACTAACTACATGATTTTAAAAAACAAAATGTATTCTGTTATTCACAGAAAAATAATTATAAATCATATTGAAATGATTAATATAATTTCCCTTAACATCAAGATTATGGAGGGCTTCAATTTTTCCAGTTTATTTCAGTTTTGGGAGCTTGCCCTCATTGTATGTATATATCACTTTGATGGGAGCAGGAAGTGCCTGAAAGTCAGTCTCTCTCCCTCTGTCTCTCTGTCCCAGCTGTCTCTCTGTCTCTGTTTGTTTATCTCCTCTTCTCCCCTTCCCCTATTCATCTTCTTCTTTTCTCTTAATAAGACAAATGAGATGTACTAAAGTGTGCTGGATAGTATCTGGGGAGGTGGTTCAATAAGCAAAGGGCCTTGCTCTCACAAGGAGCTAAATTTGATCCCCATAACTCACATAAAAAACCAAACAGATGTGGTGGTGTGTACATTTAATCCTAGTACTGGGGCAGCAGAGAAAGGTGGACCCCTAGGCTTGTTGGCCAGGCATTCTATTCTAACCAGCAAACCTTAGGTCCCAGTGAGGGACGCCTTCTGAAAATCAAGGTGTATGATTATTGGGGAAGAGCAGCTGAAGTAGATTTGGTCTCCACCCACACACATGTGCACACACCACATGCATGTGCACTCCTTCCTCCACTCACACACTATTAGGCTAAAAGATTTGGAGGATATAGTTCACACACACACACACACACACACACACACACACACACACACACATTGATTAAAAAAGGATCCATGAAAATAGTAACTATGGTTGTTGCAGGTTCACTTCGGTGTTATGTGTATTATTGAAGGTACAACTAAAGGTCTGGCTTGACATTATCCAACAGCCAGAGTCTTTGTTTATACCAAAAGAACCGCATTTGACTGTAGACATGGTACAATGATGTTGGACTATAAACAGTATGTCCAGTGGGTCATGTGCAGCCAGAAACAGGAAGCAAGGGGAAGAGAACTGTAAGAAAAAAATGCCTTTAAATTATGTTGGGAGTGATCTTAAGAGCTAGTCTAGAATTCATTTTTTAGAATCTATGAAATAAGCTGCATCCTACCATGGTATCCTCAACTGTAGTGATGTGTGTGATTGGCAGAGAACTTCTCTCACACACTTGTCTTTTGGGGCATCTAGACATTTGCCAAAATGATCCCTTCTTGGCAAAGTCACTTGCTGGGACTCTGGTGGAGACCCTGACCATTCTGCTCAATGGAAGCTAAGATCTGAGTAGAGGATTGTGAGCTCTGCTAGTGGCCTTGGATTTGGAAAGTGGTAAAGCCATTACATTCAGGGGCAAAGACATTCACGAAAAGATAGATTTTAATTGTGTTGTCTACCTGCTCACGTGTTCATTTGTGTCTGTTTTCAGACCTGTCTATTGTGGCATTAGCTATTTCTCACAGAAATGTTAATTGGCTCTCACAGAACAGTGAATGTTTGTTCCAATAATTTTCCATGGCTTGATGCTGCTCTTAGGACTGACCTCATCTCCCCAGATGGATTCTGACTGGTGTTAAAGGAATGTGAAATTCTTAAGAGGTTTTCAGAACACAAAGATAAACCTGATAAATCTTGGAAATATACTGTCTAAAACCACAGGACATCTACCAAACTAGAGGGAGTTATGGGAAAAGACAACTCAATTCGTGAATCTGTCCTTCAAACTCTTAATTTTTGTTGTCTCTATTTTTGAGCTGTATTATTGGGAACATTATTAGCACCGTATTTTTAATTAGCTTTTGTTTTAGACTTATTTATTTTATGTGTATAAATCATTTGCCTGCATGTTTATCTATACATCATGAACATTCCTGGTGTCTACAGAGGTCAGAAAAAGAGTATCGAATTTCCAGGAACTGGAGTTATGTATGGTTGTGAGCCACCATGTGGGTGCTGGGGACTGAACCAGGGTTTTCTGCAAGAGCCTCCAGTGTTTTTAATCGCTAAGTCATTTCTCCAGGCTCCTTTTTAACTTTCATTACTGTAATTGTATATATTTATCTTTAATAATTTGGAGATTAAACTGGACTTTGTGGAACATAAACAGGACTATAGCTACACTGATATTTTCTTGATGTCATTTTCTTGTTTTTCTTCTTTTCTTCTGCATTTTATGTTAGAGCTGTCTGTAGTGAATATAACAGAGTTCTTTCACCTGCTGAATAGGATTCCTGTGCATTTGCTTTGATTACAGTAGACTGGTATTTCAAAATACAATGACGTATTTTTTGCAATGAGAAAACCTGCAGTGAAGGGGCCTGGGGAGACAGCTTGGTGGGTAAAGTGTTTCTTCATTTCCCAGCAGCCATGCAACAACCAGAGACAGTGGCAAATGGAGTGCTGAGGGAGATCCAGAAGGATCTTTGGGGTTACTGGACAGCTAGCCTAGCCAAAACAGCAGCTCCAAGTTCAATGAGAAACACTCTGCATATAAGAAGGGAGGGATAGAGGCAGACACCCAGTGTCGACCTCAGGCCTCCACGTGCACACGCACAGGCAAATGCACCCATGCTTATATGTGCCCATGAACATACAATACACATGCTATGCACACACACCTCAGAAGTAAAAGGTAGGGAGGGAGAAGGCAGGAAAGAGAGAGAAAGAGAGCGAGCAAGTAAGGAAGAAAGAAAGAGAGAAGAAGAAAGAAAGAAAGAAAGAAAGGAAGAAAGAAAGAAAACAAGGAGCAAGGGAAGTCAACTAACTATATTTGTTTTAAAACAAGGCAACGCAGCTTCTAGCTACTTTAAGTCTCTGTGCATAACGCTTCCTAAATACTAATAAAACCTCACTCTAGACAGACTGATCTAGTAACTTCTAAAGGAACTCCCATGGGCACATAAAATTTACAAATGGGATTAGATCAACAGTTGTAAGTATTATGCTCTCAGGTTCAAACTCTGATTCCTTTCATGTGTGTATTTATGTTGAGATGTGAAATTAAAATATATTAACTTTGGTTGCTCTCATCTGCCTTGAGTCAAGCAAAAACAACGACTCTCTGAGTACAGTTGTTCATTTTTCAAAGTGACTTGCACTAATGGAACTCACAGCCCACGCCTTTACCTAGGCAGTTAGCACTCCTGGTCTTGGGAGTTTTCGGAGATGTAATATCACACAGGCAGTAGTAGGGACTCCCCCACATACATCTTTAAAATATGAATGTACATTTGTTAGTTCTGCACTCAGAAAGCATTATGGGCACTTGCCATGGAAACAGTTAAGACTTGCAAAGCTTGACAGGCAAAACTTCACTGAGTCAACCTCAAGCCTCCTGTTAGAGTATAGAACAGTGGGAGCTCACGGGCCAGGCCTGTAGGGAGAGCTGGACACATGCAACTGCTGAGTGCAGCCAGGCCCCTAGTCACACTGGAGCCTGGCCTGGTGAGCATGTTGCCCAGGAACACTGATGGCATGTGAGGATGTGGGCTTGAGCCTTCACCTAGAGTCAGGTATCTCAGGTAAGAGGACCACACAGGAGGGTACAACCTGAAAGGAACTGCTAACAGGGGTGCTGGTTTATTGCCACCTTGCTGTTTTATCTATCTATCTATCTATCTATCTATCTATCATCTATCTATCCATCCATTCATCCATCTGTACTGGCTGGTTTTGTGTGTCAACTTGACACAAACTGGAGTTATCACAGAAAAAGGAGCCTCCATTGAGGAAATGTCTCCATAAGATCCAGCTGTAAGGCATTTTCTCAATTAGTGATCAAGAGTGAGAGGGTCCATTGTGGGTGGTGCCATCCCTGGGCTGGTGGTTCTGGGTTCTATAAGAGAGCAAGCTGAGAAAACCAGGGAAAACAAGCCAGTAAGCAGCATCTCTCCATGGCTTCTGTGTCAGCTCCTGCCTCCAAGTTCCTACCCTGTGTGAGTTTCTGTCCTGACTTCCTTTGGTGATGAACAGCAATATGGAAGTGTAAGCTGAACCATTTCCTTCCCAACTTGCTTCTTGGTCATGATGTTTTGTGCAGGAATAGAAACCCTGAAACTCTGACTAAGACAACGTCTATCTATCTGTCTATCTATCTATCTATCTATCTATCTATCTATCTATCATCTATCTTTCCATCTGTCCATCTGTCTGTCTGTCTTATCTGGCAGAGTTCCACACTATAGCCCAGACTCACTATGTAGTTCAGGTTAGCCTTGAATTCATGGTCCTTATGTGTCAACCTTCCCAGAGCCAGGATTACAAGCATGTGTCAAAACTACTGCTTTAGTCACTTTCACTAGTGGGTTTGACTGTGCTCATTCTGTGTCGGGTATTTAACACCAGGAAAGGAATCTGGGGTCTTCTGCCTTGGGAGTTCTTCTATACTAAAAGGAAAGGTATAGCCACTGGCCAGCTACACTGCCTCCCTAGCCATGAGGAGACACACTTTTTATAGCAATGCTAGTTCTGTAGGAGGCTTATCCAGTGTGACAAAAGAACTGGGCACCAGCCTGCACAGTGCTTCTTGGTTGTGGTGTTAACGTGTTATTTGAAAACTGATAATCTTTAGCGATGAGGCAGAGCTACATAACTCTGTTGGGTGTAATTACAGCACCATCTGGTAATCCGGCCCTGTAGGAAGACCACCACCATCTCTTCAGTTCTGTGTGGTTGTCTCTCTGTCTCTTTCTCTCTGTGTCTTTCTATTTTACTCTCTCTCTCTCTGTATTCACACAGAATAAGCCTCGTTAATGTGGTTGAAAAAAGGTGACCATAGTCTCAGCTTTATTTAATCTTGTTTTAAGGATAAGCTATATTTTAGTGTAAAATCAACACATAAGAGGCCACAGAGGAAATAGAAAGTCAGTTCTGACTTGTGGAAGTCAGAAGAGGGCATTGAGCTCCTTGAAGTTGGAGTCTCAAGCTGTTGTGTGCTGCCCAGTATTGATGTTGAGAACTACATTTGGAAAATCAGCAAGTGCTCTTAACTTCTAGGCTATTTTTCCAGCTCTGGAAAAATCAATTCTAGTCATTCATTCATTCTCTCCTTTTAAAAACAGTCCACAAACCATGCAGCTGAGTTCCTACATTTGCAAAACTCGAAGGGGTCAGCACATCCCAAGTACACTGGATGAGTATCCTACCAGGAAAACCACCTCATGATCATGATGTCTCCCCTCTGCCAGGAGAGTGTCGGAAGTCAATTATTAATTCTTTTTATCTTTCCTAATTTTAAAAACTGGAATTTCTTCACCTTAAACAGTAGAGCAATGCAGGCAACTTCGGTAGCTTTGCTTTTAACCTCCTTCCTAGAGTTCTGGTTTATTCCAGCTTTTAAATGTTTAGCTCTGGAAGATTCAGTATGATACTTAAATCCAGGCCAACCCAACTGACACATGGAAGGGGATGGAGAGGCCCTTGGGCCTGAGGGTGTTAGATTTCCCAGTAAAGGAGAATGCCAAGGAGGGAAGACGAGAGTGGGTGGGTGGGAAAATACCCCCATAGTGGCAGGGGGAGTGGGAGGGAATGGGGAGGATCCCAAAGGGAGATCTGGAAAGGGGGAAACTTTTTAAATGTAAATAAAATATGAAAAATAAATAAATTAAAAAAAAGAAGAATCACACTTTTGTTGTAAACATTATTTGTTTTTTTTTTTAAATTTATTTATTATATGTAAGTACACAGTAGCTGTCTTCAGACATCTTAGAAGAAGGCATCAGATTTCATTACGGATGGTTGTGTGCCATCATGTAGTTGCTGGGATTTGAACTCACAACCTTCGGAAAAGCAGTCAGCACTCTTAACTGCTGAGCCATCTCTCCAGCCCCTGTAAACATTCTTTGACTATGGGAAAAGGATTACAAATACCTAATGTTGCTGGAGATCAATAAGACAAATTGGGAGTCTATTTTCCCCTTATCTGAACAAATGGGTTTGCTTACAAAGTCCAACCTAGTAGAAACGCTTGACTATGTCTTGTGTTGTGTTCAGATCTCTTTTTATTTTATTTGTTTTATTGAGTTTGATTTTTTTAATCATGGTGGTACAGTTTGCCAAGTGTGTTTCTTGTATCAATTAAACATTACATCCTTATTTTCTAGCTAAAGGTGGCAATTGCATTAGTAGGGCAGTGTATGACGCTAACCTCTTATTCTCGAATGAATTCAACACGTCATGATAATGAGCTACATTTGCTCATACTTTCAGGGATTTTAGTTTTTCTGTGTAAGGGATGGTGGTTGTGCCAGCTACTATTACGTCAACTTGACACAAGCTAGAGTTATCTAAAGGGAGGGAACCTCAATTGAGAAAATACCACCATTAGATTCAGCTTAAAATTTATATGGCATTTTCTTTATTTTTAAAAATTAATTAATTAATTTTCATAAATACATCCTCATCAAACTTTCACTCCCATCTCTCCATGCAGTCCCTCTCTCTCATCTCCCCTCTCCCCTCTCCCCTCTCTTTCTCTTCAGAGAAGGGGAGGCCTACCATGGATATCAACTTTGGCACATCAAGTTTCAGTAGGACTAGGTGCATATTCTTCTATTGAGTCTAGACAAGGCAGCTCAGTTAGGGAAAGAGATCCATAGGCATGCAACAGGGTCAGAGACAGTCCCTGCTTCAGTTGTTAGGCGTCCTACATGAGCTGCACATCTGTTACATATATGTAGGGGGCCTAGGTTCATTGCATGTTCTTTGGTTGGTGGTTCAGTTTTTGTGAGCCCCCATGGGTCTATTAGTTGCTTCTGTTAGGTTTTTTTGTCATGCCCATGACCTTCTGACTCCTTCAATCCTTCCTTCCCCCCTTTCACAAAATTTCCTGAGCTCTGTCTAATGTTTGGCTGTGGGTCTCTGCAACTGTTTTCATCAGAGGACAGTTATGCTAGATTTCTCTCTGCAAGTATAGGAAGAATATCTTTAATAGTGTCAGGGGTGTGCTCTCTCCCATGGGATGGGTCTCAACTTGGGTTAGTCATAGGATGGCATTTCTCCAATTTCTGCTCCATCTTTATCCCTGCACATTTGGTAGGCAGGGAAAATTTTGGTGTCCTCATCTCTCCATTGGAAGTCCCACCTGGCTACAGAAGGAAGCCTCCACATTCCTTATTGCTAGCAGTCTTAGCTAGAGTCACTCTTTATGTTCCTGGAAGTTTCTATTGTTCTAGGCTTCTAGTTTGGCCCAGACATGCCTCTCCATGAATATCATATCGTTCACCTAGTTCTCTCTCCCTCTGTCCTCCCCACACTTGATCCCTCATTTCCCCTCCCCACCCCCTCTCTCACCTAGTTTCCTCCTCTCATCTATTCCTGATGTCTATTTTATTTCCTTTTTTCAGTGTGATTCAAGCATCCTCCCTTAGGTGTTCCTTGTTATTTAGTTTCTATGGATCTGTGGAGTGTAGCATGGGTATCCTGTACCTTATGGCTAATGTACTTTTATAAACGATTGCATATCATATGTGTTTTTATGTGTCTGGGTTACCTCACTGTCTTAATCAAGTTTTCTATTCCTGCACAAATATCATGACCAAGAAGCAAGCTAGGAAGAAAAGGGTTTATTCAGATTACACTTTGTCTTAGTCAGGGTTTCTATTCCTGCACAAGCATCATAACCAAGAAGCAAGTTGGGAAGGAAAGGGTTTATTAAGCTTATACTTCCATTGCTGTTCATCACCAAAGGAAGTCGGGACTGGAACTCAAGCAGGTCAGGAAGCAGGAACTGATGCAGAGGTCATGGAAGGATGTACCTTACTGGCTTGTTTCCCCTGGCTTGCTCAGCTTGCTCTCTTATAGAATCCAAGACTACCAGCCCAGGGATGGCACTACCTACAATGGGCCCTCCACCCTTGATCACTAATTGAGAAAATGCCTTACAACTGGATCTCATGGAGGCATTTCCTCAAGGGAGGCTTCTTTCTCTGTGGTAATTCCAGCTTGTGTCAGGTTGATACACAAAACAAGTCAGTACACCCACATACTTGGTGTTTTGTTCACTTTGTCCTTCCCAACACCCTCTTCTATTTTTAAATCATGTATGTTTCACTAGCCTCTCCCCCTCCCCACTTTAAGATCTTGTCTCATGATACCCTTTCTAGTTCTATGGCTTATACACATCCCTGTTTGTATATGGTAGGGTGACATGAGCCCACTGTTCTTCAAGATACTGCAATACCATGTTGATGTATGGAGTAGGCAGAGCAAGCTCATGGTTCATCTCTATCTACCAGAACTATTAGATATACTGTCCTCAGCAAGGGGAAGAGTTCCATATTAAAGCATCAAGAAGAGACACTGCTCCTGATTTTAGCTAAAAGCTTGGCTGTGTTGCAAGGCATCCTCCTGTGTCCTCATTGAGGGCATCTGATTTTTATGTTCCCTGCTTGATTACGTTTCAACCTTCATGTTTACTACTTTTCTCCTGTCTTCATGCTTAGCCTTAATTTTCTCTTTCTTTTCTTCCTCCCTTTTAAAATATTTTAAGAGTTTTATTTATTTATGAGTACAGTTGTTTTGCCTGACACATATGCCTGTGTGCCACATGCATGCAGTGTCTGTGGAGGCCAGAAGAGGGCACTGGATCTCCTGGAGTTGGCATTACAGATGGTTGTGAGCTGCCATATGGATGCAGGGAATCAAATCTTGGTCCTCTGGAATAGCAGCCAGTGCTGTTAGCCATGGAGTCATCTCTCCAGCTCCTGTTTTATATAATGGAACCCAGAATACTAATTCAAGTGATACTTTCACTTTTTAACACAGGCATGAAGCAAAACAACTACCTTCTAAGCACCATATTAATTTCATCCCTACAAGTCTTGATGTGATATGCTTTTGATTTTATTCAATTAATACACACACATACACACACACACACACACACACACACACACACGCACGCACAGAGTCAAATAGAAAGCTAGTCTCCCAGGTGTGTGGAAAAGCCCGTGAGAGGGGGTAAGAGGAGCAACACTGCTCAGCAGGACTCTCCTGGAATCCTTGGGACACAGGGACTGAGGAACAACTGGGGGGAAGGAGCCTTCTGGTTTCCATCTGTGGCTAGAGACCTCTGCCTGGGCCACCAGGGCTCCATAGCCAAATAGTGCCAGGAGAAAGCTAGACTTCCAGGAGTGTAGGCAAGCCTGTCTGCTCAGAGGGACCCATCTGGAATCCCCAGGACATAGGAACTGAGGAGTGGTCTTTTGGTTTCTTTCGGTGGCCGGGGAGCGGATCCTGTGATACAAGGCTCCATACTCAAATAGTGCCAGGAGAGAGCTGGTATCCCAGGAGTACCAACACACCTTCAAGCACAGGGAAAACCACCACTTCTGTTCAAATTTACTGGATCAAGAGGGACCCTTGCAGAGCCATCAGGACTCAGGAACCAAGGGACAGCTGGGGACTAGATCTTTCTGGTTTCTGTCTGCACCCCAGAGCTGACCCTGTATCACAGCTCTCCAAACCCAAATTCCTCTCAGTAAGAACTAGTCTTCAAGGAGTATAGACACCTAGGCTTGCAGGAAAGACAAGCCACAGTCAGAGAGAGTAAGCCCACCTAATACCAGATGGCGAAAGGCAAGGGCAAGAACATAAGGAACAGAAACCAAGGCTACTTGGCATCATCAGAACCCAGCTCTCCCACCACAGCAAACCCTGAATACTCCAACAAGCAAGACTCAGATTTAAATTCACATCTCATGATGATGATAGAAGATTTAAAGAAGAAAATAAAAAACTCCCTTAACGAAATACAAGAGAACACAGGTAAACAACTAGAAGCCCTTAAAGAGGAAAGACAAAAATCCCTTAAAGAATTACATGAAAACACAATCAAACAGGTGGAATTACAGGAAAACACAATCAAACAGACAAAGGAAATGAACAAAATCATCCAAAAACTAAAAATAGAAATAGAAACAATAAAGAAATCACAAAGGGAGACAACCCTGGAGACAGAAAATCTAGGAAAGAGATCAGGAGTCATAGATGCAAGCATCACCAACAGAATACGAGAGATAGAAGAGAGAATCTCAGGTGTGGAAGATACCATAGAAAACATTGACACAACAGTCAAAGAAAAGGTAAAATGCAAAAAGCTCCTAACCCAAATCATCCAAGCTATCCAGGATACAATGAGAAGACAGAACCTGAGGATAATAGGTATAGAAGAGAGTGAAGATTCCCAACTTAAAGGACCAGTAAATATCTTCAACAAAATTATAGAAGAAAACTTCCCTAACCTAAAGAAAGAGATGAATGTAAATATACAAGAAGCCTACAGCACTCCAAGTAGATTGGACCAGAAAAGAAATTCCTCCCAATGGTGTTTGACATTATAGTCAAAACACCAAATACACAAAATAAGGAAAGAATATAAAAGCAATAAGGGAAAAAGGGCAAGTAACATATAAAGGCAGACCTATCAGAATTACACCAGACTTCTCACCAGAGACTATGAAAGCTAGAAGATCCTGGGCAGATCTCATACAGACCCTAAGAGAACACAAATGCCAGCCCAGGCTGATATACCCAGCAAAGCTCTCAATTATCATAGATGGTGAAACCAAAATAATCTATGACAAAACCAAATTTGCACAGTATGTTTCCACAAATCCAGCCCTACAAAGAATAATGGATGGAAAACGCCAACTCAAGGAGGGAAACTACACCCTAGAAAAAGCAAGAAAGTAATCTTTCAACAAACTCAAAAGAAGATAGCTACACAAAGATAAAAATAGCATCGAAAATAACAGGAAGCAACAATCACTATTCCTTAATATCTCTTAACATCAATGGACTCAATTCCCCAATAGAAAGACATAGACTGACAGACTGGGTCCATAAACAGGACCCAGCATTTTGCTGCATCCAGGAAATGCACCTCAGTGTTAAAGACAAACACTACTTCAGAGTAAAGGGCTGGAAAACAATTTTCCAGGCAAATGGTCCGAAGAAACAGACTGGAGTAGCCATTCTAATATCGGATAAAATTGACTTTCAACCAAAAGTCATCAAAAAAGATAAGGAAGGACACTTCATATTCATCAAAGGAAAAATCTACCAAGAAGAACTGTCAATTCTGAACATCTATGCCTCGAATGCAAGGGAACCCACATTCATAAAAGAAACGTTACTAAAGCTCAAAGCACACATTGCACCTCACACAATAATAGTGGAAGACTTCAACATCTCTCTCATCAATGGACAGATCTTGGAAACACAAACTAAACAGAGACACAGTGAAACTAACAACTGTTATGAACCAAATGGATTTAACAGATATCTATAGAACATTTCATCCTAAATCAAAAGAATATACCTTCTTTTTGGAACCTCATGGTACCATCTCCAAAACTGATCATATAATTGGTCACAAAACAAACCTTAAAAGATATAAGAAGACTGAAATAATCAGATCACTATGGAATAAGGCTGGGTTTCAATGGCAACAACCAGAACAGAAAGCCCACATACACATGGAAGCTGAACAACACTCTACTCAATGATAACTTGGTCAAGGAAGAAATAAAGAAAGAGATTAAAGACTTCCTAGAATCTAATGAAAATGAAAGTACAACATACCCAAACCTATGGGACACAATGAAAGCAGTATTAAGAGGAAAACTCATAGCTCTGAATGCCTCCAAAAAGAAACTGGAGAGAGCATACACTAGCAGCTTAACAGCACACCTGAAAGCTCTAGAACAAAAAGAAGCTAATACACCCAAGAGGAGTAGAAGGCAGGAAATAATCAAATTAAGGACTGAAATCAACCAGGTAGAAACTAAAAGAACTATACAAAGAATCAACAAAACCAGGAGCTGGTTCTTTGAGAAAATCAACAAGATAGATAAACCCTTAGCCAGACTAACCAGAGGGAACAGAGACAGAATCCAAATTAACAAAATTAGAAATGAAGAGAGAGATATGACAACAGATTCTGAGGAAATTAAAAAACTCATCAGATACTACTACAAAAGCCTATACGCAACAAAATTGGAAAATCTGGAGGAAATGGACAAGTTTCTAGACAGATACCAAATACCAAAGTTAAGTCAGGATCAGATAAACCATCTAAAAAGTCCCATAACCACTAAAGAAATAGAAGCAGTCATTAAAAGTCTCCGAACCAAAAAAAGCCCAGGACCAGATGGGTTCAGGGCAGAATTCTATCAGACCTTCAAAGAAGACCTAATACCAATACTCTTCAATCTATTCCACAAAATAGAAACAGAAGGAACACTACCCAATTCATTCTATGAGGCCACAGTTACACTGATACCAAAACCCCACAAAGACCCAGCAATAAAAGAAAACTTCAGACCAATGAAGTTTTCCCTTCATTTCCCTTATGAATATTGATGCAAAAATACTCAATAAAATTCTTACAAACTGAATCCAAGAACACATCCAAACAATCATTCACCATGATCAAGTAGGCTTCGTTCTAGGGATGCAGGGATGGATTAATACCTGGAAATCCATCAATGTAATCCACTACATAAAGAAACTCAAAAAAAAAACAAAAAAAAAAAACCAAAAAAACACATGGTCATTTCATTAGATGCTGAAAAATCATTTGACAAAATTCAACATCCCTTCATGATAAAAGTCTTCAAATGATCAGGAATTCAAGGAGCATACCTAAACATAGTAAAAGCAATATATGGCAAACCAGTAGCCAACATCAAACTAAATGGAGAGAAACTTGAAGCAATCCCACTAAAATCAGGGACTAGACAAGGCTGCCCTCTCTCTCCCTACCTATTCAATATAGTACTTGAAGTGCTAGCTAGAGCAATTAGACAACAAAAGGAGGTGAAAGGGATACAAATTGGAAAGGAAGAAATCAAAATAGCACTATTTTCAGATGATATGATGGTATACTTAAGTGACCCGAAAAACTCCACCAGAAAACTGCTACAGCTGATAAACAACCTCAGCAAAGTGACCAGATATAAAATTAACTCAAGCAAATCAGTAGCCTTCCTATACTCGATAAGGATAAACAGGCTGAGAAAGAAATTAGGGAAATGACACCCTTCACAACTGTCACAAACAACATAAAGTATCTTGGTGTGACTCTAAGCAAATAAGTCAAAGATCTGTATGACAAGAACTTCAAGTCTCTGAAGAAAGAAATCTAAGAAGACCTCAGAAGATCTCCCACGCTCATGGATTGGCAGGATTAGTATAGTTAAAATGGCCATCTACAGATTCAATGCAATCCCCATCAAAATTCCAACTCTATTCTTCATAGACTTAGAAAGAGCAATTCTCAAATTCATATGAAATAACAGAAACCCAGGATAGCAAAAACTATCCTCAACAATAAAAGGACTTTTGGGGGAATCAGCCTCCCTGACCTCAAACTGTACTACAGAGCAGTAGTGATAAAAACTGCATGGTATTGGTACAGTGACAGGCAGGTTGATCAATGGAATAGAATTGAAGACCCAGAAATGAACCCACACACTTATGGTCATTTGATCTTTGACAAAGGAGCTAAAACCATTCAGTGGAAAAAACACAGCATTTTCAACAAATGGTGCTGGTTCAACAGTCGGTCTACATGTTGAAGAATGCAAATTGATCCATTCCTATCTCCCTGTACAAAACTCAAGTCCAAGTGGATCAAGGATCTTGACATAAAACCATTGAATCTAATAGAAGAGAAAGTGGGGGAAAAGTCTCAAATACATGGGCACAGGGGGAAAGTTCCTGAACAGAACACCAATGGCTTATGCTCTAAGACCAAGAATGGACAAATAAGACCTCATGAAATTACAAATCTTTTGTAAGGCAAAGGACACGGTAAATAGGACAAAACTGCAACCAACAGATTGGGAAAAGATCTTTACCAATCCTCTGTCCGATAGAGGGCTAATATCCGATATATACAAAGAACTCAGAAAGACTGCAGAGAACCAAATAACCCTATCCAAAAATGGGGGATACGGGTAAACAGAGAATTCTCAACTGAGGAAACTTGTAAGGCTGAGAAGCACCTAAGAAATATTCAACATCCTTAGTCATCAGGGAAATGCAAATCAAAACAACCCTGAGATTACACCTCACTCCAGTCAGAATGGCTAATATCAAAAACTCAGGTGACAACAGATGTTGGAGAGGATGTGGAACACTCCTCCATTGCTGGTGGGATTGCAAGCTGATACAACCTCTCTGGAAATCAGTTTGTTGGACCCTCAGAAAAATGAACATAATATTACCTGAGGACCCAGCTATTCCTCTGCTGCACATATACCCAGAAGATGTTCCAACACGTAATAAAGACACATGCTCCACTATGTTCATAGCAGCCATATTTATAATAGCCAGAAGCTGGAAACAACCCAGATGTCCCTCCACAGAGGAATGGATACAGAAAATGTGGTACATTTACACAATGGAATGCTACTCAGCTATTAAAAACAATGACTTCATGAAATTTGCAGACAAATGGATGGAACTTGAAAATTTCATCCTGAGTGAGGTAACTCAGTCACAAAAGAATGAACACGGAATGTACTCATTGATAAGTGGTTATTAGCCCAAAATTTTGGAATATCCAAGAGTCACTTCACAGCAACCATTGGGCTGAGTGTGAGGTCCCAGATAGAGGAGTTGGAGAAGGGACTGAAGAAGCTGAGGGAGTTTGCAGCCCCATGGAGGTAGCAACAGTGTCCACTGGCCTGACCTCCTGATGCTCCCAGAGACTGGATCACCAACCAAAGAACACACATGGAGGGAGCCATGGTGCTGGCCACATATGTTGCAGAGGAGGGTCTTGTTAGCCATCAGGGGGAGGAGAAGCCCTTGGGCCTGAGGGTGTTAGATGCCCCTGTATAGGAGAATGCCAAGGAGGGAAGATGAGAGTGGGTGGGTAGGTGGGGGGGGAATACTCCCGTAGAGGAGGGGGAGGGAATACGGGGGTTCCAAAGGGGAGAGCTGGAAAGGGGGAAACATTTTAAATGTAAATAATGTATAAAAAATAAAAAGATAAACACACACACAGAGACACACACACACAGACACACACACACACCTTATTAAAGTGGCTTATAGGCTGTGATCTTCTTGTCCAAATTAAGGCTATCTCATGATTGAAAGACCAGGAATTTGGTAATTGTTCAGATCATGAGGTTGGACATTGTAGCATCCCCAGTCTGGCACTAGAGTCTTGGAGTACTCCTAGAGAGCTGTTGTTCTTCAGAAGACTTTGGAATCCTGAAGAGTTGGTATTAGCACTGGCTGTAGCAGCAGGACAGATTAGTTTGGCAGCAGGAGTGAGGACAAGCATGTGAGAAGCAAAGTTTCCTCTCCAATGCCTTTCATCAGACTGTCACAAGATGGTGCCACCCATAGGGCATGCCTTCCTACTTTAAACAATTTTATTAAGAAAATCTTTCACCAGAATGCTCAGTACCTTGGGTTTTAGTTGATTCCAGGTTGACAGGCAAATAAGTCATCACAGAAAGTATTTTTTAATTTGCTCTGTGACCCCAAACTCTTTGATCAATGAGTGTTTTTGAAAGTGTGATTTCCCCTTCAGAACATTCTCAGATTTTCCCCATTTCTTTCTGTTGATTCATTGTAGTTGGGAGAGAACTCTATCTTCATGGATTTTGAAATTAGTGAGAGGTGCTTCAGGCTTAGTGTGTGATGTATGTTGACGGCCATTCTTTACCCTGTGGAGGCTGTGTCTGGAAGAGAGTGTCTCCATGTATATTAGTAAGGCTGACCTCTAGCTCAGGACATTTTCTAGAGAGTGTTCTGTCTAAAATGATGTTCACTATCCCATTTGGTCTTCTAAAATATCTAGCTGCTGTGGCAGAACCTTTCCCTAATGAATAAAGATTTCAAGGGACCAATCAATGGGCAGTGGTTAAAGATGGTAGGCTGGGAGTTTTACAGAAGAGAGAGACAGGAGAGAAGGAAGTAAGATGGAAGAAAAGAAAGATGATCCAGATTCTATGTGGCTTTAAATAGCCATAGGTAGCTATGAGTATCTTATAAGGGAAGGACAATTACAGGACAATTTGTGTTATCCAGGTGGTCAGTTTATATCAATATCAATTGGCTCTGAGTTTATTGTGTGGGCATTTCGTGGGGGTGAAAATTTACTGATATAAATCTAACTCATAAATTACAAGTCTCTAGAGTTTAGATTTTACCCAGTTACAGGGATTTGTGACAGATAACCACAGGGGGCAGATGGTTGGGACTATGAGTAGAATCTGCAACAAGAGAATGGTGAAATGGGTGGTCACTACATGGGGCTAGCCATATAGGCAGCAAGACCGCTGGGGCCAGACAGTAGCCAGCGTTAGCATGAAATGGTGCCTATTTCTCTCTTCAGTTTGGTTAGATTTTTCTTTCAGAATTTTGAGGCTTTGCTGTTGAAGAGTCAGCTCAGGAACTTTGAAAAATTCCACCAGGGCCCCTGAGCACATGGGCACCCCTCCCCTCCTAGAAGAAACAGGTTAGAGAGCACGCAGGCTGGAAGGGAGGGGCTGATTAAGCCCCTATTACCTCATTCCCTAAAGACCAATCAGTTTAAAAGTCATACTGTTCTGCCAATCACATTGTGCCTAAGATCTGCTGCTCTAAAAGCTATAAAAGCTCTCTGAACAGGCTGCACAGGGTCGTTCTCTCCTGCCTTGGTGTGCAGGATGACCCCAGCAAGCTGGATCAATAAATTCCTCTTGCATTTTGCATTGATCCCTGCCTCCATGGTGTTCACTTGGGGGTCTCTGGGAAGTTAAGGCTCCCCAGAGTCTTACATTATATGTATGTGCTTATATTTGCCATGAATTTTTGGCAAATTGATATCACTACCATTACCACCACCACCACCACCAAGTCTTCTCTGTCTCAGTTGCACTGAAAAGGTATCTGAGAACCATGTTCTGGATTCCATAAGTCTCCATTTGACTTGTGGAGGACTCTCTGTGATCTTTACCATGGCCAACTCTGATCTTAAGATGCCTTGCTCCCTGGGGTGGATCTTCTGGACTCTAACTAAAATCCATGTAGATGGATTCACACCTCACTTTCCCTATATTACCACAGACAAGAATGAGCTTTAGTCTCTTTGAGAGGACCATGCTTCCAGAAGTACCCTCATGTCCTGTGACACAAAAAAGTGTCTTGTTCCTGCTGGCACAAGCCCTTGGTCCTTCCCTCCAGCTTCCTCAGCATTCCCCTGCCTTCCCTCATCTTTTCAGTAGCTTCAGTGAAGTGTCATCCCATCCACCCAGCATCATCTCTATGTGGATCTCATGTGTTTCAGGGCTCATTTTGGCAGCATCCCATCTGAGGACCAAACAGTTGTTGTTCTTTTTCCTTTGAGTGGGTAGGACATCACCATGTGCAGCCATGGTCAGAGGTCTCAGTTAAGTGCTTATCACTTCCTGATCATGAACTTGTGGACATAAGTGCTGAATACCCATGCTTCTCATTCTCAGCTTGGTGTGAATATAGGCTGCTATCCCAGAACAAGGGCATATATAGACCAGTGTTTGAATGGGATGTGTTCTGAGACACTGTTCCAAAAGGTGATGAATCCAATAGCAGTGGAAATTCACACCCATGTAGAGCCCGTGGCCTTTCACCTAGCCCTGAGAGTTATGCTATGTGACTTCTGCTGTGTGGCTTTGGCCACAGTGAGAAACAAAGGCCATAACTGAGTTAAGGGGAGAAGGGGAAGAGGCACCTCTTGATGGAGCTTTTGACCATCACATGCATCACCATGGAGACACAGCTATCCTGGCTCTGCACCATCAGCCTTTCCTCAGGAAACCCCTGCTTCTCTGGCCCAGTAAAACCTACTATGGGGCTCAGTTCTGTCCTTGGCTGCCTAGCAAACACGGAGCAGCAGTGCCTCAAGAGTCATGATCTCCAGTGTCTCCTTAACAGGCATGATCTGAGCAACCAGCATCCTTGTCCTCAAGTGCCAAGAATTTGATAAGCACTTGGTGAAGAACCAGTGACATGTTTTTCTTCTTCCAATGTTTAGTATGTGCCTGAAACCTTTAATGCACACCAGTTAAAACACGATTGAAAGCCACCCTAATGTTTTATACTTGTGTCATTTGGTTGGTAGAGGACATTTACCCTAACGCCTATTCTTTGTGTTTTCTCTGAGCTATGACAGAGAAGAGAGCTATACCTCTGAGCAGGAGGAAGTCCTGGGAGGTGGGTATTATCATCCACACTGCTCTGAAACCTGGGCCTTCATGTGCTGAATGGCCCAGTCTGCATTTATCAGTTCTCTGCTTGGCAGATGTACACACATGTGCTTATGTCCAGGACCAAGTGACCTGATAGGCTGAATGTCTGCCTATATAGCTGCATCTATAGGATGCAAGCAGGGATGTTACACAAGAGTCCTGAGATGGAAAGAGACCCCTCTGAATTCCTATGATGTCATCTTGACTGACAATTTCTTAAAAATATTTTATTATGCCTACCTCTCCCACTGTAAAGATTTCCCTTACACGTAGATGTCCCTTATATGTTCATTTTTTCTAGATTTCCATTATGATCTCACCATGTCTATTCCTAACGTGAAGAACTTCAGGCCGCATTTTTCTCCCCACAGTATTCCAGAAACTCTTTCTGTTCTCAACAGCGGCATCTCCCCTGGCTTTAGCTGTGGTGTAAGGACGCCTTGGGATGGTTGCGGCTCTTCGCTGGTGTATGGGACTGGACGGGTCATTAAAATGGCACAGTGTCCATATGCTAATTTTAACAACCGAACTGTGAACCGCATACTGTCTTTAGAATCCACATTAGCCAATGCATGAGAACCCCATGTAGAAGCCCTGTTAATAGGAATGTGGTGCTCACCTTTCACCATGTCCTACCTAATTCCAGCCCAGCACACCTGTTGGTCTTCTCCAACCTTTACTGTAAATAAATGACATTCTGATATAAGATACAATGATTACAATGCACATATATTCTACTCTTACAGCTGTAACTATGTTATATTCTGTGTTTTATTCTATACACATGTTACAGGATTTTCCCTGTGCAATTACATTAGGGCATCAGGAGCCCTGTGATTGGACAGGGAGGCGGAGCTAAGAGTTGCAGAGGGAGAAGGTCTTGAGAGGAGAGGAGAAGGAAGATGACAGCAGACATGCACAGGCATAGTGCCACCGATGGTTATGCTATCATAAAGGTTAGAAGTTTGGAATAAGTTGTCTAATCTAGGTGGGCAGCTTTTATCATTATCAATTGGCTCTGAAATGATTGTATTGGCATCTTGTAAGTTGTGTTTTATATTGATACATAAATCTGATTCGTTAACTATGTGCTTAAGAGTTTTAATTCTACCTGGTAATTGGGTGTTGAGATGGCTGACCGTGGGGCAGGCAGTTATTGTGTGGGCCTGATGACAGAGATCCGCCAAGGGACTCAGATCCGGAGAGTTGGCGGGCTGAGAGAGTGAGATCACCCGGCGGGAGATCTGCTGTGGCCCACAGGCTGCCGGCCTGAGCCCAGGACCATGCGGGTTTTCTTTTTAATAATTTAATAATTTCACGCCACATACACATTTGCATTATGTAGTTGCTATACATATGTCTATGAGTAACAAATCTGTACGCTTCGTTACTTCCCTATCCTTCACATGTTCACAGTCAAAATATTTCTGGCTAGATTTTTGTGAGTTGTGAGGCAAATACATTTTCACATGGAAGGGATAAAAATATTTTTCTGTGCATAAGAAGTTATAAAACAAAAATGGACATACTGTCACAAACTCCAGGAGACCATTTCATGACCACCATAAGTTACAGGCTGCTCTCTTGTGTTTGTTAATAGAGGTGGGGAGGTTGGCCTACTGGGGGTTGAGGAAGATTCTGCCCACAGCCAGAGATTACTGGAATGTTGAGTTTTGTCATCTTCTCTGGATGCTGTTTCTATTAACAGGACACTTGCAGCTATAATAATATTTTTTTCATGTGTTTCATGACAAAACTTACCCTAAAGAAAAATCTGGAAAGACACAAGTCCTATAGATCACATAGGATGGCTGTGATCCTGGAACAGCGAAAACCCAGCTTGTTCTAACGGCCCTCCCATCTCTTCCTTCTTTATGAGGTGGTAACACTGATTCAAGCAGCACTGGATTCTAGAACATCTTTCCAGGCATTTCTGAACCCCAGGTTGCACCTCACAGACAAGACCCAATTCCTGAGACACCAGCTCAGACTCTGCAGAGGTGCTCACATTTAACACTGTTTACAAAATTTATTGCCAGTAACTCTGAATTCCACATGGTTCTTTGTGTTCATTTCTAAGGTAATCGACTAAACATGCCTTATAGCTTAAAGTATTTTAAAAGATGCATTTATTAAAAAGAACCCAAATAAGTGTGGGTAGACAAGAGGACCCCAATTTTCTTCCATGGTTATTTTCACTTCAGTGGAAGCCAAATCCTCTTGAACTTGAAAGACCACAAGCAAATTAATCTACAGGGCTTTCATGACGTTAATCTAAACTCATGAAACTAGATTAAATACTAGATTAAGAATCAAATTCAGAACAGTTGCAATCTTAAAAGAAACACACCTTCAAGCTGTCATTAAGGCAGACTGAGCCCCCAAGGCAAGTGGGTGAGGAGGGGACTCCAGAGGCCAGAGGGAGCAGCTACCTCCTGGTTATGTGCAGTGCGAGCCGGAAGCCAACAGGTGGCACAAATGCATTTGACTTGCACATGGGCCATCGCCCGGGATGCCGCTGCGCCTCCTGCTTGCTATAGCCCAGGCAAGCAGACGCAGGCTGGCTCCTTGGCTCTTTTTGCGAGCCTGGTCTGCCAGGTCCACACGGTCCAGCAGGGTCCAGCTAGGTCCTGAGCTGCGCGCCTCTGAGTCCAGGGAGAGCTCCAGGCAGCGCGCCCTCTGCTGGCCGTCCACGGACTCGCTGTTGCTCCCAGCCTGCTCAGAGTGTACCCTAATTGAGACAGATAGGGAAAGAAGTGGCAAGGATTGGGAACAGTCAGGGGTCGAGTAGGCGAAACAGGACTGGGTAGGGCCAGGCAGGGCGTGAGCACTGTTGCTGATGTGAGGCTGGCCCCAGGTGCTCCTGGAGAAATTTCCAGGGCCTCCGGATTCACAATTCGAAGTATCTAGAAGTATAAAGACTCCTCTGGAGGCCTTCTGTCAGCTCCTTCTGTCCTTTCCTCCAGATTGGAGAGCACTGTGAACCCCGTAGTACTGTACAGCTCCACACCAGCATTCCGAACCATTCCTTTTGTAAGGCTCCAGCTTGAGCTAGCAAGCACGGAGGCAGGAGTGGCTCAGCTGGGGAAGAAAGCCTGTCATTCCCAGGTTCCATCTCGCTGGAGAGGAGCCCCGCCTGAACTTGTTTTTAATGTGTCAAATCACAGACGCAGCTTCATGGCAGTAAAGTGTGAAGGGGTTACAGCCTCCTGGGCCTCTGGGAAGCCAGACACAGGTCTCAGCAGAGTGACAGGCCTGTTTCCATGCCAGGCAGCCAGGCAGTGGCCCTGGGCTCTTGATCTTCATCCCACAATTTGTCACTTGGATGCCTCTTCTCGCCCATCTTTATCACTGTCAGGGACACCTCTGGCTCCTCTGTCCCTTCCCTGTAGGCCTGAGCTTCTGAGTGGTTCCTGCTAAAGGCCTCTGCTTTTCCACACCAGCCTAGGAAGGTGGGGTCCTCACCTGGCTCTGCAGTGTCTGCAAAGATGAACATAAACTCGACTGTTAGTTTCCATCTATGACCACCGGAAGTACCTTAGCTTTGTCTCCCAGTGGGACTCTGGCATCCCCCCCCCCCCCCGCTGTGGGCATCAGGTCTTGCCACTATGCATGGATGGATGGGATCGACAGGACTTCCTAGCCTTCCCAGGGCTCTTTGTCTTGGGTACTGAGCGGCAGGAAAACACATCACTCTCAACCCTTTACATCTAGTGATCTTTTTCTGCTCCTGTTCTCATTTTGTAAAGGAGGAAAGTGAATTAGAGCATTATATGCTTGCTGGGGTCGAAGCAGGGCTGTCAGTCTGTGTGATGCTGCAGCAGACCTGGACTTTCAGGTAAGTGCTCTGTCCAGAAGACAGGAGGACTCAGGCATCCTGGGACACACACTGCTTAAGACACCCAAATCCTGCCTTGTTACCATCAGTGGATCCTCCAAGTCTTCGATGGACTCCCCCAAGCTACTTCTAGATTCCTCTTGCCCATACTGAGGAGGGTCAGGGAGAGTGCAGGACAGGGCAGATCTCATAAGAGATGGGAATTCCTTTATCTCAGGCGGGGTGGTGGTGATGCAGTTAGTTTAGGATATCGGGCCCATTCTAGGCATCCATTAAATAAACTGTCAGAAACTGAAAGAAAGTTCTAGATTTCCCATACACCAACACTGTAAATGCTTTTTAATGTTTTAATCCCAATCGATAGATTTGCAAGGAATTGAGTAAATGGACTTTTAGAGAGGGCCAAGCATAAAGGATTTGAAATTCATCCTTGTATCTTGACTTTGGGCTGTAGAAGGGTCAGGGTCTAGAGCACCGTCATGGCTAAGTGGCCGTCTGCTGAGTGACGAACGCATTTGGTGGTGTTTGAGGGTAAATGTACGAGGCTGACATTTTAAGAAGTCACAACTTTAGCTCATTCCAAACAGTGGAGCAAGCCTAAAGCCTCGTGGTTTCTGGTGGCAGCTGGTCCAGATTGAGGTCTGACTTTGAGGCAGCATTGACCTTTTAAAAGTCCCTGCAAAGTGCAAGGTGTGAAGCTTTGGAAAAGCAGTCAAACCTGTTCTCTCTTTAATTGATCCAGTTTAAAAACATGGGTGCAGGCCAGAGCATTAATTGCCAATTACTTTTTAAAAAAAATCTAAGAAAACCAAACAGAAGGGATATGAATGGTCAGAGCGAAAGACAGCAATTCAGATGTCCTGGTGCACAAAAGAGGCATAGCCAGGCCATGCGTACTAATCAAGCACAACTAGGCATCACTCATCACCCATCAGATGAACACTCTTCTGGCTCCTGGCAGACTTGGCAACAATGCAGACTGGTGTGTGGGTGCCAGGCACCTCGGGTCAGCATTGCTCTAGTGCTAAACCTTTCACTGATGCTTCTTATTGATTCAATATTTCCCATGCTAGGGAGGGAAATCAGCATGGCATAATTGGTTATGGAGAATGTGGAAAGAGTCCTTTGTGCAAGAGCCAAGCTGACCGCAGACAACAGCGCTCCAGTTGCTCTGTCAAGTTGCTGAGAGCACTGGCTGAGGCTGGGGAGGGGGCACAGCTCATAAGGTGCCTGCTGTATGAGTGGGAGATCCTGAGTTTGATCTTCAGAACTTATGTGAGCAAAAGGCCAGTGTGGTGGAGTTACTGTGATCTGAGTGTGGGGCAGCACACAGGCTTATCCTGGGGCTCATTTGCCAGTGAGCCTAGCCTAATAGATAAGTTCTAGGTTAGTAAGAGACCCTGTCACAAGCAAGGTGAGTGGCACTGAGGAATGACACATGACGCTGACCTCTGGCCTTCATGTGTATACATCTGCATGCATGTTCTCATAATTGCACCCCTGCATACTTGTGCTTGTGTGCGCGCACGCTCGAGCACACACACACACACACACACACACACACACACACACACGATCCTGAGCACTGCATACAGAGAAATAATTACAACAACAAAAAATATGATATAAAGTAAGACAGACGAGACTCACATGCTAAGAGAAAAAAAAAACAAGGAAGAAAAATCATATGAGCAGAACAGGCAAGTTTACAAAAATGTATATGATTTTTGTATATAAAATATGTTGGGCATTTACAATATATTTAAGAGTATATTATATATAGTGTATGTATTTATATATATTTAAAAGCTACACAGGAAAATAAGACAGTATATTAGTATGAAGTCACCCTTTCATGTTTCAGTTTTTCTAAAGGTTTTACTGTCATAGTCTCAAAATGTGGTGAGGATATCCCACCTGAAGGCAGTTAGCTCACCTGCCATGTCTGCACCCTGACAGTGTTACTACGGCACCACCCAGACCCTGAAGGCTCCTGAGAAAGTAGTCTCATGACATAAAGGTCTCAGCTAACTGACAGAGTTCAGAGCACAGCTCTGGAAGAGCAGGGTCTAGGTGGTTTAATCATAAAGCCATCACTCCAGAAAACATGTTGGTAAGCAGATGGCAGATGAGGAGACAGGAACCTTGGCTGACATGCTGGCCATCACTTTTGCTGGAATGCTGAGCACAGGGTGGCTTCAGAGTCAGGGCACAAAAGAGTCACCAAGCAGACTTCCCTTTGGCTATGCTAAGGGTCTAGTCCTTTGTAGTGTTTTGCATGGATGTGTAAATGTGTGGCTAATGTCCACTCCTCTGAGCTGCAGGCAAAGGGTTACTGACAGGGGTTGAGCATTATTTTTTTTTAAATAAAGTATATGGACTTAGGTTCTGCCCAAAGAGTCAGACACAGGAAATTTGAAACAACCCGTAAGAAAAGTCCCTGCAGAGGCCTAAGAGACCGTCACAGTATTTTATGTGTATTTTATTTTATGCTTAATCTTTGTTCCATAGTATTTTTTTAAAAATTTGTTTTTATTTTCTGTATGAGTGTTTTCCTGCATGTATATATGTGTACCATACATGTGCCTGGTATCCTTGGAGTTCAGAAGAGGGCATCAGATTCCCTGGAACTAGAGTTATAGATGGTTGTGAGCCATGTGCGGACTGAGAACTGAACCCAGGTCCCCTGGAGAGCAGCTGGTGCTCTTAACCATCTCTTCAGACTCCATAGGAATAGTTTTAAATTATGTTTCTTTCTAACAAGTTTTCTCCCACCCTTAACTTTGTGTTCATAAAAAATAGACCTCTTTTCATATTAATTAGACTATGTAACCTTAATTGACTTACTTGCAATAGAAATGTCTTGGAATAAGCAAGTCTTTGAAAATTATTTCATTTACTTATTTATTTTTCTATGTATGTGTGAGCAAATGCACATGTTTTCACATGTTATGTCATGTGTATGCAGGTCAGAGGTCAACTTGAGGAGTCAGTTCAGTTTTTTCTTCCACAATATGGGTCTAAGGAATTGATCTCAGGTCATCAGATTTGATGACACGTGCCTTTACCCTCGGAGCCATCTTGTCAGCCCCTAAGCTGATAAAGGCCATCTTTGGAAAGAACAGTGGTACAGTGGCCAGTGCCACAGTTTCACAGAGGAAGTAAAGGTGGGACTGGAGCTGTGAAAATTAGCCACGGTAGTGCTGTGGGTCCCCCTAAAAGATATCCAAGTCCTAGCCACAGTTCTCCAGACTGTGACTTCACAGTGAATAAGACTTTTATTTAGGTGATCCAATTAAAATATGGTTTCTACGGTGGACTGGATCCAGTGTGACTCAGTCCTTCTGTAAAAGGGAAACTTAGACAGAAAAACATACACCCGCAAAGGGAAGATGGCTTGGAAAGAGGACCGGACCATGGATGAGTATTACAGACAGAGAGTTCCAACAAAATAATGGGGAAATTGGGAAAACCACCCAGAGACACCCAGAGACACTCAGAGACCTGGGGCAGGAGTGGGCATATTCAGGATGTAAAGTGTTCATATTTTAGAGTGACAGTTTTAGGTGAAGGGAGCAATAAGCCCAGGTACTGGAGGAGTATCTCCTAGGAGAACAATCATGCAGTTGACTGATCTCCTAAATTCAATAATAGCTCTAAAACAGCAGATTTTATCTGCATAAGGTGGAACACACCTTTAATCCTAGCATTCAGAGGGCGTCAGCAGGAGGATCTCAGCTTTGAGGTCAGCCTGGGCTGCAGTAAAAATTCAAAGCCAGTGTGGGTTCTATAGTTAGACTTTGTTAAAAAAAAAAAAAATCAAAACTAGCTAACCAATTAAATATACAATGCCAGATCTCAAGGACAAGCAAACAGCGGGTGTCATAAAAACAATGCAATTAGAAACCCCAGGAAAACCAAACGTCCATGATAGGAAAAGTACAATTGTATGTGTTTGTAACTGCTTTTTCTAGGCTTCAAAATCAGCCAACCCTGTTTGGGAGGCAGCAAAGAGAGAGAGAGGAGGAGTGAAGGAAAACCCAAGGATAGAGAGAGAACATCAGAAAGTAGAAAACTGTACATACACACTCTACTATTCACAGAATGAAGAATACAATTCCAGCTGTGACATAAAATACCACAGGATCAAATGGTGCAGTAAGTGCATTGGTCGGATGTGTAGAAGGAAGAACTAAACAGCAAGTCAGTAATAATACCCGAAACTGACAAGTCGGTAAGCACCAACGCAATGTATTATTGACTTAGAGATCAACAATAAGCAGAAAAATGGGTAGCATGACCGATTACAAGGCAGAGTGTGGGTGGGTGCTGGTAAGAGTTCTGTTATTATTTTACTGTCTGATTAAAGTCCAAAATTCAAATATATTGATTTGCCAGTTAAAGACAATTTAAGGTTTTGAGAAATTTAGTAACTCAGAAAAACATTCTCTCCCCTCTCCCCCACTTCTTCTCTCAGTTACAGATCATTTTAAATCTAAATGTATATGGTGTTTAATTGTTTACCACCCTGCTCCCTTCCTCTTGCAAGAGGTAACTGCTGTGAAGAAACAAGAGCTTAAATCAGCTGCCGTGCAAGCCAGCACTTGCCACCATGTTGGCAGTTCCCAACCCAGCGCCTTCATCTTGCCATTTCCAGTGACTTCTGCTCTCAGTGACGAGGATCCCTCTAAGAGGGGAGGAGGTGTCTGCTGGTGGGGCTGCTGGCACTGAACCTCTCTCTCTGCAAACTGTCTCTTAATGCCACATCTGTGCACAATGAGACCTCACCAGAATTACTTTCATGCCACCACATCTCTTGCCAACCAGACTTTGTGCTTGCCTGGAGCTGCACCTGTGAGGAGGTACCATATCTTTGGTTTCTGACAAAGTGTTACCCAAGCTGCAGAAACCAACTCATGGGAAACATGAGTGAGAGACAGGGAGGAGTTTTCTCAGTGAGGGTTTTATTGCTCTGAAGAGACGCCATGACCAAGACAACTCTTACAAGGGAAAGCATTTAATTGGGTCTGGTTTGCAGTTTCAGAGGCTTAGTCCCCTGTCATCGTGGCAGGAAGCATGGCAGCTTGTGGGTAGATGTGGTGCTGGGGGAGCTGAAAGTTCTACATCTTGATCCAAAAGCAGGAGGAGACTGGATTCCACTCTGGGCAGAGCATATGTATGACCTCAAAGTTCAGCCTCCACAGTAACACACTTCCCCTGATAGGACCACACCTCCTTATAGTGCCACTCCCCATGGGCCAAGTGTTCAAACACAAGAGTCTATGGGGGCCAGTCTATGGGTATTCAAACTGCCATAGGGGTGAAGGCTGAGGTGGAAGGTGGGAAAAAGCCAGGCACATTTGGTGTGAAATGTAACTGTCTTAGCTATTGTTGCTGTCACAAAACACCACAACCAAGGTAACTTACAAAAGAATGCATTTAATTTGGGGTTAGCCATTCTACTTGCAGCAGGCAGGTAGACGGGTAGGCATGGAGCTACAGAAGTAGCTGAGAGCATGCATCTGATTCACAAGCATTGGGAAGGGGGGGGGGAGAGAGAGAGAGAGAGAGAGAGAGAGAGAGAGAGAGAGAGAGAGTGAGAGAGAGAGCTGGGAATGGTATGCATGTTTGAAATCTCAAGCCCCATAGTGGTACACCTTGTTTAATAAGGCCGCACCATGTCCCCTTTCTAAACAGTTCCACCAACCAGAGGCCACGCATTCAGACACAGCCTACATTGCCATTCTCACTCAGATCTCCACGGTAATGATTCGGTCTAGCTTGGCAGTGTGCCTGGGCTTTCTCAGGTGAAACAACCTCTAACACCTGTCAGGCTACACTCCAGGAGTCCCAGAGTTAGGCTTGAAGCAACCTAGTTTCATCAATTGGTGTCTCTCATTTCTGAACCTAGATGCCCCCAAGGGATGAAGTGGCCAACTGACCTATTTTCAACCACCTGGTGACTGCAAGATGAAGTGACTGCACAGTCACTAGCACCCCTTAAATCTTCATGTCTCATTTAAAATTCCTGCATTATGGGACTAGACCAGACCTGGGATGACACTTTAAGGACTTAAACGATTCACTTTCAGGTATATTAGTAACCATATAGACTATCAAAGGTAAGCATTATTATTTTTTTCTACAATTGTGATGTGAAGGTTAAACAACATATGGATAGAGCATACAGCCTGAGGCTTCTTTTATGAAGAGCTGATACAACAACCATGAAATGCCAAGCCAGGAAGCAGACATACCCAACTCAAGGCCAGCCAGAACAGGTAGTCCACTTAAGTGGTCCACAGGTGTCTCCTATACATGGGTGTCACCTGTAGTCTTAGTGAGGGTAAAGAGGATCATACCAGGAACTATTTCTCCAGTGTCCTGTCTGTCAATGGAAAGCCACAGAGTGGCATTCCAGAACTCAATGTTATTGATCTGGAGAGACAGGAACATCCAGCCTCAAAAGGGAAATCTGAATCACCAACATTTAACCTTGACATACATAGTTAGACATCAGGTTACTGATGGCAAAGAAAAGTCCTAATTCTCCCTCCCAGGGGCATGGATAAACAGATAGAATTGGAAACACAGAGGTTTAAAACAAGATGTGCCCTCAGTGGATAGTGTGTTGTTCAACCCTGTTCACAGTAGGTAGGAATCTCAGGACCCCATAGCCTCTTAAAAGTGATCAGGGAACAGTGAATAAGGGAGAAGAAGGGAGTGCTACATCACGCATGGTAATGGGCTCTTTGAAGCTGGGTCCCAGGGAAAGCTGGTCTTTCTGGCTCCAGGTTTGGTCTTCATCCTGAATTTAATGAGGAAAGATTTGGAAACACATCAGAACAAATTGTTGTATGTAAGTTTCCTGCTGTGTGTGGTGAACACAAGTTCTGTGAGCTCAAGAATGGTCCAAAAGAGGCCTGCACCGATTTATTTTCAAGATTGGTTTCTTGAAAATTCATGCAAGAGCACATCGCCTCTAAGAACACTGGAAACACACAGGGGTTACACATACTGACTTCTGAAGAGGTGGCTAACCTGGGCTTCTTTGCCCCATTGCCCATTGTCCCAAGATCTCATGAACAAGAGTTCATGGCTGCAGGAGATAATCCCACAGTGCTTGCTGCCACAAACAGAGCCTTCTGTCTGCACAGGGGGAAACCCACAACCATTTATTTTTCCATTAAAATAAACAGCTCCCTGCTGACATTTTCTCTGGACGCTGTTTCCCACACCCTAATCTTCATGTCTCAGGTTCTCATTTTACTTTAAAAAATTAACCTTTAATTGGGATTTTTGTTTTCTCTTTGAATAGCAATTTAGGATTTTGTTCTTGAGATGGCATAATTGGTTTTCGTTTAAAATTTGTTATTTGCTTCTGATTTGCCATTGTTGTCCCTTAACTGCCGTATGAAGGCAGCTTTCTTAATGGTTTCTCTGGATACTAGGATATGATTACTTTTATAGTGTTTGCTTGTTATTCTACCAGGCAGTATTCTCTGTCCTTGGGAAAGCTGTCTGCTAGATAGCCATTACCCAATCATTTATTTAGCTTGATTTACAAAACCTGCTGGTTTTCTCCACTTAATCTGTCAAAGGCTAGGGAAGCATTTATTTCTGACGAGTCTTGATGTAAACCTAGACTCTCCTGTATTTCCAGCAGTCTTCTCACTGTTGAAACTAAGTAAGTCTTGTGACGGCAGTTTCCTCTCTGTGTGGCAGGTCGGTCCTGTGAGTTGACACAGCCGTCTCAACATCCTACATTTGTCTCTGCATGCAGTTGTTACAGATATCTGGCTGTGACAACTGGTGACCACCCGGATTTCCACACCTCCTCTGTGACATGGAATTTATCTCCCATTCTTTGGCAGTGTCTCCTCTGTGGCTCTCAGGAAGGCTAGAGGACATCTTCTCTGTTGGCCTGAGTGTGCCTGTAGTCTCTGATACCCAGTGTCAGCCATGATCCCATAGCTCTGTCTTTCCTGTGGTACTGAATCAGGCTCTAGTCCCATGGAGAAGATTCCATCTCTACCCAGGATGAACCAAGATCTCAAAAGCTGAGATGTGGAATGACAGACTCATGACTCCCATTTTAACAATTACTGGTGATGTTTCCAGGTTCTTTGAACCGGTGAAGACATCATGGTTCCTATTATTTCCTGGATCATTTCCTCAGATTTCTGCAGTGCTGAGTAGGGGTTTTTCTATGTAAAATCAGTTCTCAGATGTGCACCAAATATACTAGAGACCCCTAGATCTCTTCATACCTTGAGAAACCTCACTTACTTAGCTGTAAGTAGAGCTGGTATTTTAAGCATTCAGTTGATTTGAGTAAATTACATTAGCTGGCAGAAGTAACTTGCAGGGCTGGGGAAAACAGCTCATCAGTTAAGAGCACTGGCTGCTCTTTTAAAGGACCTGAATTCAATCCCCAGGCACCCACATGACAACTTACTACTGTCTATAAATCCAGTTTCAAGGACTCCAACACTCTCTTTAGGCCTCAGAGTGACATGTGTGGGGAGATGCCTAAGTTCTCAGCAAAAAATAACTCATCTCAACATCCATAGGCTGGTGAATAGAGTAACTTATTTAGCTTCAGTCCACTGAGAGGCAGATGGAGTTTGGGATGGGAACTGGAAAAGGTGACTTGTCTCTAGGAAGAGCCACTAGTCATGGTGCTAGGTCAGAATCAGGGGCCTTTGCCACATGCCATTCACAATGTCTTGGGAGTTAAAAAAAAATACCAAGTATGTGGGTGTACTGACTGGTTTTGTGTGTCAACTTGACACAAGCTGGAGTTATCACAGAGAAAGGAGCCTCCCTTAAGAAAATGCCTTCATGAGATCCAGCTGTGAGGCATTTTTCTCAATTAGTGATCAAGGGTGGGAGGGCCCATTGTGGGTGGTGCCATTCCTGGACTGGTAGTCCTGGGTTCTATAAGAAAGCAGGCTGAGCAAGCTAGGGGGAAGAAATACAGTAAGCAGCATCCCTCCATGGTCTGTGTCAGCTCCTGCCTCCAAGTTCCTGCCCTGTGTGAGTTCCTGTCCTGATTTCCTTTGGTGATGAACAGCAATGTGGAAATGTAAGATGAATAAATTCTTTCCTCCCCAACTTGCTTCTTGGTCATGATGTTTTATGCAGGAATACAAACCCTGGCTAAGACTGTGGGAAATAGAAAATGTGTTAATATTTAGAGAAAAAAAAGGTAAAAGAAGGCAGGGAAACATGCTTAGAGCCAGAACGGGCAGCAACCTTCAGAGAAGGCAGGTAAGCATGCTCACAGACAGGACAGACAGCAACCTTCAGACCACCTGTGGGGTCAGGCCTACCAAGAAACCAACATGTTCATGAATGAAGATGGGTGGGGCCCATCCCAGAAAAGAAGCAGTACAGGAAGAATCTATTTTAGTTCTGGAAAAGAAGCCTACAGTACTTAATGAATTCTAGCAAGGTGTAACAGCGGGGATATTGTGGAGGACATGGGCTTGAGAAAGAAGCGTGGAAAACTGAGGGAAAGATGGTGTATATGCATTTAAAAGGACCTGCAAATGCCTCTGTCTTCAAGTTCTCAACTGTTTTGGTTTTTATAGTTCTGCTTCTTAGATTAGACTATTTAGTGGGTTTTTATATTTTTTCACCTATTTAGAGTGTTTTTATAATTGCTCATGGAATTGCTTCTGTGACAGCGGCTGCTTCAAATCTGGGAGACAATTCTGGCATCTCTGTCGTCTCAGAGTTAGCATCTGTTGATGGTCCCTTCTCCCTTAGTTTGGAATATCCTTGTCAAAATAGAGCAAATGAGCCAAGAACGTGTGCCAGAGTTATGACATATGGTGGAAAAAACCCCAGTGTTTAACCTAATCATAGGAACTTGGTTTTCACTCAGACACCAGCTAATATAATTAATTCACAGTCTTAATAGAATAAAGGGGAAGGAATATAATTTACTCAGTTAGTATAAAAGGAACATTTCATAGAGTGAGCACCTGGTCCTGGTGACATAAGCAAGAAGACACAGGGATTTCTACATTGAGTAAAAGGTGTTCTTTTGCATTTGTATTTATCTATCTATCTATCTATCCATCCATCCATAAATTTATTGTGTATGTATGCATGTAAGTGTGCATGTGGTGCATGTGTATGTATGTATGTATGTATGTATGTATGTATATACTTGGTGTACACCATGAGAGCACACATATGAAGTTAGAGGACACCGTGTAGGAATCTGCTTTCTCCTTCCACCATTTAAGTTCCAGGGATCTAACTCAGATAGCTAGGCATGGCAGTAAGCATCTTTGTATCTGAGTAATTTTTCTGACCTAGTGAAATATATTTGTAAATTAAAAGACATCAGTGTTAATGGTGAAATAGGGTGGGGGACACGAATCAGCAGCAGCAGCTCTATCCACTTGCAAACACAATCCATGGATCAGCAAGGGCAATTAGATCTAGAAGAAATCACAAGGCTCAGCCTATCAGGCAAGTCCATGGAAGTGGCAAGAAGCCACCAGAACACCACCAGAAGTTCTTTGGTGCATTTCTCTCCATGAAGTCATGACAAATGATGACCAGCAAAGAATGGTAAGGTGAACCAATACTACCCAGTGGTGTCAGTCAAGACCAATGATGACTAGCAAAGAATAATAAGATGTACCAATATCGTGCAGGTTGTCCATTTTATATTTATACCCTTTCCAAATATCACATGATCTCTCAAGCATCTGCTTTGGCAAAACACATGACCTTTTCCCAGGCTGCTTCCAGAAAAACGACACACGTCTGTTCTCAGCAGAACGTCCTCCAGTGTGTCTGCTTCAGCAAAACCATCCTCTCATAAGACAGTTTCCAGAAAAACATCACAAGATGCAATTGAATCTCCAAAGAAACCAGAAATTTCCACTTTAGCCCACAGCATATTCATGTATTAGTTTGAGATTGACCACAGATCTCAACTTAAAGACTAGGGACAATAAAGTTATACTAAAGCCTAATTCACCAAAAAAAAAAAAAATCTCAGTGCTTCAAAAGACATCATAAAGAAAAGGAACAGACAGACAAGACAGGAAAAAATATCTACACAGGTTGCATCTTGCAATGTGTTTGTGGTACATGGAGGTGGGTTACAGGTAACCAGGGCATGCTATTCAAATGACATTTTATGGTAGCCATCTGTCAGATCTTTCTGTCAAAAAGTGCTCAGCAAACTTTTCTCCTTCCTCCCTCCCTCCCTCCCTTCCTTCCTTCTTTCCTCCCTCCTTCCACCCCTCCCCTCTATTTTTTTCTTTCCTTCCCTCCCCCATCCCTCTTTTCCCTTCCTTCCTTCCTTTTTTCCTTCCTTCCTTTTTTCCTTCCTTCCTTCCTTCCTTCCTTCCTTCCTTCTTTCCTCCCTCCTTCCACCCCTCCCCTCTCTTTTTCTCTTTCTCTCCCTCCCCCATCCCTCTTTTCCCTCCCTTTCTTCCTTCCTTCCTTCCTTCCTTCCTTCCTTTTTTCCTTCCTTCCTTCCTTCCTCCCAACAGCTGGGCTTGATAGCTAATGCATGTACTCCTGGCACATAGCAAGATTGGAGTTCAAGGATGTCCTCAGCTGCATAGTGAGCTAGAATCTGGCCTGGGGTAGATAAACCCTGTCTCAAATGAAACAAAACAAGATGAAACAAATAACAATCATAGCCACCCAGCATTCATCTACCTGTAACTCAGCCCAGAGGCTGCTAGAGGCTGACCTGAAGAAGAGGCTGACCTTGTCTTCCTGACAGGAGATTTTGAAAATCATTTTGTGTAGCTACTTTTCTGTTGAAGTGATTTTAAAAAATGAGCAAGGTGGCATATAGAAGAGTTTATTTGGGATGGTGTATCCTGAGAGACACAAGTCCATCATGGTGGGGAGGCATGACAGCAAGAAGCAGACATGGCAACAAGAAGCAGGCATGGCTGCAGGAGCAGGGAGCTAAGTGCTCATATCCTCAATGTCACACACATAGCAGAGGGAGTGAACTGGATGTGGGGTGAGACTGTAAACCTCTGAAGACCATCCTGAATGACATATATTCTGAACCTCCCCAAAGAGTGTCAACAAGTGAAGCCCAAGGACCCAAATGCTGAGCCTGGGGGGGGGGGTCTCATCTGAACCACTACACACTCTGAGCAGCTTGATTCAGTATTGGTCCTCATATTGGAATTCTGTGAAAGTTCATATGACACAGAGGGTTAAAGAAATTTGTGTCTTCATATGGTGGGGCAAAGGTTATAAAAACAAAACAAGTAGCAGACAGACAGACAGACAGACAGCGAGCCTGGGTGAGTGATAGACACACTGAACAAAAGAAGTCAGGATAGTGTCAACTTCTGAACTTGAAAAGAGGCCCAGAGAAGCTGAGGCTAGTCCACAGTGACAAAACAGTGGCTCTGCAGAAGGGAGGGAGTGAGCGTTGGAGCCCTAGACTAAGTCACTTGAGGAACTAATGGTAAAGGAGGGGCTACCATGCTTTCTCAGGATTCAAATGTAAATTAAACCTGTGGAGGAGAAAATGAAAGAAAGTCCTGGAAAGTCCTTGCCTAGACGGGTCCCAAGAAGGACATGGGCAGCTTTCAAATGACTGACATAGTGGAGGGTTGTCTAGTCTGCTTGTATATCTATACAATGCAATACAACATAAGGGTCACCATGGTAACACTTGAACTCAAGACTTGGCAGCAAGAGGCTCATCCTAGCTCTACTCTAAACTCTTGATAATTCCTTTATCTTTCTATCAAGCTCATCTTTGGCTTTGATGCTAGGAAAACTGTAAAATCTTGGGCTCAGTAAGGAAAGTACTTGCCATGAGGACTTGAGTTTAATCTTGTCCTAGTTAGGGTTTTACTGCTGTGAACAGACACCATGACCAAGGCAACTCCTATAAGAACAACATTTAATTGGGGCTGGCTTACAGGTTCAGAAATTTAGTCCATTATCATCAAGGCAGGAACATGGCAGCATCCAGGCAGGCTGATGGTACAGGAGGAGCTGAGAGTTCTACATCTTCATCTGCAGGCCTCTAAGGGAAAACTGACTTCCAGGCAGCTAGGAAGTGGGTCCTAAAGCCCACACCCACAATGCCAACTTACTCCAAAGCCACACCTCCTAAAAGTGTCACTCCCTGGGCCAAACCATATACAAACCATCACAGATCCCCAGAACCAAAATAAACCCCATCTTCCTGAAATAGTTTTTGGTCATGATGTCTTACCACAGAAGCATAAACCACACCACCTATAGGTGAAATACCAAATGACCAGTGGGCCAGAGCAGAGTGTTGCTGAGCATTCCTTTACAGAGAAGCATAGCAGGAGGGAAGGGGGTGGTGGGTCTTAGCAGGTGACACATTGTTCTGAGTATATCTGGCATACTATGAGACAAGGCCAGAGTGGAATTGGGACACCAAACCCACTCTAGTGAAAAACTTGAAATAGGATATTGGTGGGACTATGCCAGACAATGACTAACAAAGTTCTGTAGCTATACAGAGAGGGTGCTGGTGCCATGACTCCTTCTCAGGCGGTGGGCCTTCATGTGGACCTTAGATACTATGTTTGCACTTAAAAACATAGGTTTTGTTGAAGTTTTCATTTGATTATCTTCTATTGTTAACTAATGGTGAGCTTTTCTTACAGATCTATTATGGTATGTTTTATTCAGCTTTCCATCACTGTAACAAAATTCCTGAGGTAAGTAATTTAAAGGAGATAGGATTTATCTTGGCTCATAGTTTCAGAGGTCTCAATCAATGGGTCTTTGTTCCATTTCTTCCTGTGGTGAAGGAACTAATCATGGTTGAGCATGTGGGGCTGAGCAGAGCTGTTCATGTCTTGGCAGCTTGGAACTTGAATAGATTAGGTAGGTCTCAAGAATTAAACCTTCATGTTTATGCTGTTTGTGACTTGCTTCCACCAACCAAGCCCATCTGTTAATGTCTCCACTACTTCCTGACTGCAACACTGGAGCCTTTGGAGATGTTTCAGATACAAACTATGTCAGAGTTCACTATGCTTTTATCTTTGTTGACATAGCATAGATCATTAACTAGTGGTTCAGCTGAAGATAGCACTTGGTGCTGATGCTGGGTCAGGCTGTAAGGAAAACAGGATGTGGATGAAATGATGTGTCTAAGAGAAGTACCGATTTCCTACATGTCATCCACAGCAGTGACAGATTCTGCACACAAAACCTAGTCCTGGGGAGGTGGTGTGTTGTCATGAACCTTTCTTTAGCTCAATCAATATGCTTTATTTTTATAATTGTGGTAAAATCATAGAATATAAAATTAATCATTTGACTCATTGTTAAATATACAGTTCAATAATATTAAGTGTATTCTCACTGACATGCAGACAGTATTTTAAAATAGACACATACCTACCATCTAATTCAGACTTTATTTTCCCAAGGACTTACCCAAGACAAATAAAACTCTTACAAAGAGTTAAACACAAATGCTCAAAACCACCAACAAAACAACCTATCTATCCTTGAGCCAACAAAGTCAAAAGTATCAAAAAACTGGAATGACATTTATTGCTCTGAATGGAAAAGTAAACATACCTGAGTGGGGGTGCACCAAAACACCCTACCTCATAAGCCTCTGGTAACAGCCTGCCTTCCTGGCTGAAGACTCCTACACAGAGCTGCAGCACATGCACCTGTAACTATTAAAGTTTCTTGCCTGTTGTTAGTAAGAAACTTTTCCATACTTGCAATTTCTTATTTGAGTTTAGCTCATTTCTTATTGTGTTCCTGGCTATAACATATTTATGCTTGAATAAGAATGGCCCCTATAGGTTCATATATTTGAATACTTGTTTCTCAGTTGATGGAACTGAGGAGGAGGAGGTATGGTCATGCTGGAGGAAGTGTATCACTGGAGTTGGGTTTTGAGACATCCAAAACTTACACCTTCTTCAGCATCTCTTATCTCTGCCTCATTACTGTCTCTCAAGATGTAAGCTCTCAGTTACTGCTCCAGTGTCATGCCAGTATGCCTGCTGTCATGCTCTCTGCTACGATGATTATGGACTAACTCTCTGAAGCTGTGTACTGTGTTTTGTGTGTCAACTTGACACAAGCTGGAGTTATCACAGAGAAAAAAGCCTTCCTTGAGGAAATGCCTCCATGAGATCCAGCTGTAAGGCATTTTCTCAATTAGTTATCAAGGGTGGGAGGGCCCATTGTGGGTGGTGCCATCCCAGGGCTGGTAGTCTTGGGCTCTATGAGAAAGCCAGCTGAGCAAACCAGGGGAAGCAAGCCAGTGAGAAACATCCCTCCATGGCCTCTGCATCAGCTCCTGCCTCCAGGTCCCTGCCCTGCATGATTTTCTATCCTGACTTCCTTTGGTGATGAACAGCAATGTGAAAGTGTAAGCTGAATAAACCTTTTCCTCCCCAACTTGCTTCTTAGTCATGATATTTTGTACAGGAATACAAACCCTGACTAAGATGAGCTGTAAGCCCCAAATAAAATTTTTTTTTCTTGTAAGTTTCTTTGGTCATGGTGTTTCATCACAGAAATAGGAATGTAATTGACACACTGAAAAAAAATTTCATTTCCTTATCAGTTCAAAAGTGTCCCTGGGCCATGAGATACAGAAGAAGGGGTGTGTCCAGGAAGAACCTGATTTCAGAGTGTACTGATGGGAAAGAGGAAGAGATCTGTGCACGATGTGTTCAGTGGTATCAGGCAAAATGAAACCTGTTCATTTGTCACAGCATGTTGATAGTCACCAGATGGTGGGGAGGACACAGGGTCAGACCCACCACCATCACCACATAACTACCTGTATAGGACACAGATACCTGGGCCTCCTGACTAGAGGCATGCAGGCCTCATATATATCCCAGACATACATATCCCAAGTCCAACAGTTTCAAGGAACCCCATGTTATCAGCTCATAGAGCTCTTCACTATGTAGCAACATGGTCATCTGTTCACCTGGATTATGATGCCTGTCCCTGGATCCTGAAACCATTGTATCTGGCATGTACCCTTTGTCTTTCAGTGGGAGGTTCTCAGAGGACTGGAGAGTGAAAGCAGGGAGTCTGGGTATCACTTTACACTAAAGTCAAGTTCAGGCAACAACGCTTCATCCTTCGAGAACTTTCTCGAGGGAGAAACCTTTCATGTCAGAGACATCCCAAGGCTGTTTGAGGAATTTATACAAAAGAACCAGCTTAAATGAGTAGAAATTATGAATACCAGCTCTGAGTCAGATGCATCTATACTGGCCGCACAGTTGGGAATCCTTATCACAAGATGGAAACAGTGACCCCTTCATACCTTCACAGTGCTCGGCTTCTCCAGCGACATAACTCTTAATGAACTGAGCACTAACTAACAGGAACTTTAAGTGAGCTGAGGCTCTAGGGGCTCAGGCAGCAGGAAGGCAGCTTGGCTTCTGATGAGATTCCCCTAGGGCTCTTCATTGTCCTGTGACTCCCATTTGCCAGCTTAGTGAAGACTGCTGAGCTATTATCTCAGGGAAACTGATCAATTTTCTTTAGAATTTCAGATAACTAGTGGGGCCTAGAGAGGCTGTTACTTTTAGCACAATGAATTAATACCACTCTTTCAAGATATGTGGATCTCTCATTTCTGTAGCATTCTTAGGGTGCACAGGTTGGATGCATTTCTCTGAGGGACTTCAGACACTGGAGGCCCGAGGGTTCTGACTCTCTTATTACTTTGGGCAGAGTAAACAACTGAGGTCTAATGTGTAGTCAGGCTCACCTGAGCTCAAGGTGGAATTAATTCCACTGATTTCTCTCTGAAATACCAAACTGCCCATCATTTGGAGTCTTAAAGCCAAACAGTCAATATAAACTATCATCCAGGGACCCATTCTTTGGGGGATAGATGTTCTAGACAAGTGGGGCTGAAAGCAGGAAGAGACAATGCCAACACAGGTGGGAGTTAATACCACACCCATTCCCCACAAGTCCAGCATGTCTGTCTCTATGGAATAAAACTAACTGTCCATTCTGAGTTCAGCATGTGTGTGAAGTGTTCTGGGCCGTGAGTCAGGCCTCAGGCAGCACACAGCAATGGCTGCCAACGGATTCTGGGGTTGACATCTCTATTCTTTTGTCTGACAAATCTGTGCACTGGCCTGTAAGAAAATCAATACTGCTTTTCCTGGTCCCCTGCACAGGTGCAGTGATGGATTATTGTGCCCCCCCTCCCCAGGCCCCCTCCAATTTTGTTATCATTTTGCTCTCTGCTTTAGGGCTGAGCATCGATACCATCTCAGAGCTCCCATGACCTTATCCCCTGGCGATCATGTCCCCAGTGACTGAGTGTCGGTGTGACCATAAAGGCAGCCCCATATCTCCTGGGATCTCAGGGCCAATTTATGAGGCTCATGTTGCTGACGACACCCTGGAGCCTGTCAGGGATGGTCTTTGAGGTTTTACTGCCGAGCTGACCTGTGTGCTGTTCTATTACCTGTGTCTGAAGATGCACCTCTATTAGATCAAATCGCCCCCAGAGTCTGATTCCCTCTGCAGTGGTAGTGTGGGTGGCAGGTGCTATAGAAACTTCTAGGCTGCAGCCATCAGTCAAACACAGTCCTGCTTATCTGGCCAGAGTGAGAGGAATCGGGGCCTGACTGCACTGAGTGATGTGTGGCTATCCTGGTTCCAGCCTCCAGGACATACATAGCTTTGGGAGCAGAGCTTTGGAAAACCTCGATAGAGGTTTCAGACAGAGGGAATGGGACCTGGCTGGAGGGAAGCGGGGAGAATGTGGAAGTGAGGGGTGCTGGGCAGTGAGAGGTTCTCTCCTTGTCTCTTCATGAAATATGGAATTCATTATCATTTCCCAGAAGATCTAGGATGGAGGCACTAACAGGGGCTGACATGGGCACCAGAGATACCTTGTCCCATGTGCACATGGTTCCAAGGCTATTCAGCCTGGAAGGACCAGCAGAACCCATGGCCATCTCTGCCTCCCAGTTCTCTCTCTCCTCCCTCCTTTTGATTGTCTCTTTCTTGTACTCTCTTTGTTCCCGTTTCTCACTTCATTGCTCTCTCTTTTACTGTTCCATGTTCTTGTCTGTCTAACTCTGTCTCAGCTCTGCATCTGTTTGTCTGTCCATTTTGTCAGTTTTGACTCTCTGTCTCTGTGCCTGTTTCTTTATCTCTGTCTACTCCTGTCTCTGTGTCTCTCCATTCCGGGTCTCTGCATCTATGCATCTCTCTCTCTCTCTCTCTCTCTCTCTCTGAATTTTGGACAGTCTTTCTAACTCTTTGTGTGCCTCTGATTCTCTTTTTATGTGTTTCTCTGTCTCACCCCCCCTTTTTTTTCTGTCTCTGTCTCTGACTCTCTCTCTCTCTTTAACTCTTTCTAACTCTTCCTGACTTAGTAACTCTGTCTCTCTCTTTTCTCTCTAACTCTGTCCCCCAACTTTGATGGTCCTCATCGGAGGCTCAGCTTGTGAACACTGCCACTCACTGGCATTTCGCTGGGAGATGGTTGTTCTTTGCAGTGGATACTGAGCACTCTGTGGAACTGGTGCTTGGTGGCCAGCTGTGAAACTTCCTCTGAAAGGGGTCACAAGGTTCATGTTCATTTACACAGGATTTTTTGTTCGTTTTCACCGTTTTTCTTTAAATTTTAGTATTGGAGATTGAAACCAAAGCCAGCTAGGCACTCATTCTACCACTGAGTCATAACTCAGACATTCATTCATTTTTCTTTTCAGATAGAGACTCACTCTGTAGCCCAGGCTGGCCCCAAACTCACATCCTCCCTGCCTTACCCTCTCCCTGCCTTACCCTCCTAATTGCTGAAGCTATAGCTCTTATCCACCAGGCTTAGTGGTTTTCCTTTTCTTAGGGCTAAGCTTGAAGCAAAGGAAACCCAGGCAAATACAGGTTAAACACATAATTTTAAAACCATCTCTTCTTATACGCATAGTTGTTGGGCAGGACATACATGATTTTAATTTAGTTTAATTTTGACATGGTCTTAGGTTCTTGATTGACCTTGAGAACTTCAGAGGATTTTGGAGAAAAGTATTTTAACTGACCCAAACAAACTTTAAATTTCAATAAAGGTTAACGCTTAGCAACAGAGGGGGAAAAGTCTCTATTTCTAGAAAGATAAAGATAGGATACACATGACATCGGATTCTGCTGGCTGTGGAAAGGCCAGTGCTGGTCAGCTGAGGGCTACTCATGACATGGTATCCTGCTGGCCAGTTGTGTGGAGAGGCCAACAGGGAGACAGGTGGTGACTTAGCTGGGCGCAGAGGTCCATGTCAGCCTCTCCTATCCTCTGCTATAGGTCACCTACAGTCCCCTTCTTGTGCTGAGAGTAGTGCAGCCTCCAGCCTGCAGCACCGTGGTCCCCACTAGTGGCTGTTCTGTTCCATCCTCCAGTTCAACACCTTCTTATCCTATGTTACTGGATCTGTGACCCTCCTCCTAGAAGATCAGACACTGCTGTTAAGTGCTCCCATGTGCAAGGAGGAAAAGGGAGGCAGGGTTTCCCAGGGGAGGAGGAGAAGGAGAGGCTGGGCTGGGTGATAAGGAGGACAATGCAAGAGCAGGCCAGTGTCTCTAAGGATGAAGGGGACATGGAGGGGAGAGGTAAACAAAGTAACTCATGTCCCCACAACAGTTCATGTGAGGCTAAACCGAGTCTAACTGAAGGCCACCGCTGCTTCTAGCTCCCCACTGCCAGCCTGGCAGCTCTGAACTCTTTTGCAGTTCCCTATGCATGAGACACCCTGCAAACCCAAAACCCCAGGTTTCCAGACAGAAATTGACCTTCCATTTTTCCTCCTCTTCAGTGGCTGTATTTTGGAGTGGGAAAGCCATCTGATGTCATCAAAGACACGGGGCTCTTTTAGCTTTATTATTCCAGGGCTGAAACAGGTCTATATTCCTCTCTCAGAGACTGAACCACCAACAGAAGAACATACACAGGCGGACCTAGGCCTCCCTGCACATATGTAGCAGATGTGCAGCTTGGTCTTCATGTGGGTCCTGAACAACTGTATTGGAGGCTATCCCAAAAGCTGTTGCCTGTCCATGGGATATGTTCTACTGGCTGGGCTGCTTTGTCTGGCTTCAGTGGGAGAGGAAGTGACTAGCCTGGCAGAGACTTGATGTGCCAGGGTGAGGAGGATACCCAGGGAGGATCTCTACCTTCTCAGAGGAGTAGGAGAGGGGGGATTCTGGAAGGATGCAAAGTGAATAAAAAAAAAAAAAACCTGAGTATTTTACCACATTGATACCTTGTAACATTAATTTTAAATGTAACATTGGCAGCATTGAGAAGATAGCAGCCAGCCCCTAGCTGTCCGGCCGGCTTTTACTATTCTGAGTGCTATGTGTTAGCATAGAGAGAACTGTGAAATCCAGTGAGGCAGTGTGGTGGAGAGCAATAGAGCACTCCATGGGCTGGTGAGCCCACCACTGGGCATCACAGCCTTCTTTGTGAAGTGCACATGGTAGTGTAGTGTGAGTGGACATTGACAAGAAGCTCTACGTCCCAGGGGGGCCCAGCCTTCTGACTGGGTTGTCTTACTGTTCCTTGTGTATGAGCAGTGTGTAACTGTATGAGCAGACAGGACATCTTCTTACACATAAGAAAACCAAGATACAGAAAGGCCAGTGTCCCCGGGCTACAATTCAGGGTCAGAACCCAGGCTTACCTGAACCTGGATATAGGCGAGGTCAAAGTTACCTGTGCAGACAAGACTCATACATGTCCATACAGATGAACGCCACCATGGAAACTCCGGACAGGCCCAGGTCCATTTGTTTTACAAAGCTGAATTTCTTGCATAGCTCTTCACTCACAGTTAAAACTTGTTCTGTCGGTAAGTCAGTGAATAGTTGTTTCAATGGTAGATGCATGTGTTTCAGACTCAGCTCCCACTGAACCAAGCAAGATAAACGCCTGGAGTACTGGCCTCAGGCCTTGGGAGTTGGACACTAATAGTGTGTCTGTGTGCATAGAATTGATGTATTTGAGTCATCAGTTTGGAGTGGGGATGTGATTTTCAGAATGCTAGTTAACTATTCGGTTTGAAAGGCTTGTATGTTTTAGACTTCTCCCAGCGAGAGAGGCAAAGGGCATGTATTCTTGACTCTTAACAATTCAACTGCAATATGTCAGCTTCCAGCAGGAAACCTGATCTGAGCGTTTGCTCCCCGCAACTCCAAGAGTCAATAATTCACCATTTTAGGCTTTGGGCCATTAACACAGAGCAGCTTGAGACTTCATTCTCCATTGATCAGATAAACAAGTCCTTGGTATTTTATTACAAAGTGATGGACCAATTTAGCCATCTTTTCACCAACAATGGACTTACAGTGTATGTGAAATGGCAAGAAGTCTGATTCCTCAGGGACAGAGAAGAAAGGAGCATGAAGCAGAAACACCTACCATGGAAATCCATCCAGCTAAGGAACATATTAAATTTCACCCAGACATTGGGTCAAGATTTGCAGAACAGTGATTAGCTTTCTTTCTTTGTTAATTTTTGTTCCAGATTGCATTCAGTGCTTCATTTTTACTCATAGCATAATTTCAGCTTTATCCGTCTCTTGGAAATAGATTGGTTATATTTGTGAATCCTTGATACATGGTTTAAAGATGGCGTGGGTAAGCAGGTTGTGACTGTCTTTTATGGCGACAGCAGATAGGATAATCAGATGTAGAGAAATTTCTGTGTAGAGGAATCGACAAGAGATCGTGTGTTTAGCTTTCTATCATTGCTTCTAAGTGTTTGGGGGTATTTGTCTTCCACAGAGTCCTTAACAACACTAGAGTGGCAGTGTATGGGAACATACCCATAAAATGAGTTCACCATAGCCGCATGTGACTCCCCTGTCATTCCACATGTGGCCATCATACACATACTTGGAGGATAAGCTCATCTCCTCCCCAGAACCTTTCCATGGTTCCCCTGACATGTACTGTGAACAACCTTCTCAACGGCCCAGGACTCCCTGATTTTGGAGGCTGAGTATGCCTGTAGCTGGCTTCATCTTGGAGGCTTACAGGTGGGGTGGGATAGATGTGGCCCAGAAGGTAGAATGCTCCAGCAGAGGAGGGCTTCTGAAGAGCAGCATTGTCACAAATGCCTTCTTAAGAATATACTTACAGTATTGATTTTGAGTCTGAATCAAGAGAATAAATGGAAAAAATAATCATTTATGTAGCCACAAGCATACCAAAGCCAGGAGGAAGTGTGTCTGTTGCAGGGATGGACTTTATTAGCACAGATCTTTGAGATATTCACATATGAAGGACACACATGGGCAATGAAACCCTGAGGACTCTCACTGGTGCAGGTACCTTGAGGAATCATGTGGAGGAAATCCCATGAAATATGTACCCAGAATAAAACATCACTGAATAAGTAAAGAAACAAGCTGCAGCCAAGAGAGGTAAGAACCAGGACTCCACACTGCAGGCCTTGGAGTCACCAGAAATGGATCTGAAATCAATCTGATAGATGTCTAAGAAAACAGGAGGTCACTCATAAAATAAATGCGCTCACCACACCAAGAAGCCAGATGACCAAACAGATATGTGAAACGGAAGGATAATAACAAAGACAATAAAAAATGGTTAAATCAGCCGTGGAAGTTCTGAATCTGAATCCAAACCATTGTTTCTGTACATAGAAGCTGAGACAGGTCTTAAGGGATGATCCAGAATGTCACCAGAAAACAAGCTGTGTTTGTTACATAAGTGTTGGAAATTGCAAGGAGAGGCCAGCTTGTCAGGAGGTGGTTTACTCCAAGGTAAGCCAAGATTCCCAGGACACAATACAGTTGCACAGATATTCAATCCCAGGTCACAAAGCCCAGGGACTCCCAGGCAGGACAGTGAGAAATGTCTCACCAAGTCAGTAAAATGGAATTAGAAGAATCCACAGGCAAGGACATACTCTTTCATCTCATGGAAAAAATGAAGACATTGCCGAGGGGGAGAAGGTGCACAGGGCAGTTGGCTGAGGGGTTTTCAACATTCACACAGATGAGAAATCCTCTGTTGAAGAAATTTTAATTCTAGTTAACTGATGTGGGGAAATATTGCAATACCAAGGTATGGGCTGAGCTCATAGCACTATACCGCCCCAGGACTGTCACCCCAGAACTTTGTGACCATCACCCCAGTAATGTGTCAGACTTGCTGGATCATTCTGATAGCATGTCACCCTGGTGCTTGTCATCCCAGCTGTATGCTAACACAGCAGTGTCTCACCCCAACACTGTGTCACCCCAGCAGTGTCTCACTGCAGCACTGTGTCACTCCATCAGTGGGGCTGAATCAGCCCTGAGAAGTAGTTGTGGCAAGATGGTTCACCCGACAAATTTCAAGTCTTCAAAACACCACACCACTTCATAAAAACTCAATTGAAAAGGAGAAAACCACAACATTCAGCAAGCAAATATAACAAAATTCATCCTTCACCAAAGACAAAACAATTCCCCAAATTTATAAAACCTCAGCAGAAATGGAGTCAGGAAAATACAGACCTGGGCCTGAAGCAACAGTTAGGATCTGCCGGGGAGATCACAAGAAAGTGGTGAACATATTCCTGGGGGAGCTGTGGGCAGAACTCACAGCAGTGGGCACACACTGTGGGGACTTGGGGACTTCCTAGGACCAAGAGGGAAAATGGAATTGATATGAGTTAAGTGTGTATATGGCAGCCTCCAGAACAAGTGTGAAATTAAAGTTCCATTGAACCTGTGGGAATGCAGGTGCCAGTGGGAGAGAGTTTATGATGAATGGCTGATGTAGGTAAATAATAGTGTGATGGTTTGTATACGCTGGTCCAGGGAGTGGCACTATTAGGAGGTATGGCCTTGCTGGACTGAGTGTGTCACTGTGGGCGTGGGCTTTAATACCCTAGTCCTAGCTGCCTAGAAGTCAGTCTTAGAGGCCTGCAGATGAAGATGTAGAACTCCCAGCCTGCTTGGATGCTGCCATGCTCCTGCCTAGTGGCTACTGGACTGAACCTCTGAACCTGTAAGCCAGCCCCAATTAAATGTCCTTAAAGTGATAAAAAAATGATGTCCTTGGTCATGGTGTCTGTTCACAGCAATATAACCCTAACTAAGACAGATAGCAAGATCCATCATTATAATGGGACTCATTGTTCAAATGAATAAAAAGACCCACTATTCTAGTGCCAAAAATATCACTTTACACATAAATACCTTATGCACATATAAATAGGACTAGGCAAACATTAATCTAAAACATAGGGCAGCCATGTTTATATCTGAAGTGAGTTTTGGAAGATAGACTGTCGGAGTGTCTGCAGGTTAAGAGGGCCATCTATTCACAGCAAAGGGATGACTCCATGACTCAGGGCAGTACCTAGAATGTGAGCTACGGGTATGGGGTTTCAGAGAGACCATGCCCATCAGATGGGGCTCCTGTATCAAAGTGCTTCAAAGGGTTCTTTGCATAGCTCTGAACTTTGGAAATATAAGGTCAGGGTGCCAGTGGTGGGTTCTGGTGAGAATATCTGCTAGATACAGACACCTCTTTTGTCCCTAATGCAGGCTCTACCCTCTGACCACATCACCTCCCAGCAGGCCTCACCCTAGCATTGTCAGGTTGGGAATTATGCCTTTCATTTTGGGGGCCACAAGTGAGTCTACTATACATGTGGTGTCAAACACAAAACAGAGCAGCAGTGGCTGACTTGTGGTCACGGCAGAATCTCCAGCTCAGAGGACAGGACACAGATATAAAGTGATGTCCCCCATAGAAGCAGTACACAACTGCTGCTCTGGGTAGCTCTCCTGCCCTGGGGCCTGCAGCGTGTCCATGGATCCCAATGCTGTTTTACTCCCTCTCTGTCCTGCTCTCTCAGGGTCATGCCCTTCCCCTATCCACCCTGTCTGCCACACAGTCCTCTCTCCAGGAAAATCTGGGTTTTTATCATGTACATTTATGATATGGTTTTCTTGTGGCAGAGCCCCTCCCCTTTGGGGTGGGTCAATGGAGCATGAGTTGAGTTCCCAGTCTCAGCCTCTGCTCTCAGACCTCAAGTTTGTAAGGCAACCAGAGACATGTCACACTGACCCTTCAAGAGTTCTGCTTCTGGTGGAAGCAGAGCTGTGTACCATAGTCTCTTCCAACCAGTGTTTCATAACCTTATATCCTCTGACAGTGCTTGTTTCTGTGTTTAGTTGCAAGGCAAAAACAAAGCAAAGCAAAGCAAAGCAAAGCAAAGCAAAACAATCTATGCAGTCATCAGAGTTGGCTATTCAAACCACCTCATCAATGATCACTTTCAGGTTCCCGCTTCTGTGAATAGTGCAAATCACACTAATTGTTCCAAATCCATATAACCCACAGTCTTTGCCCTGTCCCAGCACAGGGGAGAAGCAAGGTTGTGCCACATCTTCACGGCCAACCAACAGGACACACAGATGCTAAGAGGGAAGCTTGACTTGTGAAGTTTACTCCACCTACAACCAAAACGGGACAATGTGCCCACTTCTCATCTCCCCATTTGTAAGTATCTAGCAGCCACCAATACCTTTCCTTACATTAAAATCTAACACTCTGGAAAGGGGGAAACATTTGAAATGTAAATAAAGTATGAAAAAAAATTAAAAAAAAGTAAAAAAAAAAAATCTAACACTCCAAAGTTCTAATGAATCTGTTAACCTACTCACCAATAGCTTCTAACATTTCAAGTATAAAGATTTCTTAATGATTTAAATGGAGTACAGTGGTGAAAGGTCATTATAGAGAAGTTAAGTGTGTAGCAACTCTGGGTTCAGTTATTTTAGGAAAGAAATGAGAAGCCATGCTCACCCTTTGCTGGCCAAGAGGGGCCACTACTTGGTGACTCAGGCAGAGCACAGTGACCTACGGAGGTCCTGGGTAGTGTTTCTACTGGTTAGGAAGTTTCTTTCCAAAAAGGTTGATGGTGAGCATTCTCATTTGGAGTGTGGGCTTACAACTATCTGCCTGCAGGATGCCATCCATCTCTCTCCAGCTCAGCCTGGAGGGAAGGCACAGACAAATCCAGACATGCAGTTACCATACAACAGGGGCAATCCTGTGGAGCAGATGATTGTCCATTGGCTATTCATGTCCCACTGCTGTCCTGAGGGTCTTCTCTGGACCAACTACAGTCCGAAACAAACCCTGCCATGTTGATGCTTGCTGGAGCCTATCTCAAGGCCACTGAATGTTCAGGGTATGGATAATCCCTGATATTTGTGGGGTGACACCTTTGTAGTTGCACATGGAGTCTTCCCTTGCTGAGAAGAAAAGGTTGTAGAAGTAACTGAAGCTTCGCCTCTGGGGATCCTAAAGAACAAAACTTCACAAAGGGCTTCTATAATGGAGGGAGCTGTCACCTGTTAACAAGGGAGGGTTATCCACTCATTCCCAGAGACTTGGTTCTGGGAGACAGGTGGAATTGGGATGCTTCTATATTCTTGTTGAGAAGGAACTTGTCAGAGAAGACCAGCAACTCCTTCCTTGGTCTACTGGGTGAGTGACACCCTCATGACAGCAGAATGGAAACCACAGAGTGCTGTGTGTGTGCACAGAAGGTGGGAGGAGGGAGTAGAGGGGACAGGGATGGGGGGAGGGGGAGGCTTGGACCTGTCAGTTACAGTCACAGGCTTCTGCCCCTGGGTTCCCTAAAAAGGCTTCCACCCCTGGAGATCTGGTGTATCGTTCACCACCCTGGAACAGGTATTTCTGCCACATTGTTCTTGTTTGTCCTGGTAGTCCAGGCTGCAACCATGGCTGGATTTATTTCTGGGGCTTTGAAGCTAGTCCTGGGACTTGTGAGGGCTGGGACTGCCACACTGTGGGACTGCCACACTGTGGGAACTACAGTGTTTCTTCTACTCTGTCTGCCTGCCTCTCTGTCTGTCCTTCCTTCATCAGCCCTGGAGCTCTGACACGACTGAGAATTGATGCACAACGAGGGATCTGTTTTCTTATTCACTTGCTTATTTATGTGTTTTATATTTAAAAAAAAAAATCCCTTAAAAATAAATGTCAGGAGCAACGAGGGCTAACCGATGGCAAGGGCAGGCAGCCTGTCTCCTTCTGGGTGGTGGCCGGTTGGGCATTGATCCTCAGCCTCATAATGTAGTCTAATAACGGCTCTATTACCGCCGCCCGCCAATTGGCCCAGGCGCCCTCCAAATGAGCCACAAAGAAGCCAGCTTGTCAATATTAATTCCGCCCCGGAGATGACTTGTTACCGGAGAGCAAAGGTGTTCTGGCTGGGGCTGAACAACTTAACTCCTTGTCTCATAAAATTTAAGCTGCTATTGATCGCCTTCTTCTATTGTGTGAAAGATTAAACATGCGTGCTTGCATGCACACACAGGCACAGGCGCGCACACACACACTGGCACACTCGGGAGGCGGCGCCCACACAGGCGCCTGCCTAGATCAGGCAGGCTCAGCCGGGTCTCCCCACCTACCCCGCATCATTCAGCAACTCGAAGCAAATTAAATCAATGAATTCATCCCAGCAGATGGCCACTTTAACACTCAGTTAGCCTTTAGATAATTGAGCGTTGACTCCGGAATCATAAAATGGATGGCTCGTTTGTACGTTTTACTGAAATAGATCGCCGAGGTTAAATAAATGAAATCCCATTTGTCAGGCAGTAATAAATGGGTTCCCCTTCTGCAAACAGCTCTGTTTGGCCTAATAAATACAGGGACGTTACAGCGCTCCTCCCGCGATGGGGTTACGGCTTAATGAAATGGTCTTCCCTCTGCTTGTTTTTGCCTCCTCCTGCACCGTGTGATAAGTAGCAAACCAACGAAGCTTGTAATTACAATCTTACAGAAACCCGGCCAATCTGTATATAAATCTCACCCTCCAATTACAAGATGTAATAATTTTGCAGTCAAGCTGGTAATGAGGTCTAATACTCATGCCTACGATAATCCCCGCTGGATGCTGACTCTATCAGATGTTAGCTTTGTAATTATACTGGCAGAAAATCATTATTTCATGTTCAGCAGAAAAATGAGGTTGGTGGGAAGTTAATTTTCTCTATGCTCTGTGAAGCATAGACAAAATTTTAATGATTTAATCATTATGGTTATCCCTTTTGCAATTGACCCGCGTTACTTGTGTAGAAACACTGGCATGCTTAAAAGTCCCTGTTACCCAGTAAAGCTTGCCAGGTATGCAGCTTTTAATGTAAGAATAACTGTACACAATTAAACTATTACCCTGCCGACAGGCAGGACTCATTCCATCTTCAGTTTTCATTATTTCAGCGTGCCATTCATAGAAGTGTTTGTGTTTTGCACACACAATGACAAATGGCTAATTTATATTTAAAAATTGAATTGTGCTTTTCTGATGAGGTCAGCCCTAACAAAACTGCATCACAGAAAAACAACCCAAACAGAAGAAACCTGAGGGTGGGTCTAGAAAGACAGTTACCATGTCTCTGGTAAGAAATAACAACAACAACAAAATGGAAGAAGTGGTATGAGCAACCTACTGTGGGAACAAAATTGACTTCTCAAATCGGAGACTAATATTTTTGACAGCATTGGTGGGTTATTTACAAGCAATGTACTTTTAAATACAGTTAAGCTGTCTGGTAAAGCATGATTTTATTTTTGTATTTTTGGTGACTCTTTGGGGATGTGAGGATACCTCACAGCCAAGCATACTGCACAAAAAGCAACACACTCCTTCACAGAAGAATATGCGTTGTGCCTGGGAGGAGATGTCTCACTGTAGGCTCTGGAAACAGAGTGTGCCACTCCCGGGCCTGGGTTCTGTGATCAAGCTCGCTTTGTTTAGAAAGTTCAAAACATGTTAGAAAAGTGTCTCTGGTCAGTGAGTGTTGCTAACTTAGCCCCTGCTGTGTTCTGCAGCCTTGCTTCAGCATCTAACTGAGCCTATCCCCACCTAGAGCTGGACTGATTGATTGATCTGGGGTGGAGAAAATCAGGTATCAGAGGAGGTATCTTGTCCCTGGTTCCATGTGTCTTCTTTTCTTGTTTTCCCCTTATTGGAGAAGAAAACCTTCTAAGACAATCTTCACTGTTATACTTCTAAGGGCTATCCCTGGTAGACTCCAAGGACTGACAGAGCCAGCTCCTGTCCTGATAACAACGAGGGACTGTGTTGTGCCCTGAGAGTGTTTTGTAGAAAAAATTACTATGTAAATTCCTCTATAAGAGTTCCAGATTAGTGGATCAGCTTTGGGCTATGCTTCAACCTCAGAGATACTGTTGAAATGACAGGTCTCTGCACACAGTGCTACATGTGGGCTATATTGCAGTGGATCTGTGAGTTGTGAAACCCTCCAAAGGCATGTTGTCTGTCACACCCTGCCTGAAGTTAAAGTGATTCTGGTTCATTTGATGATTAGAAGTGGTGGGTTCCTATCTTACTAAACGTGAGAGTGAAGAATTCTAGTTCCTTCTTCCCTATCAACCCCTCCAGCTCCATCAGGATGTGTCCTCATTTCCTGTTAAAAAAAAAAAAAAACCCAAAAAACCGAAAAAACAAAAAGAAAAAGCCAAAAACAAAAAACAAAAGCCACAGTTGCTACATTTTAGAAAACGGCATGTTTACTATCATTCCTTCCTCCTCCCATCTCTCCTGGCATCATAAATTTTGGGAAATGACGGGATAAATCAGAGAAGAGGCCAGATATCATGTTGGACATTTCCTAGTTAGTAGACGCCATGTCCAGGACCAGTGGCTTTTGTTTGGTCAGTTGGCATAGTGCAGTCAGTGAAAAAAAAAACAAACACAAGAACAAGTGCATGTAGCAAACAGGGACTCAGGCTTACATGGGACAGAACACAAGGCTTATGGATGGCAGGGCACAGGGCTCACAGGGCACAGGGTTCATGTCTGTCAGAGCACAAGGCTCACAGAGGACAGGGCACAAGAATCACAGGAGACAAGGCACAGGGAGCAGAGGGGATAGGTCTCACAAGACACAGGGCTCACAGAGGACAGAAGGGACATGGATCAGAGGGGACAGGACTCATGGGGGTAGGGGATATGGTTCTTGCTTCCTTCTGTGCTGTCTGTCATCCTAGCAGAACACAGGGATCTAGGAACTTGGAGACACTAGGAAAATGAGGTTTGTTAGGGTTGGAAGCCAGGTTCTACCCTCCCCACCCCCCAAAGCCCACTGCACTAGGATGCTTTACTGGTCAGACAGACACGAATACACAGACATGCTCACCTCTGTACTATCATTCCATATGCCACACCTACACACATGTACACCCCAAGTCTCACAAATACACCCACATATACTACACATCCATGTCTTCCCCAAGTCTCTAAACCCACTAAGTGAACACTGGTTTTCAGCTGAATCAGAACACACCCAGGTGTACTGACTAAGAAGCCTTTCTATCTCTCTGCACAACTCTTGCCTTCTCTGTTCACCACCTCTAGCCCTTCCTCTGCTGCCTTTTCCAAGGGTAACCAGGACAACATGATGTACAGCTCTCTCCTGGCCTTTCCCATGGGCAGCTCATCCCACGGATTCCAAATGTAAATGTAAATGTAAATGATTCCAAATGGAAAGAGACTCTGACCATCCTTATTGTACCTGATACTGCAGTTTGATGGTACCTAGTAAGGAATGCTCCACTCCTTCTCTTGCCCCACCCTCGCTCTATGGGTGGGAAATTCTATGATTTGTAAACACCAAATCTCAAATGGAGGAGTCCCTTTATTCCTTTGTCTCCCTGGAGTGGAGAACATGAAAGAGAAGACTTCGTGCTGAGCCTCCTGATGCCTGGTCACCTGTGAGCTGGGGACACACTGTATCCCAGCCCGCGCTGAGACAGATGCTTAACACTAGGCCAGGTATCTCATCAGACACGGGGCTCACCCCACTTAATTTAGGCAAGGCTTTCATTTGTTCGTCTAGTGACTCAGAAATTATGAGAACCTCGTGGATAAGCAGCTATTTTTCTATGTGCCTCGATTCATTTTTTTTTTCCTTTCTTTAAACTTTGAAAGAGGCTAGAGAGATGGCTCAGCAGTTAAGCACACTTCCAGGTCTTTCAGACATCAGCTTAGTTCTCAGCACCCTTGTTGGAGAGGGAGTCATAATCACCTGTAATTAGATCCAGTTAGATCTAGGGCATCTGATGTCCTCTTTTGGCTCCCATGGGCACCCACATACATGTACATACACCCACATATGGATGTACATCTGAAGTCAGAAATGCACTTTTGATTCTTGATAGATGTCTGAATTTATTTAATTAAATATTTACATCATAGTCCGGCATAAAGTATAATATACTAAGTGTCAAGAGTGTGAGTTCTCCACCTTGTTTGGAAAGTCCAGGGTTTAAGGATGAGATTTAAGAAGACAAAGGGACATATGTTTATGACTAATCTTAAGCATATGTCTCAAAATGTGGCCAACCCCACCTCATGCTTGAGAGAGCTGACTTCCCTGTTTTTGCCCCGCTCTATCCGCGTTTACAAGTTTTCATGGGTAGTTTCGATGACTCAGTTTCTAAAGCTAATGTGTTAGAACAACAGAGATTTTGTACATTGGTACAACAAGGCAGGGGCCATCTCTAGCCAAGAACCCCTTTCTACAAGGTCTTTCATAGTGTGTCATCTATTGCAACAACAGGCCATAGCTCTACTAGACCACACTCCTGCAGTACTGACTTCATGCTCTGAGATAAGCTCCTGTCCTTTGACAAAGGCTAGAGGTTTTCTTTACTTTCTTTTAGTCTCTTTGCCATTGAGACATACAATTTTAAGTAGATTTTATACCCCAAAGTTACTTAACATTTAAAAAATTTGCTTCAAGATGAAACCTCTTATATGCCCCAGGTATGAGCAGGTATTCATCAGAACACAGCCTCAGTATGTTATCCACCCACACAGACTCAGAAGGGAGCATTTTTGGATTACAGGGTGATTTGAGAAAATTCTAAGTCCTTTTGATATCACAAAACATGTTAGAGCAGCATGCAAGATGTTTACAAAGACCCATGCACCTGCCCTGGAGGCCGTGTTCCCAGACACCAGGTGTTTCCAGATGCTTTTTGGATCTTGGGATGCTTGGTGGGCATATGCTCCCAGTCTAGGTATCTGACCTTCTTCAGATCTTTCTGAAACTTACCTTCCTCTTCATTGCCCTGACTGACACCTGTCCAAGTTGACAGATCCTGAGGAACATCACAGATGCCATTACTCTTTCTAGTCAAGCAATAATGAAGTTCCTTCATTTTAGACTTTTATTTATTACTATTTTGAAGCTATGTATTTTTTGACTAACACTTCCCAGTTTCTGTCTGTCTTCTAGGGTCTAGTAACAGGCAGCTGCTTAGCTTCTCTCTGCATTAACATCACCAGATCTCACATGTAGTATGACTGTATTGTAGTTGTACCCAGCTTACTTCACTTAGCATCACAGCCTCCAGTTTTATTGATATTAATGCAAGTGACATAATTTTCTTCTTTTAAAAGATGGGATAATATTTCGCTATGCATGTATGCCAGTGAATCCATTGGTTCTGTCACTATTCCTCAGGCTGTTAGCTGACAGGCACTTGGGTCATCAGTGATGGATAATCAAGTTATTTCTGACTCTCCAGTATTGTGAACTGTGCTGTAGCCAGACAAGAACGTGGACTTCTCTTCTAGAAACTGTTTCCATAATGGCCACCTTAAGTTTCATCCCTCCCACAGTGTCTGGGGCTCCTTTTCCTTCATCCTCAGCAATGCTCACTGTCTTTTGTTTTCAAGGTTCGTCAGCCTTACCAACATGAGTTAATATCTCATGGTGTGTGTAGATGTGCATGTGTGTGTGTGTGCATGTTTCATGTGTGTGCAGGTTTACATGCATGTGAATATGTATGTGTTTGGAGGCCAGAACAATATCAGTTGTCATTCCTCAGGCACTGTCCATGATGTTGGTTGAAACAGAGTCTCTTGTTGGCCTGGAGCTTGTCAAGTATGTTAGGCCAGCTGGCCAGTGAGCTCAGGGATCCACTTGTCTCTACTTCCCCAGTACTGGAATTGCAAACATGCACAATCATACTTTACTTTTTTACTTTTTACATTGGTTGGGGGTTATCCTCATGTCCTCCTGCTTGCAAGATAAGCAGTTTACCAGATGAGCCCCTATTTTCACTGTGACCTTGACCTACATTCTCTTAGTGGTGGTGATGTTGAGCATCATTCCTTCAACTTTGGTCATTTGCATGTCTTTTATCTAGGTTCTTTGCTAGTCATTAGTCAAGGGTACTCTCTCTCATTCTCTGTTGGGTATAAACTCTGTTTTAGATATGAGCTTGCAAATTTCTCTCCCACTCTCGACTCTCTTTACTCTTCTGTCTTGTTTGCTGTGCAGAAGTGTTAGTTTAGTTTAGTTTTATTTGCTTTTCTTCCCAGGGTTTGGGGTGGTTGCCTATCCTTCCTCTTATCCTTTTCTCTAGTGGGTCACAGTCTGGAGACTTAGGTTTTACTGTGTAATGTCCATTGAGTTGGTTTTTATATGTGACACAAGGTAAGGGTCTCATCTTGTTCTGCAAGTGATAATGGCAGTAGCATTGTCAAAGATCAAGTACCTCTGTGTGCTACTCTAAGCTTGACTCATCCTTACATCTGTTTCTAGGTTGGCACCATCCTGTTTGTCATGGCTTCCTACTAGATCTTGAAATCAGGTAATACACTCTATTCCTATTACCTCAAATATTCTTCCTGCTTCAGGTCTCTTGTGACATCATGAAGATTTTTGTAGATAGATGACTTCTTCTTCTTCTTCTTCTTCTTCTTCTTCTTCTTCTTCTTCTTCTTCTTCTTCTTCTTCTTCTTCTTCTTCTTCATCTTCTCCTCCTCCTCCTCCTTCTTTTTCTCTTCTTCTTTGTCTTCTTCTTCTTCTTCTCCTCATCCTCTTCCTCCTCCTCCTTTGTGTTCCTTCCATTCTTTCTTCCTTTCTTTTCCTGATTCTTTCAAAACATATTGAGTTTTTAAACAGGTATTACAGCAAGACAAATATCACTTGAGGCAAGGCATCAGCCTTTAAATATCATCAAACTAAAGAGATAGAGTCTGATCTCCACAGTGTTAAAATTGCTGGTGACTAATGCCCCTTCTCTCTTTGACAATGTCTTCATTTCTTCGTGCCTAAGGGATAATGCCTCTGGTTATAGAACTCACAGTTCTCAGCTCTTTTATTTGAGTATTGAACAAGAGCTGGGCCTCCTCCTTCTGCCTCCAACTTTTGAGCTAAAAAAAAAAAAAATCAGCTGTCATTCACGTGCTATTTCCTATGATCATGAATAGGCTAACCCTTCAGTCATGAGTGTGTGTCTCCTGCAATCAAGACTGAGCCCTAAAGTTATGAGAGCTCTGCAGTCCTCGGTGGTGTCCCCTGTGGTTATATTTTGCTTCCCTCAATCATCTTTTCTTATATTTGTGTTTGTTCTTCACTATTAGATGTATCTCTGTGTTATCCTCTCTCCCTTTCACTTAGTGTGTGTGTGTGTTTTGTGTGTGCACACATTTTTACATGTCCTTGAACATGTCAAAAGACAACCTTGGATATCAGAATTTGTCTTCTACCTCTAGACAGGGTCTCTCTGCTGTTCACCCCTGCTCATGCCAGGCTAGTTAGACTACCAGATTCTTGGATCCTTATGACTCACCTCCTATCTTCTGAAGAATGACAGGAAAATGGTTATGTACTACCATGCTGGCCTTTACACAGGTTTTGGGGACCTAATTCAGGTCTACAGGCTTGCAGAGCCGAGTGTTTTACCTATTGATGAATTTCCCTGGCTTCTATTCATTTACTGTGTTCTAGTTTCCCCTGCAAAATATTGGATACATATTATTAAAATTCCTTCCCATTCTTTCCTCAACAACTTGACTCTGTAGTGGAGCCTATCTACCCAGCATTCTACCATGTGGTAATCCTTCCAATGTTCCACCATGAATGATCTATCCAGCCAGTGTTCTACCATGTGATGATTTATCTATCCAGTGTTCCACTATGTGATGATCTAGCTATCCAGTGTTTCACCATGTGATGATTTATTCATTCAGTGTTCCACCATGTGATGATCTAGCCATCCAGTGTTCCACCATGTGATGATCTAGCCATCCAGTGTTATACCATGTAATGGTCTCCTTCTAGTGTTCTACCATGTGATGATTCATTCATTCAGTGTTCCACCATGTGATGGTCTACTCATCCAGTGTTTCACCATGTGATGATTCATTCATTCAGTATTCCACCATATGATGATCTATCCATCCAGCGTTCCACCATGTGATGATCTATCCATCCAGTGTTCCACCATATGATGATCGATCCAGCCAGTGTTCCACCATGTGATGATCTATTCAGCCAATGTTCCATTACATGATGATCTATCCATTCAGTGTTACACCAGCTGATGATTCATTCATTCAGTGTTCCATCACATGGTGACCCAGACATCCAGTGTTCCACCATGTGACTTACCCACATGGGGAGATTTTTACTGATGTGGTGTTGTCACTCTCTGAATGCCATTTGGTCTCCTTTTAACATAGCTTCTGTCAAAGGACCTACTCTGTCCATGGAGAAATGCTGAGGTGTGGGTTTCTGACCAGAAGTTTCATAGTATTGGTTGAAGAGATGTTTACTTTCTCAGTCAGGCAACCGTGTAAGCTGTGGAAAAATAGAAACTGTACCCCACCTGGGCTGCTCTCATATTCATGCTTTCAATCCTAAGCTTCATAAAACAGCTTTGTAATGATGAGCCTGAACAGGTGTGTGTTGAGGGAGGTATGTTTCCTTTGATTCCCATGTTATAAGAAACTGAATTCAAATTATTCTGTTGAGGTAGTTTTCTTACTAATTGAATGTAAAAGATGCCAACAAGTGCTGAGCACATACTTGACAAGGTGACTTTATTAATTTCTTGAAAGAAGAGAGGGGACCTGGCTAGAAAGTCTCCTAAATGCAGGGAAGTCTAGCCAATAGGGCAGGGTATCAACATGGATCTGTCTGTCCACTGAGGAAGGTACTGTCCTCATAGAGCAACACAAGATCAAATCTGTCACCCATGAAGGAAGGGTAAAAGGTACTAGGAATGTTCTAGAAGTTAGTCTGATGCTCTAGTCACACAGGAGGCTCCTAGGTTAATGAAGAGATGCCTGGGGGGAGAGGGAGAGCTACCACAGACATTGCCTAGAAGTAGGCTCAGCCTGTTTTGGTTTAAGGAAATACATCCTGGGTCTGGGGAAGGGGGAACAAAGTCATTAAAACAATGAACTATAGTTTTAGGAGGTTTCTAGTTACACAGAAATTAAGCACAAAATTCTGACATTCCTGAATACACTGCTCAACACATCCTTCTATTTCCTCTGAATCTGTGACCCTCCTATGATCCTGTTGCAGCCCCTCGGGGTTCACACACTGTGTTATCCACTAAAACCACACAGTCTACATCACCCCAGGTTTAAATATGTACAGCTATATGCTACTGTCATAGGAGAGCTGAGCACCTAGGATCTCTGCCCATCCTCCTTCTGGAGCACAGTCTCTAGCAGGCAAGGCTCTCCCTTTCACCTCCATAGCTTTCCTTCTGGGGTTGCCTTTTGTTGGTATCACAGCCTATGTCTTCTTCAAATCGGCTCCATTGACTTACAATACACGTTTAGGTTCCCTGACTTTGAAGGCTTCTATTCAGCACTGAGCTACATTCTAAAGTCTATGCACATGTCATCTGCTTGACTGCATGGGGAAGGGAACGTTAAGGTAATGATTTCTTTTAAAATTTTAGGGGATGATCTTATGCTACCTTTGATTTTTATTTCTAGGATTTTAAGTTTTCTGAAACTGATCTTAGAGAATATCCATAAACAAACAAGTTGATAGTTAAGGATTGCTTTTAGCTCCAACAGTAACAAAAGCCTGCACAGGCCAGTAAGCCAAATGGATACTGAAAAGTTTGTATGTCTGGTTAATTTATAACAAAGGTGGCAGTAAAAGCTGAATTAAGCATCCAATTATAAACATTTAACTGCATATAAGGAACACAGATTCCAGATAGAATGAGACAGGGACTTGTCCAGCAGTCACTTGGCCTAATGACTCTGGTTGGATTGTGTCTGGTTCTGCTGCAAGTTCCAGAGTATCTCTTCTGCTGTGGCTGAGGAAGATTGGGCCATGACAGAGGAATGGAAAATCCAGAAAGTGTACCTCATACAAGAAATCTTATCATGCCTCTTTTCTTTAGTCATATGTCTCTTAACCAAACAAAGTATAACAACATCTTTGTCTTACAGCAAAGTTTTGAGGTTATCTTGGGATAGATGTTGCTTTTTGTTCCAGCACAGGAAGTGACAGCAGCTTGCATTGCTGTGTGGTATGTCTAACCACTGAGGTGAACAGCTTCTGTCATGCTGTTTTCAGACTTGGGAGAGGAACTTGCTGGTCATAAACCCCCACCAAACTCGGAGGTCTTCTGATCTCAGTGTCCACTTAGGATTTCTGAGCACAGTACATGTGACATCACTCTTCTGCACACTTATACAGATGAAGGCTTATTCTGTGAAATAGGGGCCTGATGGTGAACACAGACCAGTAAAAAAGCACCTTTTAGCTCAAAGCTTCACTGAGCATCATTGAGATGCTGTCCGTCAAACCCTGGCTCAGCTCTGACACCAGCACAATCCATTTGTTGGAACTTTTAGTCACACTTGGTAAATTTGGCAGACAGTTTCTCTTCTTCCCCAATTTCGCTGCACTCCAGCTCCCTGCCCTTGACTCTAGTCAGATGGCTTTTTGTGGCCAGATCTAATCAGTAGTGAGTTGGACAAGGAAGGCCCTTTATGCATCGGATGTTGGGACAAGCACAGGCCTGCTGTGGATCACTTCAATAAACAACCTGAGATTCAATTACAATGCCGGGCCGGGCTTTTATCTGGAGGTGACATCATTTCAATCAAAATGTAAAATAATACAACCCGGTAGTTGAAGGAGGTGGAGACAGGACACAGATGGTTGAGCTTAGTCATTTTGCAAAGGGGGTGGTGGAACAGCTCCTCTGCTGTGCAAGGTCCCCAGTTCCAAACAGAATAGAATTGGAAAGACTGAAACTGGGGTCTCTGGTGCAGGGTACAGCCTCGTACAGCATTTGCCTTTGTTCATTTAATTAAAAAAAGCATGAAATATCCCCACAGGCAGCTTTCTCCTGCACGTCTGTTGCTTTTCCTTCTCTGAGCAGGCTTTTATTCATTTCGTTTGTCTCTTTTGAAATTGTTTTAAAGGTGATGCCTTTAAAGACCTGCAAACCATCATGAAAAGGAAAACTCAATTCAATCGCAAATAGGTAGACTCCATACTGCGAGGGCTGTGAAAAAGAGCAGTCACAGCCATTTCTTCTCCACAGTGCTTTCATAGCTGTGTCCATAGGTATGAGACACTCCCAGTTCCTGGGGATAGTAGCCCCAAGATGCCTTGCTTCATATCAGGTGATAAAATGACAGATGAAAGCAAAAGAGGTGGCCCTTCAGAAAGGGATTGAGGTGGTGTCCCTGGGTTCTGGTTGTTGGACTATTGACACTGGTCCTTGAATGGCCCATTACAGTTAATCAATGAGCACATTGTTTTCACTTGAACTCTATTTAGTTCATAGCAATCAATCATTTTAAAAAGGAAATAATCTATTATACATCAATATTTTTGACTGTTCTATATAGCCAAGCAGATCAGTGAGGAAAAACTGACTTGAATGGGGGTTGAAATGAGGTCACATTACATAGCAATTGAACAGAGCACTGTATGTACTTTATGTGCACCATGATGAACGGCATGTGCACTGTGATGGACTGTATGTGAACTGTGATGGACTGCATGTGCACTGTGATAGACTGCATGTGCACTGTGATAGACTGCATGTGCACTGTG